>OW240915.1:276938023-277012942 GCA_933207985.1 Pelobates cultripes | reverse complement strand
CTTCAGCATGAAAACACACTTCCTTAGTCATGATTCTGTAGAACACACTGCGCCATGTAAAATCATAGGAGGTCACGAGTTAAAAGGAAAAAGGCTCCACTTTACCAAACATTTATGAATATGACTCATTAAAGCCAAAGTATCATTTACGAGTGTAGTTGTAAAAGGCACACTTGCATAGCAGCTTAACTTGTATAGCCTTTTCAGTAAAATGATGGCCAACTCCGTATTACAAAGACTAATATTTTTTTCAAATATTTAAGTTTGAGATCACAAGAGACACGTACTTTAAAGAAAACTTTTAGTGGCATCAGTCAATGTATATACTCAACAAGGTAACAAATGTTTTCTTTTCCCTTCTTGAACCAATTTTTGAGAATTCTCTAGACAACTGGAGTAGAATGTCCTAACGAGCTATGCAGAAAATGTTACTCAATTGAATAAATTCAGCAGGTGCTTTAAATTAGAATACTTAGAACTGATGATTGCAAACATATGTCAAACATAGAGTGTTACCTCTTCTTCTGTGTTTTTATTTAGATGTTGTAGCGTCTCCATTACCGCATTGGCTTGTTCCATACTCATTTTAAACTCTGAAAGTTCTTCATTCAACTTTTTATTACAATGACGTAAACTGTCAAGTTCTGAACTGATAGCACAGCCTTCCTCTGTTTTTTCTCTCAGCTTAAAAAGAAAAAAAGTGCATGCTGTTAGTTTGTCTGAAAACAAACAGTGTTAAAGAAAATATATAATAAACATTTATTTGTTTTAATTATCTTCCGTATGTAATATTTCTATAATTACTGGGAGAATAAAAAAGAGTGAGCACCAGTCATGTAAATAATATGTATCTATTGTTACTGCCGTTAAAAATAATGTTTTACTTGGACTGCTTTATAGAATCAGTAGAACCTACTGAACAAAAATGTATTGTGTTCTAATAATGAGGGGCCCTGGCTTTGCTTGTCTTCTGTTGGTTGAAATATTGTTTATGCATAGAATACCAATTTGCATATTCACCATATTACACTACATGTTTCACTTTATTACTGCTCTTAATGTTTTTCAAGTTAATCCAATAAAAAGTTTGAAATATATAATTCATTTATAGTTGCTTGTTAATTATACTACATCACAAAAAGTCACAAAATATAACACAGCGGTATTTATAGAATAATTTTGCTGATAGACCAATTTTAAAGTATCAAAAATAAGTATTTTAAAATGTATTATTTTATTTTTACCATTATTTGTACGAGTTTATTAACACAAATGGAAGCGAGCAACAAAGGCAGTAAAGTGTATATGATAAACACTGAGAACAGGAACATCATTATATTTACTGACTACCAGTGTACCCATGTATCCATGATCTTTTATACCAGGTAGCAATAGGAATTTTGTCAAAATAATATGATTCTTTAGTTTCATTCTCTCTTTCATAAGTATTAAAATTCATGACCTGTCCCCCTGCTCTATCGACGAATATTCCGGCCTTTAACCCGCACCCTGCAGTCCAAGGACGTAAGGCATAGATGGCTGTTTCTGACAGGCTTGTCGTGAACATACCTCCACGGGCATGTCGGCAATGCCCGTACAGGTACTACTGATGAGTAGAAAACTTCTACACGCTCACCGTCTGGTGCTCTGCTGGCATCCAGATGGCAGGGACTACTCCCATTACTCCATACTCCACGCTATATACTCCCGACTGGATTACTTCTTTGTCCCACACTACTATCGAACCCAGGTACATAGGGCGACATAGGTGTGATGATTTGGACAGGTCATGCCCCAATACTGTTGACCATATCCTCCCTCCAATCCAGACCATGGGCCACACATTGGCGACTTAATGAAACACTCCTTTCTGACCGCTCCTCCTTAAAGGCGCGGCAACCGCCCTGACACAATACTTCACCGAAAATGTGACATCAGAAGTCCCTGCTCTGGTAATATGGAAGGCCCACCAGGGGATATTTCATAGCCAGGGGCTCAGCCATGAAAAAGATCAGGGAAGCGGAAATACGCAATCTCACCGATCAAATTCAGGTATTGGAGACAGTGCATAAGGTGGACCAAAATCTGGGCACCTTCCAAGAATTGACTGCCCTGAGGCGAAAATTGGCCTCCCACCTGCACCACCACCACCAACAATCCTTGATCCATACCAAAGCCTATTTCTACATTAACAGTGATAAATGTGGCAAACTACTTGCTTGCATCCATAATAAATAGAGAAATAAGTCATATATTGCCTGCACAAGGGATAACCAAGGCCGACCGCAGCGAATACCTGACAAGATAGCCGAAGTGGCACGTGGATATTTTGCTACACTGCATTAGAAAACGACAATAGCCGACTCCACACAGAAGGAACAGAGGTTGGAGTCAATCCACGAGTCTCCCAGGAACAATATCCACTGGCAACTACCAACAGACGATGGAGGAACTGGTGGCGGCAGTCAAAGCCACAAAACCAGGCAAAAGCCCACATGGGCTCACAGTGCGATACTACAAGCAAGTTACGAACATACTGTTCCCATATTTCCTGGAGGCATACAACTCGCTCAGAAGATCCCTTCTGAGATGTTGATGGCTGACATCACGTTGATACCCAAGGAGGGCAAGGACATAGAGCAGTATGCCAACGACCAGCCAATCTCTCTTCTGAATTGCAATTTGATTTTTTTTGCTAAATTCTTGGCCACCAGACTGCCTATGCTGATGAAACCGGACCAGGTGGGCTTTGTCCCTCACCGAGAGGCTAACGATAGCACTGTGAGCATACTGGCGCTGATCCATGAGGCCCAGAGGACTGGGGATGACCTTCTGCTGGTATCCACAGATGCAGAGAAGGCCTTCGACAGAGTGAGCTGGGACTTCCTCTTTCGCACACTTCAGTCACTGGGTATGGGTCCCAAAATGTACGCATGGATCACGGCGTATGATAATCCCATGGCGAGGGTCTGCATCAACGGGGCTTTCACCGACCCGTTTGAGATCTATAATGACACTAAACAGGGATGCCCTCGAGCCGTTCCTTCAGGCCGTGAGATGCAATCCCGACATCAAGGGTCTCAAAGTGGGACACACATTGCATAGGGTGGGTGCGTACGCGTATGACCTGATATTCTTCATCACCTTGCCAAAGACAACACTCCCCAATATAATGCAGGAGTTCGATCGCTATGGCAAAACAAAAGATTTCTCATTTCAAGATTAATTACTCCAAATCGAATGTCCTGAACATATCGGTGCCGCCCAGAAGGGCCTCGGCTTTATGCCCATGCTCAGGGCCGGCCTTAGGCCTTTAGGCACCCTGTGCGAAAAATCTTCACAGTGCCCCCCCGTCATCCATGAATAATGTGTGTGTATAGGAGTGAAGTGATTGTATAGGGGATTTATTAAATTAATAATGATTTTAAAACAAATATTCATTCCTCCTTTCCTGATGTTACCTAGTTGGGAGAGGAGCATGCTAATCTGAATCTGTTCTGCCCCTCCACTGGGTACAGACCATCCGTAACTGTCTCGCAAGCTCAGGGACTTGCAGTGTTCTGTGGTAATATGCAGCAACGCTCTGTTTATCCCGAGATAGGAAGACAGCTATGTATGGTCTGCAGCCAACAGAAGTGCAGGCCAGAAGTGCCAGACTGCCTCCTCTACACTCATACACTATACCACAATACAACTCTAAGTAATGTGTCTATTAGTGTATCACCGAGCTCGCTAACAATAAAACAGAGTAATGTGCATTTTATATACCAGAGCTCCATTGTAATACATCTCACTATAATATGATGTTATGTTTGTGTTGTCTGTGTATGTGATAGGTGTGATGACTGTGTGTGATATGTATGCTATGTGTTGGCTGTGTGTGATATTTGTAATGGGTGTATTAACAGTGTATGATATGCGTTTATTAGTTGTATGTGATATTTGTGCTGGGTTTATTGGCTGTGTGTGATGGATATTTAATTCAGAAGAAAATATGCATTTAAGCCTGTGTGTGAATGCAGGTGTATATTTTTGCAGAGTTATGTGCCCACAATTCCACAGTCAGATGCACAGTTATACATATACACTGTCAAATACACCGCATGCACACAGTCGCAGGCAGATAGTCGCAGAAACACACAGGTACAGACAGTAACACACATACACAGTTATAGGCAGATAAACACACTCACACACAATTATAGGAAGACAGTCACACACACACAGCCACACATACAGTCTGATTTACACACACATACTTACATGCAGACAGCCATACACACACAGGCAGACAACCACACACACACAAGCAGACAGCCACACACAGACAGCCACACACACACAGAGGCAGACAGCCACACACACACACACACACTGGCAGACATTGAAACATAGAATGTGACAGCAGATAAGAACCATTTGGCCTACCTAGTCTGCCCGGACAGTCACACATAGGCAGTCACACACACACAGGCAGATAGTCTCACACACAGGCAGACAGTCATACACACAGACACAGGCAGACAGTCACATAGAACCACACAGGCAGACAGTCAAACACACAGGCAGTCACACACACAGGCAGGCAGTCATACATACACACACACACACACACACACACACAGGCAGACAGCCGCACACACACACACACACACACACAGGCAGACAGTCAAACACACACACAGGCAGGCAGCCACACACACAGGCAGGCAGTCACACACACAGGCAGTCACACACACACACACACACACACAGGCAGAGACAGCCATACACACACAGGGACAGACAGACACACACACACACACACACACACACACACAGAGAGGCAGACAGCCACACACACACACAGGCAGACATAGAAACATAGACTGTGACAGCAGATAAGAACCCTCTAGTCTGCCCAGACAGTCACATACACACACAGACATACAAGCAGTCACACACACACACACAGGCAGACAGTCAGTCACACACACACACAGAAACATAGACTGTGATGGCAGATAAGAACCATTCGGCCTATCTAGTCTGCCCAGTCACACATAGGCAGTCACACACACACACACACACACACACAGGCAGATAGTCTCACACACAGGCAGATAGTCATACACACAGACACAGGCAGACAGTCACATAGACCCACACAGGCAGACAGTCAAAAAGACAGACAGTCACACACACACAGACAGACAGTAATACACACACACAGGCAGACAGCCACACACACACACACACACACACACAGGCAGACAGTCAAACACACACACACACACAGGCAGGCAGTCCACACACAGGCAGGCAGTCACACACAAAAACAGCCACACACACAGGCAGACAGCCACATACACACAGAGAGACAGCCACACACACACACACACACACACAGAGGCAGACAGCCACACACACACACACACAGGCAGACATAGAAACATAGAATGTGACAACAGATAAGAACCATCTAGTCTGCCCAGACAGTCACATACACAGACATACAGGCAGTCACACACAGGCAGACAGTCAGTCACGCATACACACAGGCAGACAGTCACACAAACACAGGCAGTCATACACACACAGGCAGACATTTGCACACACAGTCACACACACAGACACACACACACACAAAGGCAGACAGTCAAACATACAGACAGTCACACACACAGACAGTCATACACACACAGGCAGACATTTGCACACACAGTCACACACACACACACACACACACACACACACACACAAAAGGCAGACAGTCAAACACACAGATAGCCACACAGGCGAGAACAGTCATACACACACACACACACACACACAGGCAGACAGTCAAACACACAGACAGTCAAAGACACACAGTCACACACACACAGTCAAAAACACAGATAATCACACAAACAGGCAGTCATACACACACACACACACACACACAGACAGGTATTCACATAGACACACACAGGCAGACAGTCAAACACAAAGACAGTCACATACACAGACAGTCATACACACACAGGCAGACAGTCACACACACAGACACACAGTCAGACAGTCACACACACACAGAGGCAGACAGTCACACACACAGGCGATCAAACACACAGATAGTCACACACACAGGGAGACAGTCACATAGACACACACACAGTCAGATAATCACGCATAGTTACCTCTGTTCCTTATAGAGGTGGAAGTAGTGCAGCTCCTGAATTCTGGTTGTTGGGGGAAGCAGGGACTCCTTCCTGCGTCCCCTGCAGTTACCTGGCACTTTTAGCTCCGCCCCCGTCGCACGGTAAGCTCTGCCCCCGCCGCAATAATTCTTTTTTTTTTTTTTTTATCCCGGACCGGCCATGTGTGAGCTGTGCCGCACAGCTCGCACACCCCTAAGGCCGGCCCTGCCCATGCTTTTCATTTCACTGGGCAGAGGAGGTGATCAAGTATCTGGGAATCTGACTTACTAATTATTATGTTATTTCTTATATAGTGTCAACAAATTCTGCAGTGCTTTACAGTGGGTGAACGAACAAACATGTAGTTGTAACCAGACAAGTTGGACATACAGGAACAGATGGGTTGAGGGCCCTGCTCAATGAGCTTACATGCTAAAGGGACTGGGGTAAAGTGACACAAAAGGTAAGGATAGTATTAGACTAATGACAGTTGCAAGAGAGGAATCAGTCGGGAGCTAATAACAGTTTAATTGATACGCTTTTATGAAGAAGTGGATTTTTAATGATTTTTTTGAAGGAGTGGAGACTGGGTGAGGAGGGAAGTGAGTTCCACAGGAACGGTGCAGCCATCAAGAAGTCTTGAAGGCGAGCATTAGAGGTGGAAGTAGGGAAAGAAGATAGACGTAAGTCTTCAGCGGAGCGTAAGGGCCTAGACGGGACATACTTGTCTATTAGGGAGGATAGATAGGTGGGAGCAGCATTATGTGAGATTTGCAAGCAAGAACCATAATTTTAAATTGAGCCCTATATCTTACAGGAAGCCAATATACGGATTGACAGAATGGTGAGGTGTGGGTGGTGCGGGCAGACTGGAAGATGAGTCTCGCCGCCACATTCATTATGAACTGTAACAGCACAAGTTGGGAGCATGTAAGTCCACTGAGAAGTGGATTACAGTAGTCAAGGCAAGAGAGGACAGTGGAATGGACCAGCACCTTAGTCGCATCTGGCGTTAAGTAGGGTCAGATGCGCACAGTGGCGTAGCGTGGGTTGTCAGCACCCGGGGCAAGGCAAGTAATTTGCGCCCCCTAACCCGTGGATTTTAGCACTCGAGTCTCTTCCACTAGATTAGTTAAAGAAACCCTTACCCCCCAAGCACATGTATTGTTTGTTATGAAAATACTTATTTAATTAAAGTAAAATGCATCTAAATACAAGTTTATTTTCCAACACTTTATTGAGTGCGAACATGCATTACACACATTCTCCACATTTTCAGCAGGTCTATGAATACAAATATACAAATGTAGTAACCTAGCATTGGCCATGCTATTATATGTCACAACCATCGTAAACGACAAAAAATATCAAGAACAAAAACTAAACATCAAAATGGAACCATACCCTGGAGATGATCCAAGACTGGGCTAGATGGAGCCAACTTCCTCAATCCTGTACCTCTAATTGTAATTCTTTAATAGAAGTGCAAGATATCAATCTGTATATAATATACAGATTAATTTAAATTCGCCTGCTTTTAATTAGCGCAAATTTTTCAACAACGGAATTGAAATCTACATTAAAGTCTCTCTCAATGGACAGTATTGCTAGATTACTCAGTCTTTCTTGGCTCATTGTAGATCTCTGATATGTTTTAATTAGTTTAAGTTTTGAGAAACTTCTTTCACAACTCGCTGTAGAAACAGTGATAGTAAGAAAGATTCTTAATGTGACAACAAAGTTAGTTAAACTTTCTTGCAGCTTCCACTTATACACCCAGCAAAGCAAATCTAAAGCTGACCAGTTTGCAACCTGCTCATCAGGATTGACCTCCTTATACAAGATAATGTGGTGCCGAAGTCGAGTTATTTCGGTGAGCATAGATGAGGCATTCAATTCCGTGTACTGAGCACACGTGTGCTGAATTTGTTTCTTAATAAAATCAGTGTATCACTGAGCTCTACAGCAATAGAACTCACAGTAATGTGCAATTTGTAAGTGTATCACACATCACCTCATCAATACAATGCACAGAATTGGGCAGTATTTGAGTATGTCTCAGCCAATCCACTCCTTTCCTATAGGAAAGCATTGAGATGCTATTGCGCATGCATGGCAAAATGCTGCGCTGCACCAATCAGCATCTCCCTATAGAGATGCATTGAATTAATGAATCTCTATGGGTAGTGTACAGCGTGGCGCTAATCGGCAGCGCTACACATTATGCAGCACTGACCCAGAAAGCACCTCTAGCGGCCATCTGAGGAATGGCCACTAGAGGTGTTCCTAGGCTGTAATTTAAATACTGCTTTTTCTCTGATACATTAAAATGCCTATAGGGAATGACTATATGACACCAGATGAAACAGTAGTTGTTCTGGTGATTATAGTGTCCCTTTAATATTCCTGTGTACATTACTACGTTAAAACAGTAGATTTTATTAGCAGGGATCAGTATTTCTAAATCTACATGGCTCACTTCTTAAGTTAAAAAAAAAAAATTCCAAGATTTAATCTGCTAATCAAATGTCACTTTGGTGAGAGGGAATCTTTACAATGATGATAGAGAAAAAAAAAGATTAAAAAAAAAAAAAAAAACAGCTGACCAAATTTCTAGATTTTTAGAACTTTAGTTTGCAGATTATTTTTTTTTTTTTATAAATGTGCACATTACAAATATTGAACTGGGCCGGGGCAGCTGCCTTTAGCCCTGGGTTAAAGACGGCCCAGCGCCGTTTTTAACATGCTTTAGGGCGGCCTGGGGGGCAATTGCCTCCCTGCCCCCCGGCCCAGCCCGCCCCTGCCTGGCACCCCCCCCCCTCCACAGTGGGCGGCGACCCGGCGGCTCGGATCGGATTCGCACAGCCAGCACTGCAGAGAGAGTGAGTGAGCCATGCAGGGGCAGAGAGCTGCGAGTGCGAGCGCGCCCCCCCAGATGTTGCGCCCGGTGCAGCCGGCCCCCCCTGCAACCACCACGCTACGCCTCTGGATGCGCGCAATGTTTTTGAGATGGAAGCGGCAGGATTTGGTGATAGACTGAACATGAGACGTGAAGGAGAGGTCGGAGTCAAAGAGAACACCTAGGCAGGGAGCCTGTGTGGTGGAGCTGATGGAGCACCGTTGACTTGGAGGGAGACAGACACAGGAGTAGCAACACTTGAGGGAGGAAAGACCAGAATTTCTGTTTTAGTCAAGTTGAGTTAAAGGAAGTGGGCAACAATCCAGTTAGAAATAGGAAAGAGGCAGTCAGAGACACTAGTCAAGGGAGACGGGAAGAGATCAGGAGAGGACAGATAGATTTGTGTGTCATCCACATAGAAATTATATTGGAAGCCATAGGAGCTAATGAGCTTACCAAAGGAGGCAGTATAGATAGAGAAAAGTAAGGGACCAAGGACTGAACCTTGGGGGACACCAAGGTGATATTCTGTATCCGGTTTGTGACCTGTAATTCTCATTGTAGGAGTAGCTGCGAGTCTGCTCACCATTTATACCAACACATTTACTATTTGAATCGCTCCCGAGACCTGCGTGTGTCAATGTTTTATAGCATGACTTTACTACATGATCTATGCAACTGACAAAAACTAAAAGAAAATACCAATAAAAATGTTATTTACAAAAAAGTAGTAATTACTAGTTAACATTGTTTTATATATTGCACATTATCAGTATGTTTATTCAATGTTGCTTATCTTTCCAGTATATGCATAAACAAAATTTACTGTATTTGGTTGAACCTTGCTTCCTTTTTCCACCGAATGGTGGTACTGGCCTACCCAGTGTTGCCCACACGTCACCTCATTCTTCAAGTTAAACATTGCACCCATGGGTTTGAATAAAGCATGTTCTGTTGAAACTACTAAATGTAGTAATTTGTAGAACATTCACTTGTGTTGTACATTTATTGAATATATTTTGTTACAAAAATCTTTCTACTAACCTCTAATTAATTTAAATTTTTGACCACGTGCTTGAATAAGAATATTTGTCAACGCAACATCCTGTATTATAAATGTATATATGGGGTTTGATTTTAGCTAAGGTTCCATGTTTTAAAGTTATTTTCTTAAGTTTAAAAATAAAGAGGAATAGCTCAAATCTATAACTATTTGAGTCTTATCACGTGACGTGTATTGGTCAAGCAAAGCAAAACACAGAAATAAATGGTATTGCTTGCAATGAAGCCTATAAATAGAAATTTTATAGTGCAAATATTGCTAGAATAATGGAAAAAGGACAAAGTTACCTTATCAACGGTCTGTTTGTGATTTCCTTGTATTAAACATATTTCCAGCTTTAAATCATGTATACTTTGCTCAGCAGTCTCCAGACTTTTTGTACATTTTCTACATTGTTCCCTTGAATGTTCCAAATCTTCTTGCAGTTTTGGTAACATTTCCTCATAAAATTCTGCCTTGAACATAAAAAGTGTGTAGAATGATAAAGACCTTTCAAGAAACTTTTTTTTTCCCTAACATTTTAGGGATTATTTAAAAATGACTATATGATTGTAGTAGAAAGCAGAAAAAGCACCATTATCAACTTTGAGGTTTTGGTTTTTTTTTTTTTTGAGCCCAGAATGGCTTTTTTAAAACTGTGATCGCGATCTTTAAACAATTCTCTTAAGTTTTCTCATTCTGATGATGGGGGCACACATAAAGCAACAGCCAATGTCTGACCTGCGTGTGAAGATACAGTTGTAAGGAGTTACTCGTCAAATGTGTGAATACAATCTTTCTTCTTCCCTTTTATCAACGAAAGGAGCTTGTACAAATAATAAAAGGCACTCGTTTTGTAATCCTCCAGTCATCTAACCTCCCCACAGGGGCAAACAGAAGCAATGTGCAGTTCCCTGGTGTCAGTAGCCACAACCAAAAGATTAAAGCAAGCTTTATTACTGCACCGATTCTCCAGATTAATACTTGTGAACAATTCATATATTCGTTCTCATATTGAACTTGGTTATAAATAGTTTCTTTAAATATTGATATGTATTCAATGTATTACACATTCAGAGAAACTTACATTTGTGCTGGAGATGACCGTCTGTAATTTCTTTGGTTAAATAAAAAGCACGAGGTGAACCTTACTGAGATTTCTATTAACGGTATTGCATGACAAAATTAGAACACTTCCTGTATTTTGAATTTTCCTAAAAAACTGCCTTTAATTTGATTCCATAAATACAATACAATACAGCAGATGCCAAATAATATTTCGACCTGTAATTTCTTTAGGTGACACTATGCCGTGCTTAAAGAGGATCTGTCACTCCTTTAACTCCTTAAGGACCGTGGACGTACTAGGTACGTCTGACAAAAATGGTCCTTAAGGACTGTGGATGTACCTAGTACGTCCGCGGCAAATAAGAGCACTGGAATCGATCATGGTCACTTCCAGACGCTCTGAGGGTATTGCAGCGATGCCTTGATGTCGAGGCATCCTGCAATACCTCTCCTGACAATCCCCCCTCAGCAAATTAGGCCCCAATAGGCATCCATAGTGCTGCCTGCAGGGGAACTGCCTAAACTGACAGGCAGTCTCTGTGCATCTGTAAAATAAAAAAAATAAAATGTTACTAAATAAAATATATATATACATATATTTATATGTGTTAAGGCCGTTTGGCCTGTATTTGTGGAAAGGGCTGGAATTAAACCACTCCCCTATAAAAGGTACATCCCTTACCTGTCTCCACACCGTTCAAGGTCAGCGTCTGAATGCACTTCCGGTTCATCTAGTCGCCATTTTGGAATTCTTCTGTGTCCCACGAGGTTTCCATCGCTGAACTGTTCCAGGAATCCTTCTGCAGATTTCCTTTGGATCAACTTCTGCTTACTATCACCACGGATCGCATCCTAGTGTCTACTAAACAGTAAGTAGACCTAACCGTCACGCCAGGCAACAAGGCCCACGGCATCAATACGGTTTAGGTCCTCACTTACTGTACGCGTTCGGCTATTTCGGCACTTAACAATCGCTATATTATATCCGTCCGGGTTCAGCTGTTCACTTACACTGCATTTCCGTTGCAACGTTCGGTACTTATATGACATATAACTAATCGCTAAAATTTCGCATACATGCTTACGTTCGTGCGGTCAAACGCACGAACACGCTATACAAATACATGTCACTAATTCTCCGGTCACTTACTGTTCGGGACTTGCACATCGCACGAACAATGCTCACATATACTAACACTGCCGAACCCTGCTAGTCTTATGTTGTCCAGTTCGTACGGTTAAACACACGAACGGACAATTGTTGGGGAATATAATAATAACATGCTGAGAACTATACTCACGAATGGGTTAACAAACAGGTCCCAGTTACACATATGGGTAGTCACATGGTTAAAGATTCCACACTGCCACCTTCAGGTCGGCAAGGATATTACCATTATTAAAATATCACATTAAGTTCCTGTACACCATACACAATCTCACAGATATACCAAACTTCTCCCTAGGAAGGTTATATACATTTACTCTAATCGCCTTTACTACTACAAATTCCTACCATTACAAGGCAACATACAGGGTTAAGGAGATCTTACAAACACCATTTCCTGGCTAATACAGGTCAATACGAACATAATTAAGATAATACAGTTGTGTCCCTTGTATATATTTTCATATGGTACATCTATTTAGTTACAGGTACTACTATTACCTATACGGATTACCAGGTTCAATAACCTATACTACCAGGTACGTACACCTGCTTACAGTAAAACCATTTAAATTCCCCACAGGACAGACAAGTACTGACATTAGGGTCATAGGGGCCAAAAGTTAATTCCCCCGTTTTCTGCATTTATGCTTAGGATTAGTGGTCCCGCGAGGCCAACACCCCGCTTCAAACTCGGAAGCAAACACCCCTCGGGCCACACGGGAGCTAGCCACCTCGCACGTTGCATAGAGAGGGCCTCACCTGTCATTCCCTTTCCTATTTTTGGTTACAGCCACAGAGAGGCCGACATCCCGCCACAACGTTCGGTGGCCACAACAATCCCCTTGCGCCAACCATAGATAGAGCCTCTCAAGCCGCTTGGCAACTAGAAGGGCCTCACCTGTCACCAATAAACAATAAGCATAATCGTTTTGCCTCACGGCATAGCTAGTAGCCAGTACTAAACTAATATGTTCAAATAATAAATCTATCTTTCCTTTTTATTTAAGTATGTCTCTTGAAGGTGATGAAGAGCTATCTCTTCATGCCACCCCAACTAGGGTTGAGACACCCTCTCGTAGAGGAGACATTGCCAGTCCAGCATCAATTAGATCCTGGACGATCCCACGTATCACCACGGAGTTAAGGAGGTGACAAATTCCTTACCCTGCCACAGCAAGGAAAGCTGAACTATTCAAACTCCTTAATACTACAACCGACAACACGGAAGCAGGGGAAGGCCCCAGCAACACCAGTTCAGGTGACATCCAGGCTATGCTGGCCTCACTCATGACCTCTATGGGCAAGGTCAATGACAGACTGGCTAATCTCGAGACAGTCACCACAGCCCTCACCAAGGCTGGTCTTCCTGATACTGCTCAACAGGCACTAACCTTAGATTATCAGGACGTTGACCCTGCATACACTATCCCAGCCCACATTAAGAGAGACATCCTGGAAGACAAAGACATCAACCTGGCATCCCTACTAATTGCCTCCCAGGATGTGGTGGAGAACAAAACCTATATATGTACGATGAAGTTTCTGTAGTGGTCAGATCAAAAGACGTACAGTTAAATCGTAAACTGACCATTCCAGAATTTGTGTTAGCCTTTGGTATTTTTAGAGATGTAATTTGTGAAGTATACCCTAATAGAAGGGAAGAATTTGATTGATATATGCACAAGCTGGTGGACCTGGGGAACAAATATGGTGGATCAGCTTTTTATGACTACCATAGGTCTTTTTCCACTAAAGTGTCTGGAGCTCTCTCTCAGTATGGTACCCGTATCAACTGGAGCAGACTAGATACAGAGCTGTTCTGTAGACACTTCGCAGGTCTCAAAACACCGGCTTGTGCATCCTGCTCTTCTACCACTCACACTACCAATTTCTGTTCTCACATGGCAGACGACCGTAATCAGTCACCTAGCACAAGCTATGCGGGTAGAACTGAGAAAATCACCAGGGACAAACTTGGCCGTCCTATCATTTTCTTTTGTAAATCGCAAGTGTGCAATCATTTCAATGTGGGCACATGTAGCTTTAGTGCATGTAGGTTACTGCATATTTGTTCACATTGTTTCAGGGCACATGCGCATACCATGTGTTCAAATAAAATGTACCCTAAACCGTACCTAACGTCTGTCAACATTTACGTCTTCGCAGCACTTTTAACAAATCACCCTTACAGACATATGGTAAATTTTCTCATTTCTGGATTCTCAGAGGGGTTTCATACAGGCATTATATATATGCCCACAGGCCAACTCGAATGCCCTCATTTACAATCAGCACAACAAAACCCAGCAGCCATAGACACACTCCTAGCCCAAGAGCTGGCAGAAGGGTTCTTGTTCGGGCCTTTCAAAACCCCACATTTTACGGCATGGCGCACAAATCCCATAGGGATAGTCACGTGGAAAACTTCCCTCAAGCAAAGACTCAGCATAGACCTGTCGGCCCCTCATACCTCATCTACACCGAGTCTGAACTCTTATATTCCCTCCGAAGAGTTTTCCCTACAATATGCCACTATAGACCATGCTATTACAGCCATTATGCAAGCAGGGATCAGAGCATGGCTAAGTAAGACAGACATTACCAATGCATTTAAACTTCTACCTATCCATCCCACACTATGGCACTTACATGGCATAAAATGGGCAGATAACTATTACTTTTTCTCCCGCTTAACCTTTGGGTCTAAAAGTAGCCCCAAAATCTTTGACACTTTTGCAGAAACACTGTGCTGGTTGTTACTTAACGTGTCTAGATGCCCCATAGTCATATATTATCTGGATGATTTCTTACTGATCGAAGCAAACTCCCTTCCCCCCAGGAGTCTCAAAGCAACTATAGGTTTGTTTGACCACCTTGGAGTCCCGGTATCCAACAAAAAAACCGAAGGCCCAGATACAATTATTACATTCCTAGGTATACAACTAGACTCTGCCTCCATGCAGGCTAATTTACCACAAGACAAAATCACAAACATACTTAACAGCATTAACCATTACATTTTGCTGGGTAATTGCAACTGCAAGGAATTACAATCACTCGTAGGTTCTTTGAACTTTGCCATGCGCATCATTCCTCAAGGGCGGGCTTTCATATCCAGACTTCTCTGTCTTTTTCCACATTTCAAACACGACAACTATAGACTATCCTTGGATGAGCATGCCACGGCAGACCTATATGTGTGGAAAGAATTCTTGACCACCTGGAATGGTAAAAGCTTGTTCCTACCAGAGTTGACTGACACGTCTCCAACAATATGGTCAGACGCGGCGTCTACCACAGGTTTCGCAGCAATCTTAGGAAACAAATGGCTTTGGGGTAAGTGGCCTGCAGAAGTCTATGACTTAGAAGGCTTTTTTTACAACCTCAGCTCTCTTTGAGATTTATCCCATTGTAGCAGCTGCCGTGGCATGGGGACATTCATGGTCAGGCTTATCAGTCTGTTGCCACACAGACAACCAAGCAACATGTCACATCATTAACAAAGGCAGCTCATCATCCCTAACAATTATGAGATTTCTCAGGAAGCTCACGTGGTTAGCAGCACGTCACAATTTTTACTTGGTCTGCTTTTATATACCAGGCATTTCTAACATAGCAGCTGACAGTCTGTCTCATTTCAACTTTCAGGCTTTTCAGCAAGCACTCCTGTCAGCAGCAATTACAGCCACAGCCGCCCCTCCATTCCAGCAGCTAACCATGGACTAGAAATAATTATGCAACATAGCAGGGTTCTGTCCAAACTGGCACTATCATCCAACACTCACAAAGCATACAACAGAGCCTTCACAATCTTCACAAGATTCCTATCTGACCACGACATAACGCATCCTTTCGTCATGACATCCATTATAGCCTTCGCTTCTTTTTGCCACCTTACATTACACTTATCTTACAACACAATCAAATTAT
This sequence comes from Pelobates cultripes, assembly GCA_933207985.1. NCBI lineage: Eukaryota > Metazoa > Chordata > Amphibia > Anura > Pelobatidae > Pelobates > Pelobates cultripes. Next base: position 276,996,671 of record OW240915.1, on the reverse strand, counting down.
ACCTGACAGGCATTCAACATCATATGCTCACTCTACAACCCAATACACAGAGCTTCATGTCATATTATCAGGTAAAGAATATACTTAGAGGTATTCAGAAATCCGTCCCTCCACCGCTTTCACAGAGATTACCTATAGATAACAACTTTTTCCAGTTATTATCCGACCTGTTAGATTCCAAACCTTTCCACTCTACTACCAACGCAGTCATCAAAACGGCCATGTACATAGCTTTCTACGGGTTCCTCAGGCCAAGGGAATTCACTACTATCACCGCCACTCAAAAAGACAGATGTCTGCTACGCACACACATACGCAAACACATGGATCACTACATACTGGAATTACCTCAGTCAAAAACAAGCCAACACGCACCTCCTGTGGAGATCACCTATTTTCCTACACACACCAAATGGTGTCCGGTAACAACACTGGATTCCTACCTTTCACTTACCTCATCAATACCATCGCTACACCTATTTTCACTCAAAGGCTCTGTACTCACTACTGCAACTTTCATGCGATACATCAGATCTCTGTTAACCAGGCTAGGTCTTAACCCTTCACTATACTTAGGTCACTCCTTCCGCATAGGGGCAGCTTCCACAGCTTCCAGCGCAAACATACCGGTGCATATCATTAAGTCATTAGGGCGGTGGAAGTCATCCGCCTACACAACCTACATACCGAAACCTACACAAGAATTAAGAAAGGCTTTTAAAGAAATGTCTGGATAATTGTATAAAATTGTTGACTGTATTAAATCTTCGATTATTCAATTTTTGCCCTCTTTATTTACAGGCCTACCGTATCGTCGGTATCGGCACACCACAACCGACTTTGCTCATTTATACTATCTTACGTTCTCACTTGAACCTACTCCATGTACGGCTAATTTTGGCCTTTACACAAGTGTTAAGTCCGTTTGGCCTGTATTTGTGGAAAGGGCTAGAATTAAACCACTCCCCTATATAAGGTACATCCCTTACCTGTCTCCACACCGTTCAAGGTCAGCGTCTGAATGACCCTCCCACCCACTCCTCTTTTACAATTCTATCTTACTTTATTTCTTCTTGGCGGGCCCTCTTTATTTACAGGCCTACCGTATCGTCGGTATCGGCACACCACAACCGACTTTGCACATTTATACTATGTTACGTTCTCACTTGAACCTACTCCATATACGGCTAAATTGGCCTTTACACAAATGTATATGTGTGTAGATATATAAAATATATATATATACATATATTATATCTATATATAATATGTATGTATATCTTATAACTAATGTCATACTAAGTGTATTTTTATATTAATATAAAAATGCACTTAGAATTAAATTACACATGTATTATTATTATGTTATTATTTATATAGCACCAACGAATTCGGTAGCGCTTTACAGTGGGTGGACGAACAGACATGTAGTTGTAACCAGACAAGTTAGACACACAGGAACATTTATTTACCTATGAATAATATGTAAATAAAAATAATTTAAAAAATGTAAAAATAATTGAAATGTAAAAAAAATTATATATATATATATAATTTTATTCTAACTGTAACTTTTGATATCTATCTATATATATATATATATATATATATATATTTATATCAAAATACACTTAGAATGAAATATATATTTATGTATATATATAAATAAAAAATATTATATATATATATATATATATATATATATGTATGTATATCCATATACATAATTACATAAATAATTTTATAAATATACACGTAGACTTCAAATATATAACTATGTATGTATATTAAAATTTTACGTGCATATTTATGTAATATTTTTACATAGTTAAGTAATTTTATTGATTGCAATTTGAGGGACCTGCCTGACAACCCAGTAACTTTCCATGACACCATAAAACCTGTAGATGGGCATACTATTTTACTCAGGAGACTTTGCTGAATACAAATATTAGTGTTTCAAAACAGTAAAACATATCACAGCGATGATATTGTCAGTGAAAGTGAATTATTTTGCATTTTACACAAACTAATGACCCTTTCACTGATGGTATCATTGTTGTGATACATTTTACTGTTTTGAAATACTAATATTTGCGTGCAGTGAAGTCTCCTGAGTATAACAGTACCCCCATGTACAGGTTTTATAGTGTTTTTGAAAGTTACAGGGTCAAATATAAGGCTTGATTTTCCGTTTTTTCACATTGAAATTTGCCAGATTTGTTATGTTGCCTTTAATAGTGTATGGTAACCCAGGAATGAGAATTACCCCATGATGGCATACCATTTGCAAAAGAAGATAACCCAAGGTATTGCAAATGGGGTATATTCAGTCTTTTTTAGTAGCCACTTAGTCACAAACAGCGTTTATAATTGTTTTTTGCATTTTTAACACACAAACACATATAAATGCTAACTTTAGAAAGTGTTTGTGACTAAGTGGCTACTAAAAAAAGACTGGACATGCACCATATTGAATACCCTAGGTTGTCTACTTTAAAAAATTATGTATAAGTGAGGTGTGATTCAGAGATGTATGACAGATAACAGTGTTACAATGTCACTATTGATACATTTTAAAAATATATATTTTGAAACAGCAATGTCCTACTTGTACTTATAGCCCTATAACTTGCAAAAAAAAAAAAAGCTAAGAACATGTTAACATTGGATATTTCTAAAGTCAGGACAAAATTTAAAAAACTATTTAGCATGAGTGTTTTTTGGCGGTTGTAGATGTGTAACAGATTTTGGGGGTCAAATTTAGAAAAAGTGTGCTTTTACATTTTATTTCATATTTTATAATTTTTTAATATATGATATGATGAAAATAATGGTATCTTTAGAAAGACCATTTAATGGTGAGAAAAAAATGTATATAATATGTGTGGGTACAGTAAATGAGTAAGAGGAAAATTACAGCTAAACACAAACACAGCAGAAATGTAAAAACAGCCCTTGTCCTCAACAGTAAGAAATTTGAAAAACGGTCTGGTCATTAAGGGGTTAAAAGGAACCGTTCCTCTGTTCCTCACTCATGCTGTTAAAGATATACTTGGGCAGGGGATGCAGCAAAGGTCAGTGTAGAACATACCTATCTATACAGCACTTCTAAGTGTGGACAATATCATCAGTCCATGAAGTTCCAAGTATGTTCATGTGTTCTTGGGCATTTCCAGGTGGTTGCACTAGGTGAGTTTTGAACCTGTCTTTTTGTAACAATTGAGTTGGAAGCAAACAGTCTATTTCTTAAAAAATTGTTGAAATCGTTTGTCTCCTTCCACAGCCAATACCGTTTGGTATGGAACTGTCACTTGGATAATTTTTGCACCTCTCAAGTAAGTAACTAAAATAAGCAATGGGTTGTGATTTTTAAAATAAATACGATAAATACTTTCTCATTTTAATTTACATTGAGTTCAGGCAGTCCTGGCATAGCCAGAACATTTTTTTGTTTTTTTTGTTTGTTGTTTGTAGCACCATGGTGCCATGCCCAAGAAAATGCCCAAGAACACATGAACATACTTTGAACTTCATGGACTCACAATATTGGCCACACTTGTGTGCTGTATAGATAGGTGTGTTCTACACTGACCTTTGCTGCATCCATTGCCCGAGTATATCTTTAAGAGCATGGGTGAGGAACAGAGGAACGGTTCCTTTTAACCCCTTAGTGACCAGACCATTTTTCAATTTTTTTATCGTTAAAAGACGAGGGCTGTTTTTACATTTCTGTGTTTAGCTGTAATTTTTCTCTAACTCATTTACTGTACCCACACATATTATATACAGTTTTTTCTCGCCATTAAATGGTCTTTCTAAATATACCATTATTTTCATCATATCATATTTTATTTATTTTTAAAAGCACAACCCATTGCTTACTTTTAGTTACTTATTTGAGAGGTGCAAAAATTATCCAAGTGACAGTTCCATACCAAACGGTTTTGAGGGTTACATATTGGCTGTGAAAGGGAGACAAACAATTCCAACATTATTTTTAGAAATAGACTGTTTGCTTCCAACTCAATTATTACAGAAAGGCAGCTAGGTTCAAAACTCACCTAGTGCAACCAACTGATATATGTTAACATATATTAACCAGAAAAGCACCAATGAAATGTTTGTTTTCACACTTAGACCTTGATATAATATTTTTGGATAAGTTTTACAAATACATTAATATTTTTGGATAAAGTTTAAAAAAAAAATCAAAATATTAAGATATAAAAAATATATCACATATAAAAAATATATCAATATTTAAAAATATTAAAATATATATTACGTTATGAAATAATTTGAAAAGTTTATTAAAAAATAAATAATTTCAAAAGCTTATCCGGCAATGTTAAATTAATGCCTTATTGTTCAAACCACTTTTAAAAAATAAAAATAGAAATAGAACAATAATCTCAAAAATGATAAGTACCTGTGTAGTCAAATGTTTTATCTGTTTTTCTGTTGTAGTAAGGTTAAGAAGGGAAACTTTGAGCTGTGCTTGAAGTTCTAAAAGCTCGGTGCAGGAATAGCTATATTTTTCCCGGTTCTGGGACAATTCTTCTTCCAATCTCATCAAACGGTTCTCCTGGTCTTTTATCTTTAAAAAGACAATCAGTTGTATATTTAATGGTTAGAAATTATTGCTCAGCCTAAATCCAAAAACTTACATAATAGGTAAACCTCAATATTAAATTTACATGCATGCATAGGCATTTGCACATTTATAATTTATCGCTCATAACCATAATGCATTACTGGTGACTACAAATCTGGTTTCTTATATTTCCAGAGCTAGCTAATGTTTTTTTTAGGCATGTATACATTTTATGTAATCATGTGTGCAGATATAGTGTGAACACATGTATTTGTGTAGAATCAGTGAGAATAAGAGTATATTTAATATGCGAGTGTGGATTCATTTGTGAGTGGCATCAGCATGTGTGAATGCGGAACTGTGCATCAGTGTATATGAGAGAATGAAGTATGGTATTTTTGGGTATGGCAAGTCTGTGTGACTTGTACTGCTTTTTTCCTTAAGGTTTCCGGGTCTTTTCATTTATTTCACTTACTAATTTCTCCAACACTTGTCTATTTCTCATCCTTCATTTGTTTCTCCCTCTATATGGAATACCGTCATATTAGCTTTTTAAGCTTTACCTACACACACACTGTCTCCCTCTATTCCAAATACCCCTACCTTAATATGACACCTGTATGTTTGGTCTGGGATGCATAAGGCTGTCATTATAAGCTATCTGCCAAGAATAGCTCCTGTGCATGTACTTATTGCAGAGGGAGTGTAGATCAGATGTAAAATGTTATCCCACCTCTATCCACGCAAATCAAAGATATTAAATGAGTACATAGAATAGCGACAGCACAAAGCACTGTAACCCATTGTGCCACTGCAACACATTCAACAGTGCAAATGCAGATGTTGCCCTTTATACAGTCTGGGGTACCACAACAATAGTTACTCTAGGCAACCTGGTCATCGCTATGAATTTGATAAAATAATGGTGGGCAACTAGTGGATAACTCCTGATCTACCCAGTTGGCATGGAACCTCAGCTTGTGGGAGTTGGTTCAGCTGCACCAAATGTATTGCCAGTAGTTCTAGCAGTTCAGCTTGTGGCTGTTGGTTTTTGAACCATTGTGGAACTGAAAAATCCAAAGCATTACTTTATGTTAGAAAATAATTCAATAAAATATGTCAAGGCACCTTGTCAATGACCCTATTGTTACAAAGTTGGACAACGTTAACGTAGATCACAAAAACACAACAAAGATGCAAAACAATAAATAAAGATAGAAACAGGAAGACAGTGTTAGGCAACTAAATATGGTGAATATCAAAGACCGTATATATCGAGACACAATGACATACAGGGTGGTCTGTATTCTGCTTTCTACATGTCAAACCCTCTAATAATGTGTCACTCTTTACATCCTATGATATGTGTCCCTTAACCTCTTAAGGACACATGACATGTCTGACATGTCATGATTCCCTTTTATTCCAGAAGTTTGGTCCTTAAGGGGTTAAAAACCTTTTTTTTTTTTTTTCATGCTGCAACCATCAATTGTTTTTAACAGACTATTTGTCTCTCCTTGTATCTCAACATTTGACTTCACTTTCAGAATATTTACCTTCTACTGGTCCTAGCTTTAGTAATGTCTGTTTTTGTTAAATAGTGGAATGTTCCAAACATTACTGCGCCACATAATCACCTTCTAGTCATATAATAAACTTCAAAAGCCTTAAAATAATGTTTGTTCCCAAACCATTACCAATTATCAGCCTAGAATAAGTAAGATTTTCCTTCATTAAAAGAGCACAAATAGCAAAAGCAAGACAAGAAAATAAAAATTATACTACATTCCAGGCATTGCACCATTTGCTAGTTTGCAAAGAAGTTGAAGCTTGTCTTAAAGGACCACTATAGGCACCCAGACCACTTCAGTTTAATGAAGTGGTCTGGGTGCCAGGTCCAGCTAGGATTAACCCTTTTTTCTATAAACATAGCAGTTTCAGAGAAAGCCGCTAGAGACAGCCGCTAGAGGCGCTTGTGTGCTTCTCACTGTGAAAATCACAGTGAGAAGACGCCAGCATCAATAGGAAAGCATTGTGAATGCTTTCTTATGAGACTGGCTGAATTGCGTGCGCGGCTCTTGCCGCGCATGCGCATTCAGCCGAGGAGAAGGAGAGCTCCCCGCCCGGCGCTGAAGTAAGAGGTAAGCATAGAAAATAAAAATAAAACTTTATTGTCCAATATTGGATAAACACATCTAAATATCCCAGATACCAAAAAAAAGTGAAAAAATTATAATAATGAAAAAAAGGAGATGATAGTAAGTATAAAAATAGGACCAACTATTGGAGCTAATGTGTACAATGTGTACTAATTACAAAATAGCCAGGTAGTGATATTGATGAAGTGGAAACAGTATCTGAGGGGAGATATACAGTGTATACATAGGTAGATGCAATAAGGTAACCCTAGTCGTACTGGCCAAGTGGCAACAGAGTGGGTATATCGTATAACTAGTCAAGCTCAAAGTAATGTAAATCTGTCTGTGTGGCTCTAAGTACAGCAGGATCAAATTGGTGTCTGGCTTGTTAGAGAGTATCTGGGAAGTCCACAGCAGACCACAGATAAAAGAGAATCATGATCGGGAAAACTGACAGTGGATAGCATAAAAGATTAGATTGCTTCTCCCCTATTAGGATAGTCTCTGACAGCACCTAAATGTAGGTAACTGAGCGCACAGTTCTACCCTGATAAAATTCAGGGCATCAGTATCAAAGAATAAAAAACAAAACCAGCTTGAATAAACCTATATAGTGTAAAGTATATAAAATCTGAAGCAGATATTTAGTAGATAACCCCAAAAAACAGGTTCTAGGCTTCATTGGTAGATAAGAGATAGCATCCAGTATACTACTGCAGATCCCTAAATGGACTCTTAAGATAGATAGTGCACTAATAAATCTCTGGGTCACAGGATAGATTATTCAGTACTTTGCTGGAAGAGTCCCTGGGAAAAAGAGCCCGCTAGAATGGATAGAGCTACTGAATGCTTATCATATTTGTAGTGTCTGGTATTTCTCAGGTATGCTGTGCTGAACAACTGTGTACTTATCATGCTTGTAGTATCAAGTATCGCTCAGGTATACTGTGCTTCAACTGGAGGAGTAATGAACTGCCTATAAAAATAGCTGCAGAGCGGTCTAAATCTAAAAACCCACAGAAATGTGGAGTCTACCTCAACGCGTTTCGGCACTAGGATGCGCCTTTGTCAAGAGTTTGGTGTAGACTGAAAGTGCCGCCTCTTATAACAGGATGTGTACGCCCCTTTGTTTAATGACGCTTGTATTGGTAAACCAATTGCATCCAACTATCATTCCGGGTCATCATAATCCTAATTTTCATCCTTCAATAAAACATTCTGAGTATTTAGAATTCCACTTAGAGAAATCACTCTTGTTCGTGCATTACCAAAACAGTAAAATCTATGCAAAGTACTTTTATTTAGTAAAAAGCTCTAAATAAAGTAATAGGACATTTCTACTCACTGTACTCACTATAGTGCCTGCAAACTGACAAACAAGCTCCAGACCAATTAAATTAACAAGAGCCAAATCATTAATTAGCTCAGATAAGCACCAAATGCTGCTAAAAGAGCAACATCGCAATTATATAGGAGGGATTCTATGAAGTCCAAGCACTGAGCACAATTAATATGCATCCATTTTATCAATGCCAAGCCAGGAAAAAGTCAGACATATTACTAAATGTTACGGGGCAGCACAAACAAATGTCATGCAGCTACTAATTGTGTTAAAAGGACATTTCCCATACAGATTTGGAAGCATGCTGTCATCAGATGTATTCTGTGAAATTGTTAAAAATATAGTGATCTTAAAATCATTATAATGTTAAAGGGACACTATAGGCTCTGAAGTGATCTGAGTGCAGTGACACTGTCTGTTTAACCCTGCAATGGTAAAACACTGCAGTTTCAGAGAAACTGCAATGTTTAGACTGCAAGGTTAAGTCCATCTCTAGTGGCTGTCTTCCAGACAGAGGTGCTTACTGGCACCTAACTCCGTGAAATGATGCTGGACATCCTCACGCTTTGCATGAGGACTTTTGACATCTTCAAATTCCATATAGGAAAGCATCAGGTCTCACCATGGCCATGACACCTAGAGTTGAGCGAACCCGGACTGTAAAGTTCGGGTTCGTACCGAACATTACGTTTTTTGGACCCCGGATCCGAACACAGACATATCACTGTATGTTCGAGTTGGAGTTCAGTGTTTGGCGATTTAATGGCGCTTTTTGAAAGGCTTCAGGGCAGCCAATCAACAAGCGTTTGACTCGTGTGCCCTTAGAAGCCATCACAGCCATGCCTACTAATGGCATGGCTGTGATTGGCCAATGCAGGGTGTGACCCAGCCTCTATATATAAGCTGGAGTCACGTAGCACCGTACGCACATGAAATCTTATTAGCGTAGGGAGAGGATGCTGCCGCTGTGAGGGACAGCTTAGGAAAGAATTCTGCAAACTAGTACATTAGTGGGGTGCTCTTCATATCTGAGAGTCAAATAGAAGCGTCAAATAACGCGTTTACATCGGAGTTTTGAAAAGTAAAGTTTTTTGGGTGCTAAAAAGTACATTAGTGGGGTGCACTTCATATCTGAGAGTCAAATAGAATTGTTGAATACTGCTGTCACATTGCAGTTTTAAAACGTAAAAATTTTTGGGTGCTAAATAGTACATTAGTGGGGTGCACTTCATATCTGAGAGTCAAATAGAAGCGTCAAATACTGCTGTCACATTGCAGTTTTAAAACGTAAAAATTTTTGGGTGCTAAAAAGTACATTGGGTGCACTTCATATCTGAGAGCCAAATAGAAGCGTCAAATACTGCTGTCACATTGCAGTTTTAAAAGTAAATTGTTTTGGGTGCTAAAAAGTACATTAGTGGGGTGTACTTCATATCATAGAGTCAAATAGAAGTGTCAAATACTGCTGTGACATTGCAGTTTTCAAACTTAAAATTTTGTGCGTGCTAAACGGCTAGATAATATTTTAGTGGGGTGCACTTCATATCTGAGAGTCAAATCGAAGCGTCTAATAGTGCGCTTACAGCACAGTTGTAAACATTCTAATTGTTTTGCTGCTAATCTGCTAAATAGTACATTTTGGGGCCTGCTCTTCATATCTGAGAGTCAAATCGAAGCATCTAATAGTGCGCTTACAGCGCAGTTGTAAAAATTCTAATTTTCTGGGTGCTAAATAGTACATTTGGGGTGTGTACATCATATCTGGTGTATGTGTGCAATACTGGCTAGTTACCGCTTCTCAAGAAAGTCTAAAGGCAAATAAATGTTGCCTATGGTGCAGGTAGTATAGAAGGCAAGACTGAGACAAATCATTCGGGTTACGTTTGCCTGTTGACATGTTAATTATCTTAGACCATTCAAATTCAATAATCAATGAAAAAACACACTAAGTGTCATACAAAAATATGTATTATAGACAAGTTAAAAACAATACTACAAGTCATGCTATAACAAAATTAAACAAGTTTTAAAATATGTATGGGCCAACCAGTGGCTGTAAAAACAAAGTTTTACTGGTTACATTCATGACTACACACTCTAGTGAACAGGACCTTCATGTAGTGTGTTCTTTTTTTTTAAATCATACAGCATCCTTTCATGTGCTTTTCAGATGTCATATTGTTAATTACCAATTTTTGTTTAGCCTGATTTTTTTTTAAAGTGAAAAATAAGTGTTATTGTGATCGCTTCATATACAGAAGCATTAATATACATTTCTATATTGTGTAAAGACACAACTACAAACTTAAAAACCAAACACCAAAACAACGTGCCAGACAATCTACCTGTGCATGGCTAGTGTGATACAATAAGTCTACATCTTAAAAATGCAATAACCCACAGAAGATGGGCGAGAATTTTTTTTGCAAATGGAACTTTGATTCGAATTTACTACATCGGTCACTTGTAATATTGTTTCACACCTACAACACTTATTACACAGATCTAAGTGATAGAAAACAGATTGATATTTTCTACACTAGAAACTACCAGATAACAAGCTGCTATATTTAAACCAGTTATCAATAGCTAAGAGGTACTTAAACAATATTGTAATTCTGGGGCAATACCCTCACAAGTCAAACTGAGAGGTCAGTTTATAGGGAAAACTGTTGCCTGGATACAATTCTAAAACAATTTCCATATGTCCTTTGCAGACTTTACATGCTGGAAAAACACAGGTGCCAACTGCTGTGGATTTCTGCAGTGTGCATACCAGCAAGGAGGGCAGGGTTGAGGAGTGGGTGGAAGATGATGTGGAGGATGATGAGGTCCTAGACCCCACATGGAATCAAGGTCATGCGAGTGACGTGTACAGTTTGGAGGAAGAGGCGCTGGTCGCACAGAGGCACCAGCACAGCATAAGAGGGAGCAGGCTGCAAAAACGGGGCGGCCGTCCCCTAGCGCTCATCGGGATGTATTACCTTTAGCATTTCCACAGTTATCCAAGTAACAGTTGAAGCAATAAAAAGAACCATAACAGATTTAACGAGCCATTCGCAGTTTCGCAGTCCGGTGACCGGGACCCAGAAACTGTCTGGGCGGCGGTCGGACGACCGGGACCCAGTATGCCTGATGTAGAAGTTAGGAGTCACATTGTGGACAAGATTAGCAGGGTCTGGTGCAGGGTAACCGCACGCTCCCTGGTGTTGAGCACCAGCGTTTGTGCGGCCACATACCAGGACCCTGATGCAGCTTCAGTAAAAAGAGTACTGGATACTAGAAGCTAACACCAGACTGATTCGCAACTTGGAACAGTATATGACATTCACTGTAGCAGCTGTGCACGCTTTCGGTGTTCTCACCCTGCTGCTGCTCGCCTCTCTGCGCTGCAGCGTAACTTTGGCCTTCCCGCTCACTGCCTCATATGCAACGTGCCCACAAGGTGGAACTCCACCTTGCATATGCTGGAGAGACTGTTTGAGCAGAAGCAGGCGATAGTGGAGTTTCAGCTGCAGCACGCACAGGTCAGTGGCTCTGCACCAGACTTGCCCTCCAATTGATCAGTTTTAACGGATTTCAAGTGGACTCATTACAATTACAGGGTCTCTAAAGAGTCCTGTATTGTTATTTGTCGTCACTACCTTCCCGCATTGGGAGTGGGTCATGTGCGGGCCTGCTGCCTTCCTTGCATGTGATAGCTATTTATCAGGGTCCCTGTACAGAATCGAACCCTGATTCCCCATTACCCGTGGTCACCATGGTAGGCGCAGTCAATGGCATCGAAAGTTGATATGGATTGACATATGAATGCGTCGTCGCCTTCTCGTTGGGGAGCACATTGAAAAAGTGCTCTAGCATGACGAGCTGGGTGATCTCCTCCGGGAACTTGGCTTGATGGGAGTTGAGCCAGTTCTGGGTGGCCCTTGTGATGCCATGGTGTATACCCAGATACATCAGAGCTGCTGCAGAAAGTGCAAGCCATCTGTGCACACTTTTGGCATTCTCACCCTTCTGTTGCTCGCCTGTCTGCGCTGCAGCGTAACTTCAGCCTTCCCGCTCACCACCTCATGAGACTGTGCGAGCAGCAGCAGCAGGCGATAGTGGAGTTTCAGATGCAGCACGCACGGGTCAGTCGCTCTGCGGAACAGTTTTCGTTTTTTATATGTCCCAATATTTTGGGGGCTACCCCAATTAAAATAAAATATATATATATATATATATATATATATATATAAACAGTGTTGGCTACCTCCTCCTCCTCCACCGACGCTTCCACCTCCACCGCCACGGTCACCGCCTCCTCAACCTATGGGTCACTTAGTATAAACTATGTACACAATAGCAGAGGCTTGTGAAGGCCTTTTCTCCATGCATCAGGAGTTGAGCATTTTTCCATGCATCAGGACTGCAAGAGATGCACAGCAGGCCGCAAATGTTTCTTTTTTTGTGTGTCCCAATATTTTGGGGCTATCCCAATTAAAATAAAATATATATATATATATATATATATATATATATATATATATAAACAGTGTTGGCTACCTCCTCCACCGCCACGGTCACCGCCTCCTCAACTTATGGGTCACATAGTATAAACTATGTACACAATAGCAGAGGCTTGTGAAGGCCTTTTCTCCATGCATCAGGAGTTGAGCTCAGTTTGAACAATGAAAGAGAATATCCTGCACTCCAACCCTCTCTCAAATGGATAATTCTGGTGATCCTCCTGACAGCCATGTTTTTGATTTTGATTTATGTTCATCCAAAGCTAAAATCAAAGATTCCATCTAGTGCTATTTTATGGCTCAGCTGTATTTTTATGTTATTTTAAGTGATTTCCCTATCCACATTTGTTTCCAGGACACTTGTCCTACTCTTACCCCCATTTTACTTCCTTTTGCAGCCCTCTAGCCCTTTCCAGGACTTTTTTAGAGGCATTTTTGTGGCCAAATGTTCGGGTCCCCATTGACTTCAATGGGGTTCGGGGTCAAGTTCGATCACAAACCCAGACTTTTTTTCAAAGTTCGGCTGAACCCGCCGGACCCGAACATCCAGGTGTCCACTCAACTATAATGACACCGATGGAGGAGACCAGTCCCTCTTTGCCAGTATTAAGGTACCCTGTTATTTTAACCCTGTCTTCTTGTCAGCCGCTATTTACACTGCAATAATGGAATTAGACTCTCTTACTAAATCAGAAGAGATGTGATTCACAGGGGTCCCAGCTTCTCCTTAAGCAGCCATCTCTCCGTGGTTCAGCCTCGTGTAGGCCGCAAGCCTTGGTGTGTCAGTCCGATGTCGCAGGTGCTCGAGAAAGGCACTGTCTGATGCAGCAACCTTTCCTGGGTGTGAATATTGTGAACTGTGGTCTGTGAGTGCTGATTAACAGGTAAAGCACCCCAGTTTTTGTCCCCAGACATGGGAGCTCGTGCTAAAAACGTCTGACCTGCTTGGCTGCTAGGCTCCACCCCTTAAAACTTTTTTTTGTTTTCTTTAAACCATCAATTTAATAACTATAATTGGAAAACATGCCCTAGGAAAAATTAGTGTATGCTCCTAACAAAACAATAATCATTAGACAAAACAGCCAGGGGCAGAGACCGAGGGCCCGTGGTAGTCAGGGGCCCGGGTGCAGTAGAAGTTATGGGCCAAATGGTAAGATCAGCAGATTACCCCAGCAAGCTGTGTGTGTTTTAAAACTCATTTATGAAATGCAGCATGTCACAGTGTATGTGGATGGAGGCGGGGATAGGATTTTATATCATATCCCCGCCTCTCAAAACACAGAGCCCTGGCCATGCGGGAAGGAGCCTGAACAGAAGGGAGGACAAGCAATTTAAAGTAAGGAAAGGGAGTTTAGAAGAAACAAATGGGGAAATTGTAAATAAACTGTGTATTAACTATTTAGGTGCCAGCTCCATACTCTGCTCAGCTCCCAGTGGCTTGCTCTCGTACTGCAGTCACAGTGCAAGCTGCTCAGAGCTCCCGGAAGGCTGGCTGTGCTCCTCCTGTGATATCAGAGAACCTCAGGGATCGAGACTGCAACAGGTAAGTGGAACTATTTTATTACAGGATAAGGGGTGTGAGGATTATTAGGAGGGTTGGCTAGGACTTTGGGACACCAGGACACTTCAAAAGGCAATATTAACCATTTTAGGGCCAGAGGATTAGGCATCCCCTAGAGAAGTTAACCTCTTCTGGATTTAATTACTTGGCAACTAACTAACTAATCCTATATAGGAACAATATCGTAGCGTTAAACACTTCCAAGGAGAACAACCTTATAGGCTAGTGGTTTGGGCCTTGTTTTATGTTTTGTTTATTTTGAATGTGTATGTCTATAAGTGTATGAGTGTGTATTTAGGAAACATATTGTATATGTGTAGAAGTCTGGGTATATGTGATGTGTGCATCTCTGAGTATGTGTAACAGTTTGCATGTATATGTTTAACTATGTATTAATTGTGAGTGTATGAATGTATATGTGTAATAGTGTGTGCCTATGAATTTGTATTAATTCCTGATGGAAAATTGGCTTTCAAAAATGAAATGCTAACATTTTATTGATAGCTAGTAATAAAAATAACATTTTAAGACTGCTATTCTTTTGTATATATGTCTTTGTTTCTCTATTATTTGTTTCTTTATTTGTTTGTATATATATTTTTTTTTTACGGTGGCGCTAGGGTTGTTCGTTGGGCGAGCTTAATGTAAAATTTATTTTTGGGGGTTAGATCCATCTAGCAAAGCCCCTGGGGATCAGATAGACAAAAGTGCTTTGTAAGAGAATGATAGTGAATGGGAAGATAAGTTACACTATGACATTCGGTAACATACACCCCTGTATAGACATACTTCTCAAATACAACAATATATGTACACAGTAACATCCAGTGAAGTACAATCGTACGCACATACAAACACAGACACATGCATGTCTCACAAAAACATTCTTGCACTCACTAACACAGTCCATACAAATATTCAATAACTGCATCTGTACACATTAATTTTATACACAAATATACTTTTGAATTTACACATCCCTAAATACATCGATGCTCTGAAGAATACACCCAGCTTCCCCACACACTCCATACAAAATCACTACTGTATTCCTACAATGCACACAAATACACATGTGGTCTATAAAGATATAAAGTTTTTGTTTCACGCACACGTCCGCTACATGTAAATATAAACAGTGGCACTACTCACACAAACACAATCCTTAACCCCTTAAGGACTGGACTGTTTTTGCGATGTTGTACATTTGCGACCAGGCATATTTTTACACTTTTGTGGTGTTTGTGTTTGGCTGGAATTTTCCGCTCTCTCATTTACTGTTCCCATACAAATTATATATTGTTTTTCAGGACAAAAGGGGCTTTCTTTACATACCATTATTTATATAATCTCATGTATTTTAATTTAAAAAAAATAAAAAAATATGATGAAAAATTGAAAAAAATACATGTTTTTTGACTTTTACTTGAAAAATCTTTTACTCATCTACAAAAGCGAATTAAAAAAACTGCTAAATAGATTCAAAATTTTGTCCTGAGTTTAAAAATACCCCGTGTTTACATGCTTTTTTGCTTTTTTGCATGTTATAGGGCTATAGGTACAAGTAGAATATTGCGGTTTCAAAACATAAATTTTTTAAATTTATCAATAGTGACATTGTAACACTATTATCTGTCATAAATCTCTGAATAACACCCCACATGTACATATTTTTTAAAGTAGACAACCCAGGGTATTCAATATGGGGTATGTCCAGTCTTTTTTAGTAGCCACTTAGTCGAAAACACTGGCCAAAGTAAGCATTCATATTTGTTTGTGTGTGAAAAAAGTAAAAAAAACTAAATTGAACGCTAATTTTGGCCAGTGTTTGTGACCAAGTGGTTACTAAAAAAGACTGGACATACCCCATTTGCAATACCTTGGGTTGTCTTCTTTTGCAAATGGTATGCCATCATGGGGGTAATTCTCATTCCTGGGCTACCATACGCTCTCAAAGGCAACGTAACCAACCTGGCCATTTTCAATGTAAAAATATTTGACCCATATATTTGACCCTGTAACTTTCAAAAATACTATAAAACCTGTACATGGGGGGTACTGTTTTACTCAGGAGACTTTGCTGAACACAATTATTAGTGTTTAAAAACTGGAAAACGTATCACAACAATTATATCATCAGTAAAAGTGCTGTTTGTGTGTGAAAAATGCAAAAAAAGTCACTTTCACTGACAATATCATCACTGTGATATGTTTTACTATTTTGAATCACTAATATTTGTGTTCAGCGAAGTCTCCCGAGTAAAACAGTACCCCCCATGTACAGGTTTTAGGGTGTCGTAGAACGTTACAGGGTAAAATACAGTGCTAGCAAATTCAATTCTCTGGAATTCCGGCCTGGGTTGGCAGGCAGGTCCCTTAAATTGCAATCAATAAAATTACTGAATTATGTAAAACTATTACATAAATACGCACATAGAATTTAAATATATATGCATATTTATATATTTGAAGTCTACGTGTATATTTATATAATTATTTATGTAATTTTGTATATGGACATATGTATATTTCTTATTATTTTTATTTTTTATATACATAGATATATATACAAATTCATTCTAAGTGTATTTTGATATAAATATATATATATTAATTTTAAAATACAGTTAGAATAAAATTTCATATAGATATATAATTTTTTTATTTTTTTATTATTATTTTAAATTTTTTTTATTTAATTTAAATTACTTATTATTTATATTTTATAATAATATATATATACAATATATATAGTTATTATATATATTATATATATATACGTGTGTAATTTAATTATAAGTGTATTTTTATATTAATATAAGTACATATTAATATAAAAATACACTTAGTATGGCATTATATATATATGATATATAGACATATATTATATGCATATAATATATGTCTATATATCATATATACACATATATAATTTTTTTTTTTTTATTAACATTAACTTTATTTTTATTTTTTTGATTTTACACTAGCAGGGAGACTGCCTGTCAGCACAGACAGTCCCCCTGCAGGCAGACACTAGGACACCTATTGTGACCACGTGATCGCTGTGTTAAGCGATCACATTGCCACAGGGGTCCTAATCCAGTGTGGGGAGACTGTCTGGGCTGCAGGCAGTCTCCCCACACCGGGAGCCACGCTGATCGCCGCCGGGGGAACGACGGTGATCAGGTAAGTAACGGAAACCGTTAGGACGGTTCAGGACCGTCATCGGTCCTCAAGGCAAAAATGCCGATGACGGTCCTGAACCGTCCTGGGTCGCTAAGGGGTTAAAGTGCCAACACGGCAATTAAACCTCAATACTGAAAAAACAACTCGTACTGTTTTCCAAACTAATTAACAACTTTTGTTTTAAAAGAATACAACAATAGAGAGTTCAATGATACACATTTTAAATAATGCTATAAATAGATAAAATTAAGCTTATATTTATTAGTATCTCCAACAAATGCAATACATACACACACAGACTGCTGAATACATACACACAGTCTGCTGAATACACACACACAAGACTGTTGAATACAGAAACTGATGAATACACACACACACACACACACACACAGTCTGCTGAATACACATACAGACAGACTGCTGAGTACACACACACAGACTGTTGAATACATACACAGACTGCTGAATACACACACACACACAGTCTTCTGAATACACACACTGCTGAGTACACACACACACAGACTGCTGAATAACCCCACACACAGACTGCTAAATACACGCACACACACAGACTGCTGAATACAGACACATACTGCATTGAGGGGTGTAGTGTATGTGTTTGTGTGTGGGGTGCTGTGTGTGAGGGGTGCTGTGTGTGTGAGGGGTGCTGTGTTGGGGGGTAGGGGTACTGTGTGGGGGGTAGGGGTACTGTGTGTGGGGGGTACAAATTCTCGTGTGGGGGTAGGGGTACTGTGTGTGGGGTTTAAAGTATGCTTACCTTAATAAAAGGGAGGTAATGCTTCAACCCCTGGTGGTCCGGTGCTGGCAACCACTGATTCCATGTCGGGAGGCAGGGGGAGGGATCTGTGAAGCAGCTCCCCTGTCCTCCTGCACGATGCTGTGTGGAGCGTTGCCATGGTAACGTGCGGCAACGCTCCACACAGCTTACTCGCGGGAGGACAGGGGAGCTGCTTCACAGATCCCTCCCCTTGCCTCTCGACACGGAAGCAGAGTAGGCGCCTGCCGTTTTGGGCAGGCAGGTGCCCAGTCTGCATTGATGGCGAACCTATGGCCGCGTGCCCACAGAAAGGGCCCGGCGTGCCACCTGTGGCACGCGTTCCATAGGTTCGCCATCACTGTGATAGATTATAGAGGGGGCCCAGGGCCTAGGATTGCCCGGGGGCCTAGACTGGTCTCAGTTCCCCCCGAAAACAGCCCACCTCAGCCATATTATATCAGCTGTTTAAACTAGTGAACGCACAGCTGTGCTTCTAAAGCCGAGATTATTACAAAATAATTGTGTATTAAGTTTGAATTAACAAGTGTCCTATAAACACAGATTTTGATTTACAGCTAAGCAAGCAAAAGGAATTGTATTTACATGTGCTTGAATCCCATTATTCATCATTCCTGCATTGTAACTCTTTAGTGTGTGCTCTGTTGCACAATATGATGAGCCACACAGATGTCAGGTAGACAAGGTAGGTTTAAGTGATTGCAATAAATTATAAATAAGCAGGTATTTTGAACCACCTGCATTCAAGGCTGGCACAACCTGAGCTGTGGGTACTCCCAAACACAGGGATGGACTGACAGTGGCCTGGGCCCCCAGGCAAAATTAGCACCAAAATTAGACCAATATATATGCTGGTGTAGGTGTACTGGGTATATGATTGTATTTACATGTAAAGTGAATGTATGTTTCTGTATGTAAGTGAATATATGTATGTCTTTGTATGTAGTGTCAGGATATGTGGATTCAGAATATATCTGAATACATGTTTTTGGTTTTGTAAAGAGGGTTGTATTTGTTTTATGTGTGTTTGAGTAGCATGGCAATGAGTATAAGGGGGTATTTGTGAATTTTGGCAATGTGTTTGTATGAGGTATGCAGGCCTCAAAATTTTGCATCTTAAATTACAAACCAAGTGTTAAATGGACACCATAGTCACCTAGACCATTTCAGCTCAATGAAGTGGTCTGGGTGCCAGGTCCCTCAGGTTTTAACTCTTCACATGTAAACATAATAGTTTCAGAGAAACTGCTATGTTTACATTGGGGGTTAATCAGGCCTCTCATGGCTGTCTTCCGGACAGCCACTAGAGCGCATCTGTGACGCTGGAGACGGGGCACCCTCAGGGCACTATAGTGTCAGGAAAACCGCTTTGTTTTCCTGACACTATAGTGATCCTTTAAATGTTATGAGCCACCTTAAATGAACACTAGAGTGTCAGGAATACAAACGTGTAATCCTGACACTGTAGGTTTATAAGAAACCATTAAAAAGGTGATTTACTCACCTTTATTCCAGCACTGTCCAAACTCATGGCTGCACTGCCCCTGCTCTGCCTCCTTGGCAGAGTTAATCAATTTAGATGATCTCAGTCAATCCAATGCTTTACCATAGGAAAGCACTGGAAGGCGATTGTGCATGTGCTGCAAAATGCTACGCTGTGCCAATCATCATCTCCTCATAGAGATGCATTGAATCAGTGATTCTCTATGACTAGCGTTCAGCGTCTCCATGCAGAGCGTGGAAACGCCTGAACATCAGTGCTGCACATTTTGCAACACTGACACAGTAAGCACCTAAGTGTTCCTAGGCAGCAATGTAAACACTGCCTTTTCTGTAGTTGTTCTGCTAAGTATAGTGTCCCTTTATGCTTGTGAGTGCAAAGGGGTAGTGACTGCAGAGGGTGCCAGGTAGAAGGGACTGCAGAGGGTGCATGGGCAACAGAACGGTAGGGGCAATAGAGGGTGCAGGGGGCAGGGGCTGCAGAGGGAGCAGGGGCTCCAGAGGGTGCAGGGGAGGCTGGGACTGCAGAGGGAGCAGGGGGTAGGGACTGCAGAGGGAGCAAGGGGGTAGGGGCTGCACAGGGAGCAAGAAGGTAGTGGTTGCAAGAGTGTAGGAGCTGCAGGGGGTTAGGGGCTGCAAAGGTAGCAGGGCATACGGGCTGCAGAGGAATGAGGAGTATGGGAGCTGCAGAGGGAGCAAGGGGGTAGCGGCTGCAAGGGGATAGGGGCTGTAGAGGGTGTAGGGGCTGTAGAGGGTGCCTTGGGATGATAGGGGGGATAGAGGCTGCAGAGGGAGCAGGGGTAGTTTCTGCAGGGTTAGGGGCTGCAGAGGCTATAGGGGGTAGGGACTGCAGAGGGTGCCTTGGGATGATAAGAGTTGTAGTTAGTGTAAAGGTATAGGGGGTTTGGCGGTATAAGGGCTGTGATATAGACAAAATTAACAGCCAAGATAACAAAATTACTATATTCCCCTGTGTAAATGTAGATCATCTGCTGTAAAGAAGCAAAAAATTTAATTTAATTAAAGAAAACCGAAACAAAACACATGTTCCATATGTGTTTGTAATCTATTTGGAATATGTATTTTTACATTAAATGTTAGAGTATAAAGTTTAGCCTTATTAGTCACTGGAGATGTAAAATTATTGATGAACTTAGTATCTTGTAATACTTTTTTAATTGGACTTACAACATTTTGTCACATGGCAAGCTTTCAGGTCTTACCTTTTCTCAAGTCTGTATCATTTTTCTAAATGTTTTAGACTTTAAAAAAGAGAGAATTTTCTGAAAGCTTGTCATGTGCCAAAAATATACAGGTTTACATAAAACATCACCCACTCTACAGAAATGGTGCTTCCTAAAATGTTTAAAAGGACATGCATCACTGTGAGACAGCTGGGGAACACTATAGATGAAGTGCCCATCAATGTAATCTGACCAATTTTATAGTAACTTTATAAATGTTTATTACATACTTTTTAAAGTTTTGCTTTATTTTGGTTAATATATATTTTTAACAGTGTTTGCTTAAAGGTTTTAAAAAACAAAACAAAAAACCAACAAGTAAACCAAATGCATTTAAAGCCAAACTGTAAATGAACACATTTATTCAATAACCAAGAACATTTAACATGGGACTATGAGACTATTTTGTTTTTCAATAAATTTCACTGCTTTTCTAATGTCGATCCGGTGCATTCTTTTCCTGTCCTTAGTGTTTTGTTTTCTTTGTAAAGATTACTCTCTATTCACAATATTTCATCTTGAGGAGCAATAACAAACTGAATTTTAGATGTAATTATAATAATTACCATTTGAACATCACCCTTCCTTTTGACCCTCAGGCTTTCCATTTCGGATTCCATATCCGAATGCTTTTTCTTTAGCATTTCAATATATGTTTGTTCATCTTTATCACGATGCTGCATTTGACTTAACTCTTCGCGCAAGCATTTCACAATTTCTTCGTATTTCTGGATCTGGTAATTTGAAAGTAAATAACAACAAATGAGCAGAGCTAAAAATAGTAGGGAAACAGATATTAAGAAAAAAAATAGATGAAATTAAAAAGCAAAAGATCAGTAGAAAAGCTAAATTATTGTTACACATCTAGCAGTGAATAGTCTCGTGCACTCCAGATGCAATTTAATATTTTTGGAAAAGCTTTCCCAGTGGTTTAATATTTTGGGATTAACTTTTAAAATATTTTTTTCAACATATTAAAATATAAAAAAATATATAATTTATAAAAGAAAATCACAATGTTATAACCACACTGTTTATAAAACTATGTTCCTTTAATTTGCACATTGATAAAATTGTATGTGAGAATGTCTACCATTATGGGCATTCAAACTTTGGACCCTACTACGGATTTCAAGTTCAACTCTTATTGGCAGCAACCCACCACTGAGGGAGGATGCTGTTTGGTTTATTCACCAAATTCTGAGTTCTAGGGAACTGAAATTGTAATTGTTAAATTTATGTAACTATAGTAGAAATTCACCAATTTAGTTATAGTCAAAAAGCAACCTACAACAGCATGTCTATAATGCAGAAATTACTTTTCAATAGTGTGTGTGTGCTATCATTTGTTTTTAAAAGCTTTTCTGGGAAACTCCCACCCTACCTGAACAAAATGCTTTCCCAGGCTGTTCCCACTTTCTATAAGCTCCGATCCAGTACAAGCACTTTACATAGTCTACCTCAATACAAAAAGAAAGCGGCCCGATCCTCCTTCTCCTATAGAGCACCGCAATTGTGGAACGACCTTCCACACAATTTAAAATCTTCCCTAAGCCTAAAGTCATTTAAGAGATCCCTCTCTACATACCTCAAAACAGAATGCACGTGTCATGGTTGATTATTATTGCCTGTTCTATGTTAAATTTTGTATATATTGTGTATTAATATTGTTTTTGTATTTTGTTGTACCTAATGTAACAATGCAATGATTTGTGGGCCCAGGACATACTTGAAAATGAGAGAAATCTCAATGTATCTTTCCTGGTAAAATATTTTATAAATAAATAATAAATAAATTTGTCTGGAGCTTGTCAATTGTTTTGTCACTTCTGGAAATTACTCCACAGAAAAAATAAAAAATCACCTATAATGTGTGTTAACTTTTTCTTTAATGTGATGCTTCATTTAAAAAAAAAAAAAAAAAATAAAAACAGCAAAAAACACAATCCAGTTCAATCTAGGCACAGCCACGGCACATATTGCAAAAGAGAAGAAAAAATAGATTGTTTCATTTCTCCTCCTCGTTGCTTGTTTTCTCTCTGCTGACTGTCAGATGCAAAGTACAAAGCTTTTAACAATGACTTGCTGGAAGTCAAGATGGAGGTGTCTGTTACAGGATAAAAAGGTGTCGATTTCTACATTTAATTTTATTCTTCATACCTCACAAATAAGTATTTGTTAATTATAGAAGATAAGTAAAATTCATAAGACTATTCCCCTTTAACAGACAGTTTGAGAACAGGAGTCTGACATATTGAAATATTTATATAATTGATTACACTTTGTGGCCCGATGGTAGTTGTTTATACATCGCCATCGTATTGATTCTACGTTAAGTGCATAGAGATACAAATAGGCAGCAGTATTTATAGATAGACAAAACAGTGTTTTTCCAAAAATAGCTGGTCAAGAGGTACACTAAAAGTACAAAAAAAAGCCTAAACCTCAGTAACCAATATATTCATATAATACGTGCAGCTACATACAAGGAAGCGACTTAAAACCAGAAAACTGAATATGTAAAGTATATACATGATGCTGTATTGAGACTATTTCCAATAGTGAGATTCATATCATATGGCTTTTTTTTTCGTGTTTTTAATATTCATAAATTGTTCTATTGATAGCCTATAGAAATTAGTATTTTTCCCAAGTACAGGGGTTTATTTTAGTAATAAGGGAACATTGGAATAAAAATTATCCAATATTTTTATGCTTGATTTTTTATTGTTATTAAAAGTACATTTAACTTTTATAAAAAGGTACCATTTTATAATATACTTTACATATTCAAGAGGTATACTAGCAAAAGAACATGGAAAGAAGTTGCCTATGAAAAGTTATTTCACTATATATAGATAACCTTGTCATGGCTGATGTTACAAAACTAAATTTCCGATAAAGCCTTGCCACAGTAATAGCCTTAAGCTCAAATATTCACAATTCTCAATGGATTAATTGCACACTCCAAACACAAACAATCGCCATATTCCTGCACTTATACAGATTCATTTCATAAGTTGAGCCAGCTATGTTGGTCTGCACACTTTGAATTAACAATATCAACAATGGATGAACGTCTGACCTCTAATTAACATATTGGCAACAGGCACCCACTTCTCTAAATAAGACTAATACAGGCTTTATGTGGATCAAAGGCCAATACAGATAAATGCAGTTTATCATGATCAGGGTGCCCTCCAAAATAAAATACATTGATATATGACAGCCTTCACACCAGAGAGAAAAATAGTCATTTGTAAATTCATCCCTATAATATAGAATACTACAGAGAAGCTGTTTAATTAAAAAGCACCTGATCACCTACCAAAAAATAAAAATACTCTTTTCAACCTTAAAATGTGTAGTCACATTACTGCATGCAGCATAGTGTAATGAAACCATGCATTATTAAATAAATAAATAAAAGTATTTTTAAGAGGGGTAAATGCAACTGCATGCATGCTCACACACATTTTAAGAAACAAATATTCATATATTCAAATATATATATGAAAGGGCACCACCTTTAAAAAAAATTTTAGAAATATGTTTTATGGAACAACTGTGAATTCATTTAAGCAGTGCTTAAGTGAATAAATATGTTTCCAGTAGGGACTGCACATGTCCTGTGAGCTAATTGATCCAAATAATATTCTATGTTCCAGGCTCAGGGGAATGCAAACTCCCAGAATACTTCAAAATACAGAGAGAGTCCAGGCCCATAGATTCTATCATACTGTTACAACAATTTGGCCGATATCGACTGCCTTTCTCAAGACTCGAGAAAGACCGTCCATATCTGAAACTTTTACATATTGTAAAAAGTCTGCAGTATGGTGGAATCTGTATGCTTGGACATATGCATATGTATCAGTGGAAAATTAAGGGCTGTGACGACCTGGAGCGATTGTAATGGAACGAATTACATCCCTCAAAACTGTCCTGGATGTGGTGTGACTGTCTCAATTTCGGGGCTCCTATCAAATTGTCCTTAGTTAGTTACTTGTTATCCCACATTTCGGAACATCAAGAATCTGTCCTTCATTAACATAGCATGATCACAAAAGAGTACAAAGATGTGGTTGAATGGGTTTGTGAGTGAATTACTATGATTTGCTTGAGTTAGAGATTCCACAGGACAAATGCTCTAGATTATATGTCTTATTTATTTATATTTATTATTTTTCAATGTATGATCAAATTGTTAGGTAGGCTTTTTTTTTCAATACTGGTTTATGTTAATGTGACCTAGTGAGTCTTCTGGATACACAACACTTTCTTAATTATCGTATTATATACTTGATACCAATGGATAAAACATATCACAGCCAGTTCACTCCCATATGATCATGAAGACTTTTGCAGAATTATGTTTTATGCTAAAAGTTCAAAGATAAGCAACTATTGGTTAATTTTCAGTGTGGACAATCGATAGGCCTCTGGGGCTTGAACAATATTCAAAAAGTTGATGTATAATCTTGAAGTAGTTTAAATCAACCAACCAGAAACTAGACTTGTATATGGTGAAATAAAAAAAATAAAAAAATAAAAACTTAAGCTGAAAATAAAACATTCAGGATAGTAGAACTCATCTGAATTGATAACAAAATAAGTGCACTGCAAAATCTATAAATAATATATATCGGCCAATTTTTCTTATTAAGGCTTATGTACTGTATCTTACAAGAAAATAATACCCTTTGAATAAAATATATATTTTTTTAAGTTTACAATGCTCTAATAGGCATTATTAACTAGGTCTCCCCTTTATAATCCCGCAATAAAAGTATAAACTTACCTGGAATTGAGCGCCGGGCAAAGTACCCTGTGCTTGTTTCCACGCCTCCATCAAAGTCACTGCTGCCACTCATGGTCCAATCAAATGCTTCATAAAGAAGCATATGATTGGACTGTTCTACTGACTTAGAGCACACTTAGCTGGATAGTGTGGAGGGGGTAGACAGGGGTGGGAGAAGCTCATTGACTTCTGCTGCTAGTGTGCTGTGCTCACTAATGACAAATGTTATTTCTGCACAGAATTCACATGTCTACCAGGAGTGCAACTAAGAAACTGCAAAATACTTGGTATGTACAGCATTTCAAGCAAGAACTCTGCACATACAAACTCCTATCACTATGATGATTTCTAAAAGCAAAACCCTTTCCAACTGTGAAGCTTGTGATATTCTGTTTGCCTTTCTATTGCATTCTGTTAATTTAAGAGTCTGGTTCTTTTGTTATTTATATAGGTAGTTGAGGGTACGTATTGTTGTTTTGTAGAAAAGACATACTTAGACATACAAATAGGCCTGGATCAGTTATATTATATATATATATATATATATATATATATATATATATATATATATATATATATTCTGTATTACTACACGTTGATAAGTAACTATTTCTGAACAAACACAGGGCGTATGCACGTTAAAAATATTAATTAATTCCATCCGAGATATCTGTCCCTTAGAGTTTAATATATAAATATATATTAGTACAATTAAGTCTAACTATATAAATATTTAACAATATAAAGATAACAGCAAGGGTGATAACATACGCAGGTACATTAAAAGAACCCTCATCCGTCTCTTGTATGCTTTTCCATAGAGACTGATTAAGCATCACCATTGCACAATTAAGAAATGTTTTGTGCTGTTGACATGAAACAAGTGTTATTTCATTTAGGAGGTAAATATACCAGTATGGACTGGATTAAACAATGCATAAACAAGGCATAACTATTAAATTTCCCCCAGAACCCAGAAAATGTACACAAATTTGTTTTAAATTAATTTAGGTATACCCAGATACATCAATAGCATCGTAAATCCTACATATATAGATATTTAAAGGTAGGAAAAAAAGGAATTAAGTAAAAAAAAAGGCCAAAGAGCGCAAAGGGAAAATGAGGCATCTATGTTTATAAGACACTTTGTTTCAAATAATGAATGTACATACTCCTATAAAAACAGAACACAAAACCTTAACATCTACCTCTAAATAATTTGTTAATCGAGCGTATAGGAGTAGGGCTAGAATCTGACAATGTCCATCTAGCTTGTGGTATTTGTGTGGTCTATGGATATCTAAGGGATCCCTTTAGACAATATAAAGTAAGCGTACACATTCACATACAAGGAAATCCCTATATTAGTATGTATATAATGGAGATAATACTCTACATAAGGCCGGTAAGGTTCTAAGGGGAATTGGTACCAATTTGAAACTAGGGCATTTAGAAATACATATAGAAGGAGCCCCTTTCATGTGATGTTCATCATTTACTCCCTAAAGAAGTGAGCGCACGGCTCACAAAACATGTAGGAGCGAGGATAGATTGAACACCAACAACATTACGCCTTTGGACTGTGAGTGCCCGTACCATGATACTCCGGCAATTCGACGCGCGCAAACCGGAGAGACGCTGAAGTGAAGGGACACATTTCGAACAGGATCCATATAAACTACAACAAAGTAAGAAATCAAACCACCTACAGTAAGATTCCTGGGA
Organism: Pelobates cultripes; assembly: GCA_933207985.1. Taxonomy (NCBI): domain Eukaryota; kingdom Metazoa; phylum Chordata; class Amphibia; order Anura; family Pelobatidae; genus Pelobates; species Pelobates cultripes. The sequence goes on along the minus strand of OW240915.1, from coordinate 276,969,267 downwards.
CATTTTCTTCACGCTTACTTTATATTGTCTAAAGGGATCCCTTAGATATCCATAGACAATACAAGTACCACGAGCTGGATGAATATTGTGGGACTCTAGCCCCACTCCTATATGCTCGATTAACAAACTATTTAGAGGTAGATGCTAAGTTTTTGGGTTTTGTTTTATAGGAGTATGTACATTCATATTCATTCTGATATATTTTGTATATGTATTTTACAATAATTGATATAACGTGTCTTATAAATATAGATGTCTAATTTTCCCTTTGCGCTCTTTGGGCTTTTTTTTAACTTAATTGTGGATTCTGGAAATACCAAGGATATTCCCTAAGAGCAGCACTGAGATATAAGGTTCTTATATATATATATATATATATATATATATATATATAAACATATATATACATATTCACCTTTTGCATATTTTTATTGTTTAATAGATTTATTAATGTATGCTATTTTAGCACAAAAAGTGAGGAAATTGGAGGCTGCTTATATGTGGTAAGCGTACTTATCTTTATTCCCTATGAACGCGATCCACCCCGAAATCCCTAATAACAATAGATTGAAATAACATTAGGGAAAAAGGAATGCTGTGTTAATGCATCTAAAATAAGTGCATATCTAGTAAGATTTAGTGAGTTAAATAAAGACTCTGCAAAAGAGATGCAGAGCATTGGAAGAAAGGATTGATGGAGCCTGCTACAAGTCAGGGAACTCTGCAATATTTAAGCTAGAAAGAGGCACGGTTATAAATCTAGTGCAGCAATAACATTCTCTGTCAATCCAGTCCCCAGGTACCTGAAAAGATACCACTTTTTTGGGACACTGAATATCCTATGTTTATGTATGATGGCCTGTAATATAAATTATGTTGCACTCATTTTTGTGAAATGAAATTTGCATGACAAACAAACACATACAAAGTCAATGCAACATAAGAATTATTGGAAGAGCAGCTGGGTGGAAAGAAGATTAGATGAAACATGGCTATGCCTGTGTAGTTATAAGGAAATTATTGTTAATTGCATCACCTATAAGTGAAGTATACTTCTAATTATCTTTTTCCTACAGCTGTATGAAAATCAATAACCATAAGCCTTCCAATGAAATACACACTACACGGTTCTGCAGGCTCCTAATGAATGCAAATGGTTTGACCTTTCTTCGACAGCCCGGAATATTGTTTCCTACTTTTAGTATAAAAGTTGCTGTTATCAGCAATTCACATTACAAACAGGCCAACAACAACAACAACAAAAGAATGTTGGGGGGAAAAAAATTTAAATTAAAAAAGAAAAAAAAAATGTTGACAATAGCATAAGAGAAAAATCAGATTTGTTGAAGCGAACGGATTGAACTTTCTGCATTAGAAAGCATATATCCAGATGATGAGCATCTCACTTGCATAATGAATTTCGTTTATTCCTTGCGCTTTTAGTCTTAAGAGGCTCAACTCATCATGTAGGTGCCATTCTGCATAATTTTATATAAATATTGGAAAATCGCAATCTGGTAATTGGTTTCCACAGTAATTCCTTCTTTACCCTCAAAAGCAACATTTATTTATTTTTACAAAAAAGGTTAATTCTAGAATGGATTTGATTAAGCCCTGTGCTAGTAATGTATAGGTTTTTTGTTTGTTTTTTAAATAGGGAATGCTGCAAGTCTTTTGTTTATATATCTACACACACTAAGAAAACCAGAAACCCCACAAACCTCATCACAATGCCCTGCCCTTTACCCTCACTTACCAACATTCAGTATGCACTCCGGAATGCCCCCTCCATCTGCAGTAATTAAAAATCAACAACCATACACAACTTTTTCATCTTAAACTCACTCACACTGTTTGCACTTACAGAGACCTGGCTGTCCCCCTCTGATAGCGCTACTCCTGCCTCTTTATGTTTTGGTGGGCTACAATTCTCTCACACTCCCAGACTCAACTGTAAAGGAGGTGGAGTAGGCATCCTTCTGTCCCCTCAATGTACCTTTCAACCAATCATAACTCCCCCTGCCCTATCCTTTTCTTCTTTTGTAGTTCACACTGTCAGACTATTTAAACCCACTCCTTTAAGAATTGCTATCATCTACCGCCCTCTCAGCCCCCCCCCCCGTCCTAGTTCTGCAACCCCCTTCTACAATTCCACCCTCTCCTCTCAACTAGACATCATGGCACCTTCTACATTTAAACGCCGCAGGCGCCCCCAACAACATTGGCACACCAAGCTGACTCGATACCTCAAAAAATGCTCCAGAACTGCTGAACGCTGTTGGAATAAGTCTCACTGTGTGTCTGACTTTCTCCACTATAAATTTATGCTGAGCTCATACAGCTTGGCTCTTTCCTCTGCAAAAGTAAATTACTTCAATACCCTCATAACCACACTCTCCCGCGAACCCAAACGACTATTTCACACATTTAACTCTCTTCTTCGCCCTATTGTTCCTCCTCCACCTACTAACTTGACCGCCTCAGACTTTGCAACTCACTTCACTGACAAGATCTCCACAATCAGGGAATAGATCTCTCATCTTTCTTCTTCCCCTTACAATAAGTCCCCTAACTTAACTCCCTCTGCTGTTCTATGTTCATTCGCACCCGCTACATTGGAAGAGGTTTCTGCTCTGCTCCAGTTCTCCCGCCCCACCACCTGTTCCCTAGATCCAATTCCCTCGCATCTCATCCGTACTTTGTCTTCTTCTCTTTCTCCACATCTCATTAAAATTCTCAATCTCTCTCTCCTCTGGAATATTTCCATCGCCCTTCAAACATGCAACTGTAACCCCAATTCTAAAGAAGCCCAACCTAGACCCTAACTCCCCGTCCAACTACCGTCCTACCTCACTACTGCCTTTTGCATCCAAGATCCTTGAAAGAATTGTGTATGTGATATTTAATAGATTTCCTAAAGTCCAACTCTCTGCTAGACCCGCTTCAGTCTGGTTTCCGCGCTAAGCACTCTGTGGAAACGGCATTGACCAAAGTATCCAATGATATACTCGCTGCAAAATCTCGTGGTCACTACTCTATCCTAATTCTCCTTGACCTGTCTGCGGCTTTTGACACTGTTGATCATCAACAGCTTCTTCTCATCCTCCGCAATATCAGTCTACAAGATATTGCTCTCTCCTGGTGCTCCTCCTACCTCTCCCAGCGCTCTTTCAGTGTTTCTTTCTCTGGCTCTGCTTCTTCTCCCCAACTCCTCTCTGTTGGTGTCCCCCAAGGTTCAGTCCTTGGTCCCCTACTGTTCTCCATCTATACTGCCTCCCTTGGTAAACTCATTAGCTCCTTTGGCTTCCAATATCATTTCTATGCAGATGACACACAAATCTACCTGTCCTCTCCTGATCTCTCCCCATCCCTCTTGACTAGTGTCTCTGACTGCTTCTCTGCTATTTCTAACTGGATGGCTGCCCACTTCCTTAAACTAAACTTGACCAAAACTGAAATTCTGGTCTTTCCTCCCTCAAGTGTTGTTACTCCTGTGTCTCCCTCCCTCCAAGTCAACGGTGCTTCCATCTCAAAAACATTGCAGGCGTCCGACCCTACTTAACGCCAGATGTGACTAAGATGCTGGTCCATTTCACTGTCCTTTCTCACCTTGACTACTGTAATCCACTTCTCAGTGGTCTTACGTGCTCCCAACTTGCGCCGTTACAGTCCATAATAAATGCGGTGGCGAGGCTCATCTTCCTGTCCGCCCGCACATTCCACGCCTCACCCTTCTGTCAGTCCCTACATTGGCTTCCTGTAAGATATAGGGCTCAATTTCTCAAATTCTCAAATTCTGGTTCTTGCTTTCAAATCTCTACATAATGCTGCTCCCACCTTTCTATCCTAACACACAAGTATGTCCTGTCTAGGCCCTTATGATCTGCTGAAGACTTATGTCTATCTTCTGTCCGTCTGATGCTTGCCTTCAAGACTTCTTGAGGGCTGCACCGTTCCTGTGGAACTCACTTCCCTCCTCCGTTAGATGCTCACCCAGTCTCCACTCCTTCAAAAAATCGTTAAAAACCCACTTCTTCATAAAAGCGTATCAATTAAACTGTTAATAGCTCCCGACTAATTCCTCTTCTGCAACTGTCACTAGTCTAATACTATCCTTACCTTTTTGTGTCACTTTACCCCACTCCCTCTAGCATGTAAGCTCATCGAGCAGGGCCCTCAACCCCTCTGTTCCTGTGTGTCCAACTTGTCTGGTTACAACTACATGTCTGTTCGTCCACCCATTGTAATGCACTGCAGAATTTGATGGCGCTATATAAATAACATAATTATATATATATATATTTATATATATATAGTTAATACAATGTGAAACAGAAATCTGCACACCAGTCAAGCCATAAGACTTGCTTTTCCCACAGAAATCCCAAATCTGCAGTGATGTTACAACCGCAAAGGATTCTGGGTAGGCATATGCAAATTAGTTTAACAAAGAATCAAATTTTTGCCTCATTCCATTTTAAACATGGATTCCTTTTAATCTGTGTTTGCAGTATACAACTGCTTGGAACACAATTTAGGAAAAGATGCAAAACCAGTGAACCTATTTGGATTTTGCTTCCCAAGCACTACAAGGCCTCAATAAGCAAACCAGTAACCAACCTCATGCTGAAGAGTTGCATTAACAACGAAACAGCTGTCCATGAGTGGTTCACTGGTTTTGCATATTTTCCTAAATTGTGTTCCAAGCAGTTGTATACTGCAAACACAGATTAAAAGGAATCCATGTTTAACCCCTTCAGGACGGAGTCAATAGTACACGTTCTGATCAAAACAAAACGTAAACAAAAACTGGAATTTGCTCTATATGTCTGTTCAACCGTTATGCACCTCTCTCATATTAAATGCACCCACACTTATTATATTTCATTTTGTTCAGGAGAAACAGGGCTTTCATTTCATATCAAATATTTAGCTATGAAACATAATTTATTATGAATAAAATTTAAAAAACTGTGAGAAATTTAAAAAAAATTATTTTTAAAAATTGTAGTTCCGCCTCACATTTTAGCTGTAAATGTCATAATACTGTTAGGTTTTATTGCAAAAAATGCACATATTTGTAATCAACGATGTCTCACGAGTACAACAGTACCCCATTAACAGGTTTTATGGTGTGTTGGAAAGTTACAGGGTCAAATATAGAACATTCCATTTTCAAATTGAAATTTGCCAGATTAGTAATGTTACCTTTAAGACGGTGTGGTAGCCCAGGAATGAGAATTACCCCTATAATGGCATACCATTTGAAAAAGTAGACAAGCCAAGGTATTGAAAGTGGGGTATGTTTAGTCTTTTTTAGTGGCCACTTAGTCAAAAACACTGGCCAAAGTTAGCGTTCCTATTTATTTTTGTGTGAAAAAAGCAAAAAAACTAATATTTGGCCAGTGTTTGTGACTAAGTGGCTACTAAGAAAGACTGGACATACCCCACTTGCAATACCTCGGGTTGTCTACTTTTGCAAATGGTATGCCATCATTGGGGTAATTCTCATTCCTGGGCTACCATACGCTCTCAAAAGCAACATAACCAATCTGGCAAATTTCAATGTCAAAAAAATGAAATGCAAGCCTTATATGTGACTCTCTAACCTTCCAAAACACCATAAAACCTGTACATGGGGGTTACTGTTATTCTCGGGAGACTTCACTAAACACAAATATTAGTGTTTTATAACAGTAAAACATATTACAACAATAATATAGTCCATAAATATGCCGTTTGTTTGTAAAAAATGCAAAAAACTTCACTTTTACTTAAAATATCATCGTTGTAATACAATTTACCAGTTTTAAACACTAATATTTGAGTTCAGCGAAGTCTCCCAAGTAAAACAGTACCTCCTATGTACAGGTTTTTTTGGTGTCTTGGAGGGTTACAGGGTCAAATATAGTGCTTGCGAATTAAATTCTCTGCACTTTCTCCCTGTGTTGTCAGGCATGTCAATCAAATTTTAATTAATCAATCTTTGAGAGCGATCACATGGCCCCCGGGGGCCTCATTTGCCGCCCAGGCAGTCCTCCTGAAGAGGATCGCGGCGTAGGTAAGTAAATCTTACCTCCTGGGGCTCAAAGCCGTTACGGCGTTCTATGCCGCTGCAACAGATTTAAAGCCCTTTAAAGCCGCGACGGCATAGAACACCGTAACGGCGTTAAGGGGTGAAAATGGAATGAGGCAAAAATGTGATTCTTTGTTGAACTAATTTGCATATGTCTACCCAGAATCCTTTGCGGTTGTAACATCACTGCAGATTTGGGATTTCTGTGGGAAAAGCAAGTCTTATGGCTTGACTGGTGTGCAGATTTTTGTTTAACATTGTATTAACTATCCACAGACTTCAGGTGGAAGGGTTTTTCAATCACAATTTTTCCCCACCATAACCTTTTTGGATTTTGCTTCCCAAGCCTCAATAAGCAAACCAGTAACCAACCTCATGCTGAAGAGTTGCATTAACAATGAAACAGCTGTCCATGAGTGGGTCACTGGTTTTAGAACACCGTAACGGCGTTAAGGGGTGAAAATGGAATGAGGCAAAAATGTGATTCTTTGTTGAACTAATTTGCATATGTCTACCCAGAATCCTTTGCGGTTGTAACATCACTGCAGATTTGGGATTTCTGTGGGAAAAGCAAGTCTTAAGGCTTGACTGGTGTGCAGATTTTTGTTTAACATTGTATTAACTATCCACAGACTTCAGGTGGAAGGGTTTTTCAATCACGATTTTTCCCCACCATAACCTTTTTGGATTTTGCTTCCCAAGCCTCAATAAGCAAACCAGTAACCAACCTCATGCTGAAGAGTTGCATTAACAATGAAACAGCTGTCCATGAGTGGGTCACTGGTTTTACATCTTTTCCTAAATTGTGTTCCAAGCAGTTGTATACTGCAAACACAGATTAAAAGGAATCCATGTTTTAAATGGAAAGAGGCAAAAATGTGATTCTTTGGTAAACTAATTTGCATGTGCCTACCCAGAATCCTTTGCGGTTGTAACATCACTGCAGATTTGGGATTTCTGTGGGAAAAGCAAGTCTTATGGCTTGACTGGTGTGCAGATTTTTGTCTAACATTGTATTAACTATCCACAGACTTCTGGTGTAAGGGGTTTTCAATCACAATTTTTCCCCACCATAACCTGTTTATATATATATATATATATAATGGAAAAAAATCATGGATCGGACTGGTCCTACATCACATCGATTCAGAGACCTAATGTGCATGTACGGTGAGTACAGGACACGTTTGTCCTTCCCCATAGGAAAGCATTGAATCAATGCTTTTTGTGGTGTTTTTCAAGCAGAGCATGAAGACGTCCATCATTGTTTCACGTAAAACTCCATGACACATCCAGAAGCGCTTCTGGTGGCTGCCACTAGAGTTACTAGAGAAGAAGTTACCCTGAAATAGATTTATTGCAAATTCTCAGAAACTGCAATAATTAACATTGCAGGGTTAATGGAACCCAGACCAATTCAATCAGATGAAGTGGCCTGGGTGCCTGTTGTGTCCCTTTAACCCCTTAAGGACACAACTTCTGGAATAAAAGGGAATCATGACGGAATATTTCCGTCATGTGTCCTTAAGGGGTTAATAAATCTCCCCTAACAATCTTACCTGAATGACAACAAACTTGTTACATCTGAAATTTCCTATTCGATTTGCTTTTGTCAAGCATTTTAGATACATGTTTTTACATATAGTCATATGAAAACCAAATCTTAATAGTGTAAATAGGCTAGGTGATTCCTCAGATAGCATTTTTAAAAGTACTATTGATTGGTAAAAACCTCCTATTCTTTTTCCCTTCAAAAGCCTTCTTTCAATATCAAGTCAGAGGAAGATGTACCAGTTATCCCACTTAAGGAAATTCACCATTTATCCCACCTATTATACCACTGTGTTTATTTAGAGACACAAATAAAGAATTTAAATTATTTTGGTGATTCGCTTTGACCTAAAATGTAATTCTAGATCGATGATTGATGAGAAAAAAAAAAAAAAGATGATTGATGGCTAGGGGACAGTTCCAAATCAAGTAAAAAATAGCTGAAATGCTTCCAGCACATCTACTTTGGCCTTACATTTTAAATTCACTCTGAATTCACGTTGAATTCTCACTTTAGTTAATAACCCTATCAATGTTCATATTACATAGTTACATAGTTACATAGCTGAAAAGAGACTTGCGTCGATCAAGTTCAGCCTTCCTCACATTTGTTCTTTTGCTGTTGATCCAAAGAATGATCCCCAGAATGGCAGTCAGATTTATCCATGGATCAAGCAGTTATTACCCTACATTGAAAGATTATATCCTTGAATATTCTGTTTTTGCAAGTATGCATCTAGTAGCTGTTTTGAATATTAATAAATATATATATATACTTTATAACTATAATACATATATTGAGAGAGAGTTTGTTTACTGCTCTTCCTCTTTTTCCTTCTATTGGTTACTTTTTCAAATTTAATGTGTGAAATGGCTTGACAATGCTCCTATCTATGTACTGTGTAATATATACCTAATATTATGTTATGTATAGTGATGTCCCGAACGGTTCGCCGCAAACGGTTCGCCGCGGACTCATTATTGAGTAAACTTTGACCCTGTACCTCACAGTCAGCAGACACATTCCAGCCAATCAGCAGCAGACCCTCCCTCCCAGACCCTCCCACCTCTTGGACAGCATCCATTTTACATTCATTGTGAAGCTGCATTCTTAGTGAGCTGTCCAGGAGGTGGGAGGGTCTGGGAGGGAGGGTCTGCAGCTGATTGGCCGAACCGTTCAGGACATCACTAGTTATGTATATATGTTTCATTACACTGATTTGCCCATTTTCATGCCCTTTATATTGTTTCCTGAATTTGGGCCACCCCCCAAAAAGAATTCTGTTTTTGAAAAAAGTGGTTCACCAACCCAAATTTTCCAGCTGTGCACAACTCTAGATCTTTAGAACACTCTGACAATAGCTTAGAAATCAAGGTTGTCTAGTGTCAGGACCATCAGTACAGTAGCATATGTGAACATAAACTAGCCCAATACAGTGGCTAGTGGTTAGAAACCCTATATCATAGGCAATTACAGAGCAACTGGCATAGCAAGGGTCTGTAGATTGGAAGAAAACCAAAGATAAATATACAGGGAAAGATAAGTAGCAAATATTGTTGTGATGTAAAGATTTAGCTGGTCATGAATACTGTTAGTTGTTACTATTTCCAAATATCCCATATCTTAACCTCAAAATGAGAAACAACAAAACAGAGCAAAATCCCTCAACAAGGGAATAACCTTACCAGTCACAAACACAAGAGACTTTAGAACAAAGAAGCTGACTGGAGTTGGTATACAGCTAAATGCATATGAGAAAATACCAGAAAGCCAAAAGAGGCTGATCCTAATAGTTGCCTAAGGATAATGATTTCTATCAAATATTAAACTCAATGAACTAATATTTACAAAAATTAAAGCCATTCTTGTTTTTTTGTGTTGAGGAGTCACCCGAATCATACAGTAGTTTTACCTTCTATATCCAAAGATTATGTAGTTTACTAACTTTATCACTGAAAATTGCTTTATTTTGGCAAATTAGATATATTGTCAGTTATATGGAGTAGTCCTTGCTGCCAGTATAATCTGCAGTGAGTAATTAAACGACTCTTTCATAGATCACACTCCACCCTCAAGTGAAGTCAAAACCATGCCAAGGTAGAACCGGTAGTTAGTTGTGACTTATATTCTACTTAGGTAATTGATGATGAAAGTCTACAACGGATGATGTTGACGAAACACGTGATGCTTAGGAGTAATCACAGTACACCTAAATCGTATTAATCCATCAAATTTAGGAATCACCTAGGGTCCTCAAAGTCCTTTAAGAAAAGAATATCAACCATAAGACAAGGTTTATTAGCATGCAGATAATCTTTAAATAGAAACAGGGTTAGTATTGACACATAATGAACCTTAAGGGATCATAAAAATAGAATCATGGATTTTGACTGCAGGGAAGAAGAATTGATCCATATATATATATATATATATATATATATATTTTCCTCCTCAGTACATCAGTCTGCCCCAGGTTGACACTTCCACTGTATTAAATTCTACCACTTTTGCTGGAAGGCTTATATACGACTCTACCTCTCTTTCTGGGGGGAAAAAAACATATACATGTTACAACTCCTATTTTTTTTCTCCATCCAAGTAATTTCCACTTGTTAGAGCCATTCATACTCTACAAAAAATATAAATTGTATTTGAACTTACTTTAGCAATTCTCTTTTAACTAAACAAGATGTAACGGATCACCTGGCACCCGACTGGGTAGATCCGTTGAAGGATGCTCCTAGCACTTCCTGAGGGTTTCCAGCACTCCAGCAGACACCATAACCACCATAGACTCCTTCAGAGAGCAAAAGCCGGAACAAGCTCTTACAAGAGCTTAGCAGTGAATATAGCAAGAGAGTATGCAGAGCATAGCAATCCCTTATAGCAGATTCCCCCAATAAGAGACAGCACTCCAAATTGAGCGTGAAGTAGAACTGAAGCTTTTAATCAAACACTCTGCTTTTATGCATATGTTGCACACATAGTACTGCCCATAGGGTTTTGCAAAACAACCAATCAATACGTGCAATACACTCAGACACTCCAAGCAATTACACACAAAATCCTCCCCTCTGCCTGTGATACAATTATCTCAACACAATAGATTGACTTAATTATCACAGGCAGAAAATATTATTAACTTCCAAAATATACATGTCATTCACAAAAAATACATTTTCCGAATCAGCATACTTGAAATATACACATACTCAAAAATCAGGGCAATCGGTTCAGGGGTTAAAAAGTTAAGGGAAAGTCCTATTTGACCAACCGCAAGCACATTTTCATGCCCAAAAGAGTTCCATAGATTTGGGCTGTGCGGTCAGTTAATTTCACACAGAAAAATGTCTAAGTCTCATTCGAATACACAAATGGGGCTGTTCGTGCAAATAGCCCAGTTTAACAGTGCGTTTGAATCGTCGAACACACTTCGATTCCAGCCGAAGCGTCGAAGTTCATGAGAAGGTAAGGGTCAGTGGTGTTCGTGCCAATGTGTAGCCGATTTTAGTTCCACAAATTCAGTGGCACGCACCGCTGATCATGTTCGTCTAAATTAAAATGGCCGCCGCCACATCCGAAGTGCCAGATAAAAAGTACAAATCTTTTCTCTGGGAGTTAAAGGGCCAGCAGCAGCACAATAAACATCCATTATGCCCAAATAATGCTTACACAGGGCAAAGTCTCCCAGTGGCCATAGTCCGAAGGCAGGAGGCGGGCAAACAGGCTTCTCCAATGCCCAGTGATGAGGTTGGTTCTGCGACACAAGAGACAACAGAGATCTATATTTACTGAACTATGTTCAGTAGGGATGAATAACCATGCAGAGATATGTAGGTTTTAAGCACCATAATCACGTCATTAAGTTATAGTGGTGCTTGGAGTTCATCTTTAGTAACCATAATCTATTTTAAATTACAGATATAGATGGAACAGTAATAAAGTGAGTGACTTTACAGATTTTAAATTGTATGGAAAGCAAGAAAATCAAAGTGGTCAAAAAAGACTGCCTGAGGTTGGTTGGACTGCATCAAAATCAATATCTAACAAAAACTGTTTCTTTCTTTTTTTTTTCTATTTTTACATTTGGTGCTTGTAGCATGCTCAGTGTTTGAAAAGCACTACTTTATTTTGTTTGAGAAGACAAACTACCTTTACTTAACCCACATCACTTTACTATCAAGAAAAACACCAGAATAGCTATTTTCTCAGAATTTTGACTATTTTGTGTCAGTAAATTGTATCTTTATTCCCATTTTGAACATCAATGTCATATCTTGGTTTCACAATACAAAAATTAAGCATTGTGTTCCTTTCAATAAAAACGTTTACTAGCCATACATGGTTCCAAGTAAAACAGTTGCCATTCTGGAAAAGGAAATTAACAAGGAGTAATTAACATGGAAATGCAATCTTTGTCAACACGTAGCACTTTGTGCCAAAAATAGCACCTGCTTTTTTTTTTTTTTTTGCTTTGATTAAATCTCCCCCATAGATATAATGTTGCTGTGTTGAAAAGTCAGGAAGACACCAATTCAGTTTTGTAAAGGTCTCATTTATAAGAAACAGAAACAATAGTAAGTCATTTTACCTCTGAGAGATTATGAAGATTGGCATGACATCTTTTTGACGTTATAAATGTGTGACGTGGAAAGAACTTCTATTTAATTGTGAGTGACTTTGCTGTGAACACAACACAGGTGTTTACCTACATACATTTCACAAAGCAGTAATATACACTTTACACCATATTTTTAGTCTCTAGAAAACGATCAACAAATAGATAAGCATGGATTGAAAGTCAAAGGGGCAGACTTAACACACAATTGCTCAATATATCCAGAGAGCCCAGAGGAAGTCTAGGCCCTAAAAATGTTAAGTAATACTATTATTTTATTCATTTTTATCACAAATGGGGTGGAGGATCTAAGTTTTACAAGAGATAGGGACACTGAAGTATTAGAAACACATGTTTGTATTAATAACACTTTAGCTTTCCTTTAAAGGAATACGCTAAGCACTGAAACAGCTTTAGTTTTATGATCTAGTTTTGGTGTATAAATCATGCTTCTTCAGTCTCACTGCTCAATTGTTTGCCATTTAGATATTAAATGACATTGTTTTTGCAGCCCTAGCCACACCTCCCAATTTCAGACTCCCTCATCTTAGAGGGAAAACATACTGCACTTTCAATCAGATGTGACAACACAGTGTGTTTACTTTAGAAGTTTTTTTTTAATCTGCTGCTCTGATAATTTAATTTTAATATCACACATAGGCTCATGCAGACTTTAGCAAGCTATTAACAGAGCAGGAGATAAGAATGTTCTAGTTAAACAAGCAGTGCAAAAAAGGATGTTTAAAGGGACACTATAGTCACCTGAACAACTTTAGCTTAATGAAGCAGTTTTGGTGTATAGAAAATGCCCCTGCAGCCTAACTGCTCAATCCTCTGCCATTTGGGAGTTAAATCCCTTTGTTTATGAACCCTAGTCACACCTCCCTGCATGTGACTTGCACAGCCTTCCATAAACACTTCCTGTGAAGAGAGAGCCCTATTTAGGCTGTCTTTATTGCAAGTTCTGTTTAATTAAGATTTTCTTATCCTCTGCTATGTTAATAGCTTGCTAGACCCTGCAAGAGCCTCCTGTATGTGATTAAAGTTAAATTTACGTGTGGCTAGGGCTGCATAAACAGAAACAAAGTGATTTAACTCCTTAATGACAGTGAATTGAGGGGTGAAATTGCAAGGGAATGATCTATACACTAAAACTGCTTTATTTAGCTAAAGTAGTTTAGGTGACTATAGTGTTCCTTTAAATGAACACTATAACATTAGAAATAACAAAGTGTATTCCTGATGCTATAGCATTCCAATGCCCTAAACTGATTGTCTGAACCCCCTTTCCCTGCTCTGGAGTTGAGAGAGCTAAAAACACCTACCTCTTTCTAGTGCCTAGGTCCTCGGCTTAATCTCCACCTTCCACACCATTGGCAATTAGGGGGAACCTAATGTGCATGCGCGGCAAACATAGCACGCGCATTAGTCATTACCCATTGGAAAGCAGTGATTCAATGAGATTAAGTTGTCTGGCCGCCTATTGTGTCCCTAAAATCATTAGATCTATCTTTACAGGAAATGTGTAGGAAGACTGTGTAAGTCACATGCAGGGAGATGTGACTAGAGCTGCAGACAAAGTGATTTAACTCTTACATGACAAGAGAATTGAGCAGTTCGACTGCAGAGGCATGATACACCACAGCCTCTCCATTAAGTTAAAGTTGGTTTGGTGTTCATAAGGTCCCATTAAACATTTTATACACTAAGGCACATTTTACAACTTGCAGCTACAATTAAAACCTCCCAAAATTGTTTAAAAGGGTGTCACAACATAAATGTTTTAGTGACCAAAGTGCATCTATGAAAAATTAAAGGACATTACTTTACAGAAAAGATATATTCATTGGTATACTGTGATGTGTCTTAGATGTTGTTCTTTATACTTGATTTGAACAATTTGAGGCTTTCGTTTGAACATACCGTTCATAAAGAAAATGGAATTTCAATATACAGTGCAGCTTGGCTATATTTTCTTTCATTTTAGTCTATAAGTTCTATAAAATACTTTTTTTAAGGAGTCTCATATAAGCATTGAGAATTAGTAAACCCACAGCCCATAGACAGAACGGTATCCGAAGGCCTTGAATACGTCAAGGGTAATACATACAAACAAACAATACCCATAATATAATTAGTCTGTCATACACAACGCATATACTTCTAAAAACCTAGGAAAATAAAACGACATTGTCTACTTTAATGGAAACATACAAAATGCGTAGCTATATGTCTCTTTCGAATTTAGAGCAATGCAGCAATTCAACATTTCGTTTTTAGTTCAACTTGTTATGTAGCCTAAAATGTGAAATTCTCTTTGAATAACATTGAATTGCCAAATAATCTAATTCAGTTAATAACCCTGTGTGTATGATCCAGATATATATATTTTTTTTCTTTTTATATCACTGATTTCTACTCGTCTGCAGCATGACCGCTATATATCCTTAGAAAGCTTGTTCATGTACAGTTTTGGATAAAGTGTGGCAGTTTTTGTTACACTTTATGACTGTTTTGTTTCTGTGATCATGTCTAATTATAGAAAAATATAACCCCATTTTTGATTTATCAGACAATAAGTTTATTTGAGGACATTTTAAATATAAGTAGGATTGTCACATTTACAGGAAGACCTGTATGGACAGAATGGATTAAATAAAATTATCGTACATTGTAGGCCTTAAACCCCCCCAAATTCTATCTGATTCTGTCTGATCTCAAATTAACATGTAACCCTCCAGCCATCACCAACATTTAAAAGGCTTCTAACATTTATGATATGATTAGATGCCGCAATTCTCTACTAGTATTTAGAAATCTTCAAATGGGCTACATGTAAGTGAATTTGTAATTTAACCCCTTAAGGACCAAACTTCTGGAATAAAAGGGAATCATGACATGTCACACATGTCATGTGTCCTTAAGGGGTTAAAGAGGTCGGCATGTCTTACTTTTAAAGTAGTCCAGTACTACTTATTTAGAACACAATTTGCATTCCATATAGAAAGTAAAATTCATGGTGTGTGGATGACTCACTCACTATTTAAATAACTGTCTGGGCAGTTACATCATGGACTAAGTCTGCTCACATTACAAAGATTATTTAGAAGGAAAAATGAGGGATAACCATGTGAGACAAAGCTAATCAGATCATGGTGGGATGAGACACATGACTGGGCAGTTAACTTAAATGGGTATACGTTATTTAGGAAGGATAGGAAAAACAAGAAGGGTGGTGGGGTATGTTTATATGTCAACCATGAGTTAAAGTCAAATCTTAGGCATGTGGAGTGTGACGAGGAAAAGGTGGAGGCTTTATGGGTAGATATCTGCTTGGGGCAAACAAAGGGAAATCAATTATTGGTTGGGATATGTTATAAACCACCTAATGTAAATATTAATGAGGAAGAACAGCTGTTAGAGCAAATTGAGAAAGCTGCAAATCGAGGTAACGCGTTAATTATTGGAGATTTTAATTATCCAGACATAAATTGGGAAAGAGGGACTAGTACTTCAGCAAGGGGAATCAGGTTTTTGAATGTGTTAAATGACACCTTTATGTCACAACTGGTACAAGCACCAACTAGACAGGATGCTTGTCTGGATCTTGTCATAACAAACAATGTTGATCTTTTAACCAACATTCAAGTAGGGGAGCATTTGGGAAATAGTGATCACAATATGGTAAATTTTGAAATAAACTCAAAAAAGCAAAAGCAGGTGGGGTATACTAAAACATATAATTTTAAAAAAGCCAATTTCAATAAGATTAGGGCAGCTCTACAACATATCGACTGGCATAAACTCCTAAGTGATAAAAACACTGAGGATAAATGGAAACTGTTCAAACATATATTAGAAAGGTACATTTCTCAGTATGTACCATTGGGTAATAAATATAAAAGAAACAAATTAAAACCAATGTGGCTTAGTAGAGAAGTAAAACAAGAGATTAAAAATAAGAAAAGGGCATTTAAAGCATTTAAATCAGACAAATCAAAGGCATCCTATTTAAGATATAAGGAAGCCAATAATACTTGCAAAAAGGCAATTAAAGTGGCTAAACTAGAAAATGAGAAATTGATAGCTAAAGAATGCAAAACCAACCCCAAAAATTTTTTCAAGTACATCAATTCTAAAAAAACAAAAAATGAAAGTGTAGGTACACTTGAAACAGAGTTGGGTTTATTAGCTAATGAAGACCAGGAAAAAGCAGAAATTTTAAATAACTATTTTTCTTCAGTATATATTAATGAGGATCCTATGGCAAGAGATATGCAAATGTTTGCTGCAAAAAACTTGCAAATAACTTGTGACTGGATAACTCGAGACAAGGTGCTACAGCTATTAAAGAAAATTAATGTAAATAAAGCTCCGGGGCCTGACTGTATTCACCCACGAGTACTTAAGGAGCTAAGTGGGGAAATAAGTGAACCTCTGTATTTAATTTTTCAAGATTCTTTTGTTTCAGGTGTTGTACCGGAGGATTGGAGGAAGGCAGATGTTGTTCCTATATTTAAAAAGGGTTCAAAATCCTTGCCTGGAAATTATAGACCTGTGAGCTTAACTTCAGTAACTGGGAAAATATTTGAAGGGCTATTAAGGGATAATATTCAGGAATTCATTGGGAAGAACTTTATTAGCAATAATCAGCATGGTTTTATGAAACATAGGTCATGTCAAACTAACCTAATTGCATTCTACGAAGAAGTAAGTAGAAGTATAGATCAGGGTGTTGCAGTGGATGTGATCTACTTGGACTTTGCCAAGGCATTTGATACGGTTCCTCACAATAGGTTAGTTTTCAAACTAAAAGAAATTGGTCTAGATGAATATTCCTGTTCTTGGGTAGAACATTGGCTTAAGGACAGAGTACAACGAGTTGTAATTAATGGTAAATTTTCAGGCTGGACAAAAGTGGTAAGTGGTGTCCCTCAGGGTTCTGTTTTGGGACCACTTCTATTTAACATATTTATAAATGATCTTGAAATAGGCATTGAAAGCCATGTATCAGTGTTTGCAGATGACACAAAACTTTGTAAAGTAATAAAATGTGAGCAGGATATTGCTTTGTTGCAGAGAGATTTGGATAGATTGGGGGACTGGGCACTAAAATGGCAGATGAAATTTAACATAGAGAAATGCAAAGTTATGCACTTCGGGGTTAAGAATGCACAAGCAACTTACACACTAAATGGTAGTGAATTAGGGATAACCACACACGAGAAGGATTTGGGCATTGTTATAGACAACAAATTAGGCAGCAATATGCAATGTCAATCTGCAGTTGCTAAGGCCAGTAAGATTTTGTCATGTATAAATAGGGGCATAAATTCTCGGGATGAAAATATAATTTTGCCTCTTTATAAATCGCTGGTAAGACCACACCTTGAATATGCTGTGCAATTTTGGGCGCCTGTTCTAAAGAAGGATATCATGGCACTGGAGAGGGTCCAGAGACGAGCTACAAAATTGATAAAAGGAATGGAGCATTTTAGTTATGAAGAAAGGTTACAAAAATTAAATCTGTTTCGTTTGGAAAAACGGCGCCTGAGAGGGGATATGATAACTTTATACAAATATATTCGGGCCAGTACAAACCTTTATCTGGAAATCTATTCATAAACAGGGTTATACATAGGACACGAGGTCACACATTTAGGCTGGAAGAAAGGAGATTTCATCTAAGGCAAAGAAAAGGTTTTTTTACAGTAAGAACAATAAGGATATGGAATTCTCTGCCTGAAGAGGTGGTTTTGTCAGAGTCCATACAGATGTTTAAACTGAAATTGGATAAATACTTACAAAAACATAACATACAGGGATATAATTTCTAATTAGTGGGGTAATAGCTGATTGATCCAAGGAGACATCTGACTGCTATTTTGGGGTCAAGAAGGAATTTTTTCCTAGTTTGTGGCAAAATTGGAAGTGCTTCAGACCAGGTTTTTTGCCTTCTTTTGGATCAACAGCAACAACATTTCTGAGGAAGGCTGAACTTGATGGACGCAAGTCTCTTTTCAGCTATGTAACTATGTAACTATGTAACTATGTAACTATGTAACTATGTTAGTCACAGTGTGAGAAACAGGAAACGGTCAACTAATCATGACCATTTCCAGTCAGCACTACACAATGTCATTGTATTTGTTCCTTCATATTAATTAATCATAGGTTACTGAAAGATCCTTAGCAAGGTATAAGTCAACAAAATAACCAAAAAGGTAAGGGAGAATGGATAGACAAGATACATTATTATTATTATTATTATTATTATTATTTTATTATTTATATAGCGCCATCACATTCCATAGGGCTGTACATTGGGTGGACTAACAGACATGTGGTTTTAACCAGACAATAGGACGTACAGGAACAGAGAGGTGGAGGGCCCAGGTCAATGAGCTTACATTCTAGAGGGAGTGGGGTATAGTGACACAAAGAGTAAAAGTAGGGCTATGAAGTAGGTTGTTAGAAAAGTATTCATTGAGGGCTCAGTAGGTAATTTTTGACAGTTGCAGGAGAGGAGTCATGGGGGTGGGGGATAACAACCTTAGACTGTCCGGACTTAAAGGGTTAATCAAACTACCAGGACTACTTTTGGTGATTTGAAGTGGTCTTGGCGGTAAGAGTATGTATGTGCAGGATTTCAGCCTGAAGTAATCTGCAATTTCTGCCAGGGGCTGCTTGCACCCTGACAAA
This sequence comes from Pelobates cultripes, assembly GCA_933207985.1. Lineage (NCBI taxonomy): Eukaryota > Metazoa > Chordata > Amphibia > Anura > Pelobatidae > Pelobates > Pelobates cultripes. The sequence goes on along the minus strand of OW240915.1, from coordinate 276,950,319 downwards.
CATGACAGAATTCCATGCTGTCTAATGTGAATTCTGTGCATATTTTACATCTGTCATCAGTGCGCACAGCGTGCTGGCAACAGATGTAAAACTTTCTCCCTTGCAGTCAGAGCGCCTGCAAAGGGAAGATAATTCTCCCCTCCCATGTTCCCTCCCACTGTGCGCTTCCACCTGCCTCCCGCTCTTGAAGTGATTTGAAAAATGAATGATGGCCAGAATGATGCAAGTAAATAATGGTGCTGCACTTGGATGAAAAAGTTTGGTCTGAAGTTAACATGAATGCATCAATCTGAGTGAGCAGGTCCTGACTTTAATGCAAGTGCTTAGTCTGCGGAAAGCAAGATCTCACTGCTGCATCATTGTTAGTAAGTGCTCTTATACTATGATGCAGATATCTGGACTCTTGGTTAGCACCTGGTTTTGATGTGGGCATGTTAGTAGTAGAAGATGAACTATCCTTACTTGATTTAGACGCAGATGTTGGAAATGGAGCTTTCATCTCCATCTCCTCATCCTTTTTTCACCTAACAGAATTTAGTAACCATGCAAACATGTAACAGTAAACATGTCCTCTCTGGTAATCTTACTTTTATTCCCCTCTCTGCCTCTGTCTCAATATCTGATGCAGGAGACAAGGGCATAAAATCTGGGATGACAAGCAACTGTCCCGCAGAAATTGAGACTGTTAAGAGGTCTAGTGTTACCTCCATTTGCAATGTGCATCCCTGACTCCCAGATCTTACTTAAGGGCTTATTGTTGATTAGTTTGTTTGCATTTTGAAGTAAAACAGAAAGAACAGGATTATTTCTGTTTTACTTTTTAAATGCAAACAAACTAATCAACAATAAGCCCATAAGTAAGATCTGTAAAACACACAAACTGCTGGTTATCAGATTATTTTAGCAAATCCCCATAAATTAGTGCAGTTTCAAAGTGCATATTTCCCTGCTTACACACACATCATTTTGAATTACTCAGTCAAATCAAGAACCCAAGTACACATCAAATTCACAATTATACACAAATGTCAAAACTCACAATTATAACTGTCTATATTTTGAGACGTGTTCACAGAGACTTACGACATACCGAGCAATTACTGTAAAACACTACAAAATGTAGTTATATATTTACAGCGAATGTGTCAACGTTCCCAAAAAAAAAAAGCGAAAGAAATTAAATTTAAAAAAAAATAATGCTAATGAAATATGTGAAAGTTAACAAAACATTGGGATGAGCGATGTGTGGAGGACAGCATAATAACTCTCTTGTTGTGACGTATCCTAAAGAGATCACCACTCTTATCCTTGTAAGCTTTAATGTTCTGAATGATTCCTTGTTACATCTTACTTAGTATTGATCTTACAGACATCCCTACCTATTCTTTACCCAGTGTGGTCATTGAACAGTATAAAGGTTCAATAGGAAGATCAGCTCCTCATCCACTTTTTCTCAAAAGCTATTTGTATTATGGATTTATTTTAATAGTGTACAGTGGCAGTTGCTGTTTTTACTATTAAAAAACGGTTTGATTATCTGACCTTGCTTACTTTATCTGTTTAGGTTCTGTGAACAGGCTTTAAAAACAAATCGATATACGGTAATTCCTACACAGCATTATGATGGAATCAATCTCAATTCAGATTTATTTTAACTTTCTTTGCATGGTTCAATCTCCTTTCTCTTCTAATTGTTTCTGCATTTCTTTTTTGTTTCTTTTTATAAAGCATTCCAGGTTACAGAATAATGCATGTAGTTTTGCTACTTCAATCATTTCTGAATTTCTCAGTATAATGGTAAAATTAACTTAAATCTTCCTGCAAAGTTGTTCTCGATTTGTATTCCATGGGTGTACAAACTGGGACTGGATAATGACCTTTTTTCGTGCACTCACTATACAGCCCAATAAATATTCATCACTCTTCCTCACAGTTCTCACATTATTACTGTTTCTTGAGCCGCTGAATACAGTGTGTTAAAATAGCATGCAGGTTAACTATCAAGGAAAAATAAATAAATAAAATAATCCAATAAATTGGGAAATAAAACACTATAGTGACCAAAAATAAAATAAAAAATACTGGGAAAAGCAGAAGATGAATCCTTTATTTAAAACAGATATTTAACAAAAGTCTGATATCTGTATTTTAACCCTAAATGTACAGTGTCTAGGAATTCTGGAAACACTATTATAGCTGCATGGAATTAACCACAATCTATGACATTTAATTTGCACTATTTGACACTATATACTTTTTTTTTCTCTAAGAACATGTTCCATTGCAGCTATTGGTTTATATACCACGCACTCACTATATAAGAAACTATCTAGTCATACCAATATCTTCTTAACAATTAAAATTATGCTAATGGAAATATATTTTCAATTTTATATATTTTAGGAATATGAGACACAATATTCCTGGTCATGTTATATTTGAAATAGAATTAAAAAAAAATCATTAAATAGCACATTTGGGAAACTGAGATGTAAATAAGATGTCATGTAAGTGTAAAGAATGTCCTGCTGGATTGTAGATTTCCAAAATACCAAAATGCACACATAATGTCTATCTATATAATGTAGTTGCCTAGTTAAAACCATAAAATCAGTGTAGTGCTATTTTTCGGGACTGTACTTATGATCCTTGCTAGCTCTAGTAAATTGTAGGAGGAGGAGGGTAAGCAAACAAACTAATAACAGACACTCTTATCAGAGAAAGCACTCTTCTGCTGGATGGAGAGAAGGTGAGAGTGTATTTAAGAAAAAGTTGGAATTTAGTGTTTTAAGTGAAAAGGATTAAGTGAATATGCAATTTTACAGAAAATGCATATATTTCATATTATTTAAATAATTGTAAGTCTCTTTAATGTGCACTTACTGAAAATGCATTTTGTCAAGAGAGATCTCTCTCTCTCTCTCTCTCTCTCTCTTATATATATATATATATATATATATATATATATCTCAAAGTTATGCAAAAAACGATGTTCACAGTGGTTTTTGATTAAGCTGGGCTGAAAAATGTCATCTCAGTGGGATATAGTAGAATTTTTAACGTATACACTACAGATATATGTGTTGTCAGTGCAAAGTAGCCGATTAACAATTTGAAAAGTCACTAGCCCATCTTGAGAGGTAACACATGTACCTGTTGCTGCCGATTTTTGACATCCTCTTGGAGAGAGTCCATCTCAATATCAAGTTTATGATTCACTTGTTGAAGCTGAATATTTTCTTGGACTGTGTGACGATGTTCAGCCTTTAATGATATTAATTCAGCCTTTAATTTGTCAAGCATCCCTCTGCATTAAAAGAGAAAAAAATGCATTCATGAAAACTTATGGGAGTGAATAAAGGTGGTCACACAATATATATTCACATCCTAAATGCCAAAGTGACAGATGGGATGTCATGGCTGTCCCTCTATAAAATGTCTTACTGCACAAACTTTAACTTAAAACTTCCTAGTAAGTGGACAATGACCAGTTTAATTAATACATTTATATATACTTATTTTATAAAGTACATGCCAAGCCTCCACAGCAAGCCAATAACCAACCTCATGCTGATGAGTTGCATTAACAACGAAACAGCTGTCCATGAGTGGTTCACTGGCTTTGCTCCTCTTCCTGAGTTGTATTTCAAAGCTGTTGTAGACAGCAGACACATACTCCAAGGAATCCAGGTATAAAGTGGAAAGGAGGCAAAAATGTGGTTCTTTGTTAAAGCTCATTTGCATTTGTCTACCCAGAATCCCTTGCAGTAGTGAGAGCACTGTTAAAGTGAGATTTCTGTGGGAAAAGCAAGTCTTATGACTTGACTGGTGTGTGTATTTGTGTTTAGCAATGTATTACCTATCTACTTATTTTATACTTATATAATTGTTTCTCCATGTAGTTTGCTGGCCAGCAGATCCCATATTATGGGTAAGGAAATGTTATGCTCCAGGAGGATAAGCTGTTATGTAGCTCATTTTGTTGAGGCAGTAACACTAAGCAATTTACACAGCAATTCTGGCCATACACATGAGTTATAACACAAACTGCTGACCAGATAGCAACAAGTAGAAATAACCCAGCATCATTAAGGATTGAAAGGGCACTGTAGGCACTATAACCGTTTCTTCTGATTAAATGGGTTATAGTACATAGAGTCCCTTAGCACTGCACTTCCGTTCAGTGTTAAACAATTGTCAAGCAGTCTAAAACTGAATGAGGGTCCCTGGCCACCCAAAACTTGCTGCTTTCTAGAGATATGTCTAATGCAGAAAGTGCAGACCTCCTGCTATATCATACCATTTTGGTGCTGTGATACACAAAAAAATCAGCCAGCTGACACTCTCAGCCAATTACAGCCACCCATAACTGCTCAGGCTAATGCTTCTACAGCAGCCCAAACAGCACTCAGGGACAGGCTACATTAAATATGGTTTAAAGCGTGATGGAAGGACAGCGCCAGTGGACGCTATAACCACTACAGAGAGATAAAGCAGTTACAGTGGCTTAAGTTCCTAAGCCATTTTGAGCTTGTTTTAAACTGTGGTGTAGAATAGAACTACAGGACTTTGTAGTATAATTACTTATTATATTTCACTTTACTTTTCACATGAGTTAACAAAAGTAAGAATATGTGACTTTGCTGAGTAAACAGGTTGAGGTATAATTTGGATACAATACTGGTTGCATCACGCACCTTTTTTAGTGTTTATCATTTTTTCATAGGGAAACATAATAACAAAAGCATAAAAATAAGAAAAAAATAGACTGCTTGATATACAACACAGCTAAGAGACAAATGTATGCCGCTGATGTGTAAATTTAGACTGAGCATTTCCTAAAACCTGCTGTAATGAATTGCAAAAGAAAACAAAACCTATACTTTAGCACTAGCCTTCACACGACTGAGAAACAAAATTTTCACCTGGAAATATGTCTCACACGGATGGACTACAAATTCTACCACCCCTCATGTCTGGTATTAGTCAGGCGACTTTATTAACTCTCAGTAGAAATACTGTAAATAAATTCATTTTGAGAGTTCCCTAATTTATTTGCTGATTCCTTACCAGTACCAGTAGGTTAATTATCAATATTTATCTACTTGGCATACCATCTGTGTGTTGCAAAAATTGTATTTATATAGGTTTCTAATATTTCTTAAACTAGATATGTTTTTATAAGACTGTGAATATCTTAAAATTTCTATGTGTTACTCCTTCAAATGTTTCTAAAAGGGAAATATCATTTTGGATGGGTTTAATTTTTTTAAGATATTTTGTCAAACTCAGTTACACCCCCCCCCCCCACATAAGCTGAATACCAGGTTGCATGATAATGTTAACCTCGCTATATGTTTACCTAATTCTTTCTACAATCCCATACTCTCTACCTCCCCCTTTTTTTTTTCTTTGTTTCACTTACCCCAATATTTTCTTTGCCCCAAGCAATTCCATTTATGCAGTGTATATTGGTCACAATTCCCCCCCAAATTATGGGAGTTGAGTACACAGCATCTCAAATACAAGTACCCCCATATTCTAAATGCTGATTAACCGTTATCGCCACCTAACCCTACTCAAACCAACCCAAATGCTAAAGAACATTTAGCCTTAACTCCATTCTCACCCTTATCCTAGAGGCAGCATTGTTAAGAGTGATATAAAGGCATTGCATGACTATGAATAGAGCAACATTTTAGAACATCTAAACGTTGCCATTTTGACATTTGACGTTTTACATGTATATAATGTAGATGTCTTTAATAAACAGACAACTTGGAATGTTTGAGTATGTCACCTAATATTAGCCAAGTCGGTTCTCAGATCAAATTGTTAGCAATTTTGATATTTAAAGGTTTGCAAAAAAAAAAAATACAAAATATGAAAAGGATTAGTAACATATCACACAATATAAATTAATTTCTTTTCTCAACCACAACTTTACTGCCTTGTCTGTACCAATATTAAAATAAAAAGCAATTTTAAGTTATTTTGTATATACACTGTCATTATAAGGCAGCTTTGTGCAAGGTTGGTAGAAATAATCACACATGCAGTATTATTAATTACATGTACCCAAACAATACTTTTAAAGTTATTATTTAACATTTAAGATATCAATGCCTCTAAAGCAATATTTGCTGAAAATGGTTGTCATATATATAAATGTGTATATGCATATATGTACACATGCACATACAAACAATTTTTTCCTGCTAACGGTCAATATAGGTCAAGATCTGTGGCTTTTTAGCATTTAATTAAACAGAATACATATAAGTACAATAATGAAGAGGTTAATAAAGATACAGATATATCGAAATTAATAAAATGATTACAAGATTTTTTTTTTTACACTAAGCTTGTTTAGATACATAACAAAAAAAATATGTTTTTTTCCCATAATAAAACAATTAAAATGTATTAGTGCAATAGTTTCTATAGCAAGACATTTGTCTTGGAAAAGTGTTAGGTTAGTAGAACAAAGGAGTTCCCAATAGACTAATTAGAACAAAATACAAACATTTACATGTGCTAATGTAAATAATTGTGTAATGGCCTCGTTAAAAAATATACAAACAAGCATTATGTTTCAAGGGCTGCAGATTTAATCTATCTATATAATATAAATGTCCTTATTCATTAACAAATAAAAGCAAACTAGAGATTGCTACCCCAAACAAGCACAAAATATAATCTTCATACTTGAGAATAAAAAATAAAATAAAAAAATCTATATTCAAACTTCAGATTACAATTGAAGTTATATCTTTACATTGTTACATAATTAGGGAGTAGCATGAGATTTTCATAATGCCCCAGTTCAGAGTTTAAAAGTCTAAATTATTTTGCAATGGAGCCTTGCAAATATAACTATGAAAAGCAAATCAATAAAATTTCTATTCCTATCTGTTCTCTGGGGACCTCAGCTGCACAGCCGTACAAAAATCGATGCAACAAATTATTACGATTTCCAGGCACCCACTAGAAGCACTGGACAAGTATTTTACATGGATCAGATTTGTGCTGTGATACTTGGTTTACGGTCTATACAGTGTGCTCATCGTTAAGATATAGCTCAATAAAGTGAAAGTCCACATACATAATGCTATTTAAAGATTTAACTACATTTTGTGGCATACATTTTTAAACAGCAATATTATTTCTACTTGATTCTCGTGTATACGAACAGACCAAAAAAATTGGATATTAACCATTTGTTTGCTGAATATGCCAAAATAATTTTTACCACTATGATACAAAGCACAAAACACTATTTAAACATGTTTGTAAATAAACAATGCCTTTTTTTAATCAGACTAAAATTTAATTGCACAGATAATCAGATCTTTTTCTGCCAGAGATATTTAGAAGAACGATAATCGTATGTAGCTGTGGTTTATTATTGTTCCCCCAATTACATCACCATTTGTGCGATATAATATAACAAAAACATGTAAACAAATCTTAATTTTAACTGTGTTAATATGTTTTACCTGGTGTAATTTCATAGGCTACAATCACACTGGTTTAAAAAAGGGTAATCAGGTAATCATTTTTTGTGATTATTTAATATGAGCAAGATGCAACTGACATTACAAATATCTTAATTTATCAAAAGTGATTAAAATTATTGAATTTTTGAATGTGGCCAGTTCCAATGTAGCCAAAGCCAAATAAAAGAAAGATCACTGGGATTCTTATAGATCACTGTCTATCTTATAGACAGTAGGAAACGTGTCTCAGACACTCGAAACAGTGAATGGGTAGCTTATGTTTAAGTGCTTTGTAAAACGCCTGACCTGCGGTTTACTCACTTGGCTTAACCCCTCAAGAGCCAGATTGTCGTCAAAGGAATGCTGTTATGCTTTGTTCTTCATATAAAGGGTTAAAAAGCCAGTTGCAAAATAACCTTCGGCACATGTTATGTCTACAGAAGAAGTCACTTCTTGTTTTGGAATTCAATTAAGCAAATCTAATATCCATGCATTGCTCATTCAGATAACTTTCAACTGGCTGCACTTTTCCCACTTCTAAAGGTTTCTAAAAGTAATTTGGAACACTCTCTGTATTAAAAAGTGGTATCATATATATTTTCAGAGCAAACATAAAAAGCTAAATAAAGGGTGTAGTCTTATTACTGAGGCGGCAGCAAGCCTTTTGACTGTTGCTCAAGGCAATCTAAAGTGATGGCTAAGATGTTTTAATTATAAAACACACCAGATAACTGAAAATGTTTTCATAGATTTAATGGATCGAATCCAAACCGGTATCTTACATTTCCACAACACTTTCCACTTGAACATTTTCGCAAAGCATTGTTAAGATTTTAGACATTTGCATGCATTTCAAAATATGTTCACATTTAAATAGCAACGTTATATGAGCATTAATAGAGAGGTCTGTTAGTTCTATGCACTATAGAGTGTTTCATATTCATTATCTATCCAGTGAGCACTTTTTCTATCGGCCACTATGCTAGCTCGTAGTTAAATGGTGCATCTTTTAAGGCACAAGGCCTCTTCAGGTCACCTGCGATCAAAGACTAAACTATTTTGTGGGTTATATTTAGCTGAGCTGCATGAAGGGGTTACAGGAAGTACATTTAAAGATAGCATTTGGTATAATTTTGTAACATCATGCTTGAAGTCAGCTTCTTTGATGAAGAAGGAGAGGCAACAAGGCCCATATGTAACCTTTGTACCCTCCAGTGTTTAGAAATGAAGCCTATTGCACACAGCTTTCCTAACGCAAACATCTAAAAAGCATGCCGACACCTCCATAATTACTACCTTTACACTGATTTTGTACTAAAACAATGTTTTTGCTACATGTATTTTAAATACATTTCACACTACAAATTAAACACTTAAAAATATTGTACTATAGTGGAGCTAAAAAATAGTGACATTAAGAAAACCAAAAAGCATAAACATTTTAGATCTTGTACACAAATGTATTTAATTGAAAGTTCTGTTTCAGTTAGTTTTAAGAAAAGATAAGTCACCACTCACTTGTATTCACTACTTTCAGCTGCAGAAGCTGTGACACGTTCTTTTAAGGTCCTCACTTCTGTCTGGAATTTTCTGCTGTTCTGCTCTTGGCGAACGGTTTCAGCTATTTGCTCGCTTAGCTGCTCCTGAGTTGCTTTCAAACTGGATTCCAGGAGAAGAAGTTTTTCTTCTTGACTGGCAAGTTCTTGAGCTGTAGAGAACCAAGGGGGAAAAAAGGAGTCACTATATACCAACATTAAAATTCTACGTATGTTTTTACTTCTTGCAAACCATAGATCTCTTATCAAAGCCTTATGTAAACTTTAAGCAGTTAGTGCGTGTGTATATCAATATATATATATATATATATATATACACACACACACACACACGCTACATATACACTCACACACACACACAATACCAACAAATTAACTGTTTCAGCATCAGTATTGCACTTTAAAAATGCTGAACATTTCATCTCGATCTTTTTGAATGTGAAACACAAATAGCTCATTCATAAGGCATCTTCATAAACCATTGTACATGGGAAGTAACTAGTTAGTGTAAAATACTGTGCTTGTGTGGGTGATTTATTGTCTTGTTAGTATAGTTATAAGATACATTTTTACAGTCTTCCAAACCAATCCTATGTGATTTCAAGGTCTACCAATAGATGGCGCTCAGTTATCAGACCAAGACTGAATATAGCACACACCAGCAGGTCTTTCTTTTTCCTACAAAAATAAGCAATTTTAAGACAAAGACATTTCCCTTTGTTCTTTGTTGACCGCAGTCCAAAATGATATGTGGAGACAATTTGAATAAAATTCTTGCTGTCCAGCAAATATGAGCAAAACCTATTTCTTAGTGGGTGGGTATGGAGGGGCAAGATGTAGAAATGTGTAAAAAAACAAAACAAAACACATAAAAATTTAAATTATCTTATACATAAATATCTATCAAATGTATCTATATTAAAAAAAATTGCACAAACATATCTTGTGTGTGTGTCTGTCTGTGTTTGTGTATGCAGGCAATATTTCACAAAATGCAATACGATTATTATCAATCTTGACCTAGTTTTTTTTTTTTTTTTTTGGAGAGGAACAAATGTGTGTCAAATATGCAAAATATTTACCAAATGTATAATGAAAGAGATGCTATGTGTGTCATATATGTATTTAAGGTTCCAATATAATGCAATGTATGTATGTCTGCAGCAGGAAAAATAATCGTACAGTATATTTGGGGCAGTGATTTGAAATTTGGCATTAACTCTTTAAAGATCTGAGTAAAAGCTGGCACCCAGACAGTTAGCAGCAATTGTTAAATAATCTTTAATATATTAAGTAGCATATTTGAGACAACATGTAGTAAGAATGTGCTAAAGACTTTGATATTGATCCAAAGGCCTAACGTGTTTTTGGTTTTTTTGTGTGCACTTGCCCGAAGGCATGAGACAAGCATCTTAACTCAGTGAATTATCATCATCTGTCTTGAAAAGGTGGCTATCATGCAATGGGCTATCTCAAACATCGGTTGATGAACATGGGCGCAAGTTATATATCTTAAAGATTTATCATTTTGTAATATTGATCTAATTTAAAGGATGCCCAATTCTAGCACTGCAAATATGAACAGATTTTGTATGCATTCAACATTGTACGTTTTTGCATTTCCTGGACATACTCTGTATGAAAGCTCGTAAGCTAGTGTGCATAAACAAAACGCACTAAGTCACAAAAGTTGTATTATTATTTATGATATGGTCATAGCTGCACATAGTGTAAGCAGTAATTGGCCATCTCAACGTTGCTTTTTTGTAATACGTGGGTTACACTAAGCAGCAACTGATAGACCGGTAGAATAATTATCATTATTATTATCGCCATATATATAGCGCCAACAGATTCCGTAGCGCTTTACAATATTATGAGAGGGGGAATGTAACTATAAATAGGACAATTTCAAGAAAACTTACAGGAACAATAGGTTGAAGAGGACCCTGCTCAAACGAGCTTACAGTCTATTAAATTAATTCATTTGAAAGGTGATTTTACATTTTTAGGATTAGTTTATGACAAAACCCGACCACTGCTTGGCAAATGTCATAAACAAAACAAAAACAAAAAATAGAAAAAAGAAAAATTAAACTTACATGCCTGTTTCAGTAACCAAAATGAAACTGTTTAAACAAACAAAACATATGTCTTTTATTTGTTTTAAAAAACAGATGTGGGCAATTTAGACTTCTCAGAGCACTGATATTATCCAGTTACCTATTTACACTGTATAGTACACATCCATCAAATTCTGTGGTATCTACCTATCCCTGAATAGATTAGGAGATCATAGTATTTCAAATATTTGATAAAAACTACATTTTATCTTTAATTATGACAGAAGCCTGATTTATTTTGTGTTGCGTTTTAGGGTTAAGCTACTGATTTAACTACATGATGTATTTCATGGAGAAACTGAAGGGGTTAATTTTCAAGTACATCTGCATCTCTTTGAGCAAATGAGTGGAACGTTTAATAATTTCAACACGTGTTGAAATACGGACGCAATCTAATGAACAACTTCAAGTGAGACTCCTTTCAAAATCTAAGATAAACCCTCCAGGCTGTAAAACCAAATCTCACTAAGGGGGGAAAGGGAGAGGGGGGTTGGCAATGCTGCCATTACCCAATAAAGAAAATGTAATCACACAGTAAATCAGCTTTTCCCCCCCCTCTAAAGCAATGTTTTTGGCTTTGTAAGTGTCAAGCCTTGAACGTTTTAGATGAGGCAACATTTTGTTCTCTTACCAGGTGTGTATCAGCTTATGTAGAAAACATCAAGCTTTGAAAAGTAATCACGTTTTCCTGAGTTGCACAGCAGGAAATATTAAAAAAAAAAAAAAAAAAAACGAAATACAAATGGGAATTATACCTTGAAGTCTGAATGCTGGCATATTGCAAAAAAAAAAAGAAAAAGAAAAAAAAAGAAAGCTCTTTGGACCAGACTAGAGTTCTGCATACTACCATGTTTGAAAAGATTCATATATTTCTGCAAACCGTACTTTAGATATAAGTCACAATCATTATTTCACATGATAAAAAGCCTTCAAAGGCACCAAATAAGAAACGTTGTCAACGAAAAGTTACATGATCGCATTGTAGCAGAAGACATGGTTTGATAAATGTGTTATATGTGTTTACTCAATTACAATTCAGTGATTAAACGTGAGTGATTCGAAAAGTGAATATTTGAAACAGCATTTAACAAAAAAGTTATTTAACCCCTTAAGTACCA
>OW240915.1:276845523-276935523 GCA_933207985.1 Pelobates cultripes | reverse complement strand
TATATGTGAATAAGCTACAATTACTTTCATCACTCGTGTAGATAAACCTTTTTTTTTTTTTCTCTTTTTTTTGTTCTCATCACTCAGCTAAAAAAATTGTCATGCATGTTTACAGTGAAATGATTCCAATATTATCTGTTTCAGTTTTACATAATCAGAAAACACTGAAGGAAAGGCAGTCATGTGGAAGGCATTGCGACAGCCTGACAGGAAGGTGTGAATCAAGAATGGTTTCTTGCATCCCTTTGTATATTTTATTTTTACACACGATCCAATCAAGAGGAAAAGTGTGTGACAGGCGGTAAAAGTCATTTGCCTTGAATTAACAATACTCGTGACTGCTCACAAGCATAACATTTCATGGCAGATAATCACTTGATCATAATCATTTCTTAAACTAATATTTGTGTAAACAGCTTCATAGGAAACAAATAAGAGAGAGAATTGTGACAGCTTCCACATTTAAATCTTCTTTATCCTTCCAAGTGCATTTTCTGCCATTTTTTTGTTTATGGCTAAGGAGGATTAACAATAATCAGTAGACAGTTTTTTTGTAATCCTTTATACACTATTTAATCCTATAGTATGATATCTCAGCTGCTCACTAAATTTTAATGAATATGTATTTTTATTTTATTTCCTGCTTTAACCAAAACATAATGCACTGAATGTGTCATACAGCATTAATAATGCAGGCCAAACAGTAACACTGAAATGAGGGAGGGGGTCAAATAAACCCTATTCCTAAGAGCTTGTAATCAGATGCTTTCTCTAGAGGAAGTAAAAAAAAAAAAAAAAAAAATATATATATATATATATATATATATATATATATATATTAATCATGTGATTGACACAAATTGAAAAATATTCACACGAAAAAAAAAAGATGAATGTATTGATAAGAGAATTGTTTTTATGATTTTGGGGGCACTTTGTGATCATAAAACATATGCTACAAAAAAATAAAAATAAAGGAAAAGAAAATTTTATTTTAATGTTTAAATGTAATGCTTAGTATCAAATCACTAATTTAAGGTCTGTGCTGTAAGATGGAACGCGGAGCAATACCTCACCTTGAAACTTGTTGCACTGCCTGATGATACGTACATTGTTAATATATTTCATATAAAGATCTGTTATATATGTGCACATCTTATAGCAGGGCTGCCCAGCAGGTAGATCCACAGATGTTGTAGAACTACAACTCCCATGATGCTTTGTCATTCTAAATGCATTCTAAAGGCATGCAAAGCTTCATGGGAGTTGTAGTTCCACAACATCTGGGGATCTACCCTAGCCCTGCCTTACAGTATATTCTCAAGAACTACGTCAAGAATGTATTGACATATATTCAAAATAGGCCCTTTAGTTATTGCTCAATGTGTTATTTTCATCCAAATGAGAATTGTATCAAATATGACTCACTCAAGGTTAAAATGCTTTTAATACCTTAGGCAAAAGGATAGCAAGACACTTAGAAACATACACAAATCTAAAATTCAGTCACCTTAGTAAAAAGAAATACACATACAATGCACATTCTTTAACATTGTAAATTGTGCTTGTGTGATTAAACTATGGGCATACAAATGAGGTATATTTGCATGCAGGTATGTATCTTGTTAGAGCCTACATGCTCCTGATTTTTACTGGTTTCTGAAGCTGAAGAATATTACCTGTCTCTCTGTACAGCTTATGCACGTCCTGTAGCTCTTGACTGAGTTCCTTAGCCTCGGTTCTGAGTGCATTGTTTTCTTTCTCCTTTTGATTCTTATTTTTCTCTGCGTTCAGGATGCTCTCTTCCAATTTCTTGACCACGCTGTCAAGGTGCTCCGCCTCGGCCGCTTTTTCTTTGATACCTTCTCTTGCCTGCAGGAGATCAGCTTCCGACTTTCTCAGAAGGTCATCTCTTTTGCCTATTGCCTGTCAAAAAAAAAAAAGGAAAACAAAAAAACAGTCAGAAAAAATAAATATGTAAAAAGACTATATGGAAGATACTAAATGCACACAGATACATTACAGAAATGAATTTGCACAATTATCAATGTCCAATTAAAATCCTTTTTATATTTATTAATTATCATAGTGTTGTAAATCCACCAATTTAACTATGTTTTAATGCAATTAAATTCAATAAAACTGAGTAGACTGCACTTTCAATATTTATCAACACACAGATTTGAAAGGGACACCCCGCACACCATAACCACTACATTGTTATGTAGTGGTTATGATGTCAGAAGTGCTCTGGTGCTCTCCTTGTAAGTAATACAACCATTTTAGAATGTTATTACTTTTTACATATTCCAGGAGAGCTAAGCATGAGATTATGTTAGATCTCCTGAAGAATAGCTCAAATAATTGCTCCCATCCAATGAGCTATGCCATACAAAGCCGAGGTTAGCTCAACCAGAGTTCCAGAATCTCTGTGCCTCAAATAGTGGCAGTGAAGAGCAGCATTCAGCCGACCAAATGAAAGAAATAAAATCATTTAAAAAATTTTAATATTTAAAATGGGGTGGGGGGCGGGGCCTGACTGCTGAGAACAGAGGAAGCATACTTGCAAAGCTCCTGCTCAACGGTGCTAAATAATTGGATTTCACTAGCCAAAACGGGATCTGATCGGTCCAAAAGGGCCTTCATATGACAGGAGAAACCCAGGGGCACACAATGATGCCACACAAGCTACGATTCCGGCTTACTGCACCTGTTCACCCCGTGAGGCCTATACATGTGGTCGGCGTGAGGGAGACGGCCGCTCCCCCGCTGGCACTTGCGACCGACAAGCGGAGACCATACCCCTGTTCCCCCCCCTCTGGACCGGTAGGGGTTATCCCGGTCCACCCTCGGGAGATCCTGATACGGCCCGGTAGGACTGCCGTGGTGACACAGAGGCCTCCCTCAAGCGACGACACAGCACCCAAAATGGTGGAGGCGACGTGTTTTCCCGGCACTCATGCTGTGCTGCCAGAGGTCGAGAATCGGCTGGACAGAGCCTTCCAAATCTTTTGGGAAAAGCTGGAGGCCCTCTTGTTCCCGACGGACCCAGAGGCTGTGCCAGAAACCGGGCTACATGCTCACCCACATCAGGTCAAGCGGGAGGAAGCACAGACTCCCCCGGCATCAAAACACCCAGGGGGTTGGAGGCAACGAGACAACCACAAGCGGCGGGAGATCATAGATCAGCCGGGCGGCAACACGAGTACACCGACGGCCATGCAGAACAAAAGAACAATCGCACGGACGCACATCAGCCCGTCCTCATGCCAACTGGATAGCGGTGACCCAACACCAGGAGACCAGACCCACAACCCAGTAAAGCGCAGTGCGAATTATATGTACCACAAACCAAGCATGCCTCCGCTGCAGCTAGCACAGCTCGGACAGATCTTGGACACCCTGCCGGAACACTACTCCAACCTTACCTGTCCCCACTCCTGCAGGACGCTGGGCCTGACACCGGGACTCTTATGGCAGAATTTAGTCTGGCTCCAACGGGGAATTGGCTGACTCTACAGATAAGCAGAGGACTCTCCCACCCCTGGCAAGTAGTCCCAAGGGCACCCTTACCAGACTCAAAAGTTTTATAAGCACGCATTTTAAGTTTTATCTTAATTTTTTACAATTCTTGCGGTTAAAACTAGAAAAGGACGGGAACAGAACTGCATATAAACAGGGCCAGTGTACTAAGTTTGCTTTCTATATGCAAGCCCATCACATGACTCGCTAGTCTCACAGCATAGCGGGTTAGGCACCTGTGCACATTAGTATTGCCTCATCATTTTTATTTGTACCATTATCGTTTATTTCCTTTTGTTTAAAAATGTTTGGTTGCCGACCTATGCCCACAATCACAACTCCTGTATAAAAGCTAGACTAAGCCTGTATTACTCAGCTCGTAGGTTACTCTAAAATGCTTAAAATCAGCTAACTAGACATACCAGCAATGTTATCAGCTATGAGACAGAATTAGCAGTTAGACTCTCTATTGTTTACCACTCAAACTCTCTTTAAACATAAAAATTGTGCTAGATTTTCTCATGTACCTCTATGTTCAAATGTTTCTAATGTGTTGGAGGAATGCCTTTGGGGTACCTCACAACCATCTGTTAAAAACTTAAGCACAACAAAAATAAAGAATTAAAAAATGGGGTGACGTCCAGGCACTCCTAGCTCCAAAACCACTACAGCAAACAGTATAGTGGTTATGGTGTTCCTTTAAACAAACAATCCCCTAAATCTATTAAATGGAGAAGTTAAAAAATATTTTAGTTCAATACCTCAGTCAACAATATGTGACTGATTATTTTCCAGGCTTCACCACTAATGATTTACGGTTAAACATTTACCATTTTCTATAAAACCAAATTTAGGATAAAAAAAAAAAAAATAGCCACAATGAAAATTTTTTTTTTTTTTGATACTCTATTACAGATTCCTTTAGGATGCTTTAAAAATCATGTAAGGGGCTTTATTTTTTAATCTATTTTTGCCGAGTTGTTGTCAGAGTTGCTGGGAAATTGATATTGGTCCTATACACATAATACTATTATTATTATTATGATTATGTAATAATAAATTAGACAATTACAAAAGGTTACAGGGACAATATGTTGATGAGGACCCTAGTCCAGTGAGCTTATAGTCTATTTTATATTTTATTATGCAAATATTTTCCTACTAGAATCAGTAATTAAAAAAGGATGAACTGTGATTTATGCTAAAGTTCCTATCATTAGGTTATCAGAATAAATAATTGTTCAGGCACTCTGGGATAACAGCAATAGCAGCTTTATTGGAGCAAAAGCAACAAGGTTTCAACTCTACCTGGTCTTTTTCAAGCTACCACATCAATGCAGAAGTGACATTTAAATACATTGATCAATTACAGAAACAAAAATGAAATTATGTGAAAAAACAGCAGTGAAATTACTAATTCGACCCGGTAGGGTCGATACATTGCTGCTTTTGCCCGAATAAAGCTGCTATTTTTGTTATACCGGAGTGCCTCAACCGTTATTTATTCTGCAGATCTTGGAAGGGAGGCCTGGTCTTCCCTGGCTTCAGAGCATGTGGGTTTTTTGGTGAGTGGGGTATCGAGTACGTCTCTATCATGATTAGTTATTGAACATGGTGGATCCCATTGATGAAAAAGCAGACTCCTCAAATGTGTGGTCTTACACAAATATAAAGTTTTAAAATGTGGAGCTGCTATTTTTTTCTACCGAGTAGCTTAGTCAACACACAATAACAACAATAAACCCACCATAAGCTAAAGACCGAACCTTAAATGATGACAACATGCATTATTCTACATTCCCAATTAATGCAAGGGAGCATGATAGCTGTTTAAGTGATACATTTTTTATTGCTCTATTATTCCTGGTATATGATCCAACTTGACGCCCCACCACATCTAAACTAGACACCATTTTTAATATGAGAAAGTAACAAATGTGTTATTTTAAATGACATGAAAAGAGTTAAAAAAAATAATAATACAACACTAATAATGTTAAAGTTTGAGCACATTTCTGCTTGTTTAATCTTCATACTAGCAAAGAACAAAAGCAGGTAAAAAAAGAATACTGTTTCCGAGAGACCTCAAAAAAAAAATAAATTTAAAAAAAAATAGAAATTCTATGTAGTTATATAAATATTCATTAATTCCATTATGACATAGCACAGTGCAAAAATCTTGATAACAAGCAAAGATGTCAAAAGTGCATATTCCACCTTAAAAATAACAAGTAGAATGATTAAATCCAATGTAACTAAGCAATTAGAATTTGAGAATTATGAGTAACTATTATAAAGTATTTTCTCATTACGATCCTGAAGACTGAACAAGTAAAAATTAATTTTAGGGACCATTCAAAATATGTGTTATTCCTTTCTCCCAGCAGTAATTAGTCTAATCTGGTTTGCTTTATTGTAATAGTTCATTGTGGTAGGTTTCAAATCAATTAATATTTTGAGCTCATCATGACTGACTGGTATTTACTGGCATGTTGCCACACCTTGATTTTCTATCACATTCAATCATGGCTCTTTTAATCTGAATATTTAGTATTCTTTCATGTCTTAATTACAGCAAATTGCACACAGTTGGCACCATTTCTGGAAATTAATCCCAGAGTACTTTGTTTCTGTCAAGCAGTCAAAGCCTTGGAGAATAATAGTAAATGTTATTGCAGATCTAAATTTAAATGACTGTATTTAACGCAGGCCTTTAATTATTTGCGCAATTCATTTTGGTTCAAATGTTAAACATTGTTCATTAAAAATGTAAAATTACTCTAGACAACAAGCCAAGTTAAAATATGTGCCGTTTCTGCTGTAGCAATTGTCTTTATTATTGTGCTTTCTCAGGTGTTCGAAAGCCAAGAGAAAATTATTTCCTATCCCAATATTGTTAAATTGTTTACTGTTTAACGTTATTAGACTAATATGGAATAGAAATAAAAAAACACTTACAAAGTTGGATCCCTAAACACAAACGTATAATACAATAGGAATCATTCTATAATCAAAGTTTTACAAGTTTAACATTATTTCTGACAGAGGTAATGCAAGGAAATGTGATTTTTCACAAGCATGTAGGACATATATGTAGCTATGGACCCTATTACAAAAAAAAAAGAAAATTGACTTTCAACTAAATTGAACTTTTACACAACAAGAAATAAAAATCATGTTTTGTGAACTTTCCGGGGCATTTTATTGCCATTAGAGTAGGATCGTGGAAATAAAGGATTGTACATTGTCATCAACACCACTAAGGATAGATGTGACATTTTAATTCTGCTCAGTTGGTAAAGAGCGTAAAGGTTTACATGAAAATTTTCAGCACATCATTACACCTCCATCCTCACCAGCCACAAGTACTGACATAAGGCAGGATGGAATTCATGATTTTAATACCAACATTGACAATGCCCTCTACATATTGCAGTCCAATAATGTGTATATAAATATATTTTTTTTTTTTAAATGTATATAAATAATGGTTGCAAAAATAAAATATGCATTTACTAAATTTTGTTCAAATATTTCCTTAAAAACATAAATTTAAGGCTTAAAAACATACTTTCTTTAGCTGCATAACTGGTCAATTCAGCTAATGAATTTCCATCCTGGTTTTGTCCAGCGTATACTTTCTTTTTAGTATTGGACATTGTCCAATCAAAACAACAAAAGACAAATCTCCATTCAAAAGCCTCTCATAGAAATAGATAGTTTCATTGAGATTTAAGGATTCCTATTAAAAATATCATACTTTAGGACTGTATTCATTCAAGTTCCATTTTTAAAGCAGCTCTATCACCATCTAGGGTTTTTGCTGTGTGGAGCTAAGGTGAGTTACACTTACCTGAAAGCTGTCAAATTTGGTGCTTCATCCATCAGTGCTGTACTCTCGCACATGTACAAAAGTCCAATACTGATGACTATGGATGATCCTGCGAGAATGTGGGAGCCTCCATAGATATTGTCTTTTGACGAACGAGACAATGCCTTATTCCCACAGCAATCACTAGAGCAACTGCATCTGCTGTTGGGAGTGACAAAATTTGATGGCGGTAGCTCCACCTTTAGTCAAGTTTTGTCAACTTGAGGACTTACCATGAGACAAAGTTGCCCCTACTAATAGTCTACTAATTATTTATCTTATTGTCTCACAATAGTTTTTGACTCATTGCAATTTCAATTCAATTCCAACACCGTCTTTATGAGCACTTTGTCAAGATTTTATTTTTATGAAGTGCTCAATTTTTTTTATTGTGATAATGCCACTGTAACTACTAAGTTTTATGTGTTCATCAACACAGTGAATTTGAGGAAAAAGCTACTGTAGACTTAAAACCAACTGTTAAGGATAAGGTTCCCTAACTCTCTCATTACATTGTATATATTTTAACTTTTACCAGCCACAGACATGATCGCACCAACCATGATAAGCTGTAGTCCAGCAGCGCCAGATACGTTTTTCCAATCAATTTAATGGGACATTAATTCCAGTGTTACTGTTTTGTTTTTTTCCCCCTTATCTCTCCACCAAGTAGGGGCAGACATCAAAAATTAAAACTGCTTTAGGCTTTTTCTTTTTCAAGGAGTTAGAGAAGCATATTGTCTGAGAGCCAGGCAGCAGGAGCTTTGGTACTGAGTGTAACACACCTAGCTATGGAAAGCCTGCCAAGGCATCCAGGATTAGCATGCTGGGGCACTGCCCCTAGATAGTGATAGTTAGTGCCCAGAAAATATTAATATTTTTCTCCCCCTACCTCTCTTTGCTAGCGCGGCAGAGCGGCATTGAAACGAGAGTCCTGAGAGTGATTGTGTTTTCTCAGGAAGCTTCATTGGGACATCGGCCACTGTGAGCACTGATGAAGCAGGGATATTACCTCAAATCAACGCCCCTTCCACACAGCAGCCATGTCCTAGTAAAGCATCCTGAAAAGCCTGATCACCCTCAGGACTGTCATTTATATGTGAGGGATAAAAAGACTTGTCAGGGTCCCAGAGAACGTAGTCCTTCATTGAGCAAATCATATAACTTAAACAGGGCATATGAGCAGTCATGTGTGACAAACACTCACCGAACATGCTCAATGTCATAATACATGATCCTGCAGGAAAGCCTTATTGGGAAAAAGGTGTTAGCTCATTTGCACCAGTACTGAGAAAAATGTCCCATAAACATGTCAAATTGCTCTCACAAATAAGTTCATTCTACACACAAATAACTAGGCAAGAACTGCTTGAGTGAGCCATAAGAATATGCAAATGTTTAGAAAATGACCAAGAACAAACATAGGTGGAATAGCTTAATGAGTAGAAACAACTACTTTGCAGCATCTCACACCATAATGTTAGGCTTTTTTGTGCACAAGAATGGAAATCCACTTTGTAACGGATTAAACAGCTCCCAGAATGAGAGGTTAGCAATACTTTTTTAATATTCAGATTAATTTAATACCTAAACTGAAACTAGTTAAACTATGTCATGACAAGGGGGTTTAGTAAATGTTTAGGAAGGCATCGTCCTAAATAAATACATATTGAAATACATAATGATACAAATAAGTCTTTGGGCTGAAACTTCAATATGTACTGCTACTGTACAGCAGACTGTATGAAATGAACACAGCTAAATGTTTTCACTAAGGTCTCGTGAATGAACACACACACACACACACAAGTATTGGGGGAAAAAAAAAAGATTTTTTTATTGATAAGTTTCTGTGCATTTACACTTG
The DNA here is from genome assembly GCA_933207985.1 of Pelobates cultripes. Taxonomy (NCBI): domain Eukaryota; kingdom Metazoa; phylum Chordata; class Amphibia; order Anura; family Pelobatidae; genus Pelobates; species Pelobates cultripes. Next base: position 276,926,263 of record OW240915.1, on the reverse strand, counting down.
AACTACACACTTTGTCATATGTTATAAGATCTACTAGTGACATTAAAAAAATAATTAAAGGCTCTGGCATTGCTGAATTAAAATGTCCAAAATTACTTGCAAATATCTGTGCACTCAGATTACAAACCATTTACTAATTAGAGAACTAATAATTACAATAAGCACCAATTACGATTATTCATCCACTAGCATTATACTATAAAATAGTTTCAAATGTGCACAATTCATAGTCTACTAATTATTTATCTCTTCAATAAAAAGATTCTATGAATAACTATGTAATACATTTTTTACGCATAGTTCCATTAACAACATATATTCTTGCCAATGTTTTAAAGATTTCCATATTTTCCGAGGATTTCTTTTTGTGATCAACTGAATTGCGTAACCAACACAAACATGTTTTACTTGAAAATAATACCTGATCTCTTTGAGAACAGATTTTCCTGGCTTGGTTGAGTTCTTCATTAAGCTGAGCAATGTGCAGATCTAGTTGACCAAGTTGCACTTGGTGATTCTGCTGGGATGTCATGATATTCAGCTGCAGAGCCTGAAGAGTCTTTTCTAGCTCTTCAATTTCAAGGGAATATGTTTTCTGTTGAATAAGAGCATTAGCAGCTTCTGCATCTCGTTCTTCTATGACCCTCTGGTAGTCTTGAAGTTTTACAACTTTCTCATTGAGCTGTTTTTTCACGTTTTCAATCTCCTAAAATAAGAAAATAAGGTTGAGTCTAGAAAATTAAGAAAACCTAATACACATTTGGGAGAATGCATACATGTTTCACAGTAAAGGAACCATAAACGTGTTGGTATAAAGAATAGTAACCTAAAGACCGTATCAGTTCATATCAACTGATTGGTTCATATGAAGTCAAGTTGTTATATAATGTGCTACGAATATACCATTATATGCTGCAAATATGTCTACTTAATGTAATTTTACAAAACCTGCTAACATACATTATTTTCGAATTGTTTATGTATGCTATTTGAAAAATATACAAATCTACATTTAGAAATTATTACCTTTCAAACAACTACAAATAAAAGTGTGAATACCGAGTTATCTACCAAATCTGCAAACTTAATTTAAAGCATCATGTTTACTTAACTTAATATTTAGCAAATATATATATTTGTAAAGTATAAAAACAATGAATGTAGAAATCTACAACTCTTTATCCTGCAACTGGGTGCCTCCATCTTAACTCCCTGCTAATTGTTGTTATAAGCGCTGTTCTTATATCTAACAGTCAACAAAGAGAAAGTTTCTCCTCTTCATTTTCAATGTTTTCCCTGACTTTGGTTTGTCTAAGAACTAGATTATGATGTAATTTTATAAATCTTAAAGAACACTATAGTGTCAGGAATACAAACATGCATTCCTCACACTATAGTGCTGGTGTTGGCTGGTGTGGCTGTTTAGGTGAGCGGTCCTACTCTAATCACCCTGAAAGGTGAATTTACTCACCTTTTTTCCTCATGACCACGCCTACATGGCTGAGATTATCAACCTTGATGATCTCAGCCAATTCAATGCTTTCCCATAGGAAAACATTGTTTCGGTGACTACAGTGTCACTTTAAATATAAATTTAAAACAGAGCACCTTATGAAAAAAAAAATTACAGAATTTATATGTGATTTTTCAAGTTTTTTTCAATGATGTATATTCCAGTGAAGTGACTGTTCTCATTTAAAATGGATATTACATATATCAAATGTGTAGGTAGGTACAAGAGAAAATAAATCATTGTGAATTTTTAATAATGCAAAATGCGTTCTGATAAGCGTTTGCACCTTTCCAAATGTCTTCCTTTATATAGGGCTTCTTGGATAGTATAGAAAGTTGGACAATTTAAATAATTTCTTGTTCGCTACTTCTGCACAAGACATTCAGAGAATTATTACATTTATTAAAAATAAGCTTCAATTCACATATTCAAGCAGTTTATTTATCAAGTGTTTCTAATTAACAAAAGTAAAAGTTGAGATGGTACAATGACCTCCTATTAAGTATGAGCACAAGAGACGTTACACCTTTTAATATTCACTAATCTTCTTGCGCAAGTAAATGTGAGGCTAGATACTGGCTGGGATAGCAAAGTTTGATCCTGTATAATATAATAAACATATGGAGTGCATTATATCCCAGAGAAAAGCCAACATTAAAAGGGACACTCAGATGTAACTTTTTTTTTTTATTTATTTTTTTTTTACAAGAGCTTTAATGCATTTTCTGATTTGTTTTTTAGATTTATGTACACAGTGGGTTTGGAATGTCAATATGCAAAAAACATACAAAAAACAAAACAAGAAAACATGAAATTTAACCTAGATAATCTTTGGTTTTCCCTCCTGTAAAAAAAATAATCAATTTCAGTTTGTTTAAACACCGAGATTTACAGTAAAATGAATTATAGTTTTTGATATTTCCTCCCTCAAAATAATTTACTTTTTTTTTTTTTTTTATTATGAAGGAAAATTGCTAACGAGGCATGTAATATAGAGCTGGCACATATGTGCTTATGCTCATAGGTGATGGGAAATTGTTTATATTTTTTCTTACATTTTGGTATATCTGCAGTTGTAAAGTCTGTGCATGATATTCTTCATTGGAATGGTTATGATTGCTCTCATATGTCTTGAAATTAGAACAAATGGTACTCATTTTATCATCACTCTCTGATATCTGAAAAACAAAAGTAACAGGAACTCATTCAGTGTGTATTAGAATGTACATTGCAGTCTCCATTACCGAAGAATGCTTCTGGAGAGGTCACAGTTACTATACACGATGATTTTGTTAAGAAATGTAGTTTAACATTTTTACAATCATAGATATATAAGTTACATCATAGCTGAAAGTATCATCAAGGCAAATGTCGTAATCTGTATTTCATACACTGAAAAAGTTGAGGTAAACAGGTAGAAAGGACAGTTGGTATGACCTCCTGTCTGGCATTTCCATGAATTCAGTCATTCATATTGGTCAATACTTTATGTGTTTGCTATCAGAGGGTTATTCTAATGTTTTACCCCAATTCCCCTTTTAAATTTTTTCCTCTCTCATCCACTACTTTACAGCGACATAGGGAAATTGGTACAGCATTATTAATTCAATTACACAGTTTTAGTGTGGTGAAAGTTACAGTAGTTGGGGTGGTCAAGTAGTTAGTGGGAAATCAGTGGAATTAAGTGTCTTGTAGGTTGGGCTAAACATTAAATATAAATAATTACAAAATGATACAATACAGTACGGATATTGTAATTGATGTAAGCAGTTTGATGTTAAATTAAGTTGCTAAACTTTTTTTTAAGGTATTCATTCATATTATGCATAGACCTGAGGCAAAAAAAAGATATATGCTACAAGTGGTAGAGCACATGTGTAAATATGTTAAAGTTGGTGCAGCAACTGTGAACTATTTGGGCATGGAACTGCATAAAATAAGAGAAATATGAGAAAAGTATGTCTGTGCTCAGAGCAGGTAGTTGAACAAAGATTAGCATAGCTTTCTAAATTGGAACTCAGATGTTGTGTATAGAATCCACTATAATAGATGCACATAAAAATGATCACAAATAGTGCTATTAATTGGTGACAAAACTGCTTGAGATGTGATGATAGGAACTGAATAAATGTCTCTGTGGTGTCAGGACAACTACTAAGCTGCCCTCAAGACATGGCCCCAGTACATTTTTTTAACCTTCCGAATGAATGCGATGTAACAAAAAGTTTGCTGCAGAATATCTTGGCACTATACAAATTATAATAACAATAATAATGGACACACTATACTGCTTGTGAAAATGGCAGAAACAAAATTATACAAATCATGGGAGATACTGGTGAAAATTCCTGCATGAAGAGTGTTAAAAAATATATTGAAATACACAGAATATGTATTTTTTAAGACTTTATACCATAAGGATATCTTAAAACAAACAAATACAACTATATACAGTTAACAACAACATTTGGGAGAGATTTGTGATAAAATGGCTCCATATGAACTGTTGACATATCCCTACTAGACACCGTGTGGAATAAATATTTCAACAAAATATATTTTTGTAGAATATTTTAGATTTGGCAAATCCTATTGTAATCATTGGCTATCACGTTAGGAGAACAAAACCCTCCATGTAATATGTGAAATTATATATGTAAATATATAAAAGGCATAGGAGGTACAATCAGGACAAATACATTTATTTTGATTTATTTTCCTTAATTGCATCACTTCTGTACAGATTATCATAAGCCAAATCATGATAATAATACATATTTTTTCATTTTTAAATTGCGACAAATAGTTTTATATGTTATGTGTATGTAATGATGAATTGTGTGTGCATGCCTGCAAAGATTAAAATGCACATACTTACGTACTACACAAGAACAAGAAAAATTACACATGAACTAGCACACACCAAAAATGGCAATATTAAACAGGTCAACAAATGGCTCTATTAAAAATCCTGCTTAAAAGTAAAGAAAAAAAATGAAAAAATCTTTTTTTCCAGAAGCAAATTTGAGGCTTTTGGAAACAGTAAATGATAAATATGCACACTGACATATAAAATGCATTCTATTACATACTCCACATTATAATTAGGATAGCTGCTGCCTTTGGTACACACTCTCTCTGCTTTTGTCATAATCAGGTTAAGAACAGCAAGTCCCACTTGAGCGCCCTGCTTAGTGATGCTGGTCTCTGCTGTATGTTTGACAGTTTCAACAGGTATTTGTATGGTTTAGCATTCGAACACTACCTAATGGCCCTATCAATCTTGCTCCAGGATGTAGCACAGCTAGGCAGCAATCCTTAGGGGACAGAGCACAAAACATTTAAAGGGCAAGTCCCACTGAATTAAAATGGTGAAATTAGGTCACATGTTATGTATACAATTCATTATTTTTGAAAATGTCTCTGTTACTGCTAAAAGAAACATGAAAACCTGCACTAAAGGGACTTTTGGGCGCTTGTGTGTTTTTAATTTTTTTTTATGACTTACATCTAAGTTAGAACAGAGCAATATATACATCAAGAATCATATTTTAATGTAAAAATAATTGATTTTATATCAGATAATAGTCTCATACTGTGCACTATTCTTTATTTACTCATCACAGAAAAAAATAAGCAAAGAAAAACACACAACCAATCTTACAGATATATGTATAAGGAATAGCCAAGTCTACAAAACATAGGTCAACCACTGAAACCTCCTCTTTCTTTGCTGCTCCTCACACAAGTATTATCATGGTGCTTACATGCCATTTAGTTTTTATATTTGTTTCTATACTTGCTGATATTTTCAGCATCTATTGATGCATGGGCAATATTAGCCTACTCTTTCCTTCCCATTTTCTTGTGGCTGGTGGGATCTCGGCCACTTTTATTCTGATGATGGACAACATCTCAGTAGTCCAATACATAAACTGTCAAGGTGACAGAAAATCAGAACAGTTGGCAAACCTTACTGAAGAATGTTGGCATTTCTGTCTCAATCGAAATAGTATGTTCTGAGGGGAATATCTTTTGAGTTTCTCCAACACAATTGAATCTTGAGGTTCCTTTCTGATTATAAAAATATGGAGACTAGACTGTTGTGATTTCTTACAGATAAATCACAGACAGGGCCTATTCCAGGTAGATTTAATGCAGAAATCAACCTTGTTGCTGCATAATGCAGAAATCAACCTTGTTGCTGATCACGTTATTGTGGCCTGCACAATCCTGGTTTCCTTAACTTCTGAGCCTGTTAATATAACTTTCGGTTACAGAAAGAGAGATCCTGGCTGACAATTTGGCACTGGTTACCAGAGCTAATTGTGAATCAGGATGTAAGCTTTGGCTTCATTGGTAAAATGTATAAGATATGGATCCTGTATATTTTCCTTTTACCCAAATCTTTTCTTTTCTTTCAAATGCAGTCTAACTTATTAAAGCAGCACTGTCACCTCCCCCTGAAAAAAAATAGTATTTCATAAAGATAAAATTTTTATCAAATTCTCATTTTGACTGTGTTGGAATTTAACTGAAATTCCAATCCAGTCAAGAGACACACAGACACAAAGTAGGGGCTACTTTGTCTCTGTATATCACCTCCGCCCAACTTTCTTTGACATAAGGCGGAGCTACAGAGTCAATCATGCAGCAATCATCAGTGATGGCTGCAGGGAATTGTCTGGGCCTAAAGAGGATCTAGCAGTCTTGTGGGATCCCCCATAAGCCTCAATGCTGTACTCTTGTGCATGCGTCTCAGATGTTCGAATACTTGCTATAACCACAGATAATTTCCCCTAAAAGAGTAACCTTTCTTATTCACAGACTGATTTTAAATCAGTCTTTTATCCTTATTATTCAGAATACCAGTTACTCTGTGTTGATTGTTGCCTTAAACAATATGAGTCCAGAACTTCAGATTTAGAAGCTCCAGTTATTAATTTCATCAGAAAACTTTTCTTGCTGTATTTACAATGTCTTTGGCCGGCATTACTGACTCTGCATGTGGGTCTCATTCTATGAAGAGAGCTATGTCCACTAAAGGTTTTTAGGCAGGTATGTCATTATCTGAAATTCTTAATGCTGCTTATTGGTCATTAGAATTTACTTTTAAAACTTTCTATGTTAAACCTTCTAAGTATGTGTCTTATGTTTATTTTATAATGTTGCACATTTCTTATCCATATTAATTTAGCAGTAACCATGCATGATACCTTCCTTCTGTCTGATATACAGTTCTAGGAGGCAAATATAGATTTATTTAAAGACTGTAGGTGAGTATTATCCCTTCAGTATGTTTATTTTCAGTTTTACAGTAATCTGTTCATGGATTTCATTCCTATTTCAAATTGTTGTTGGTTCATCTGGCATTTTTTAGTTATAAATTTTCTTCAAGTTTTTTATCACAGTGTGAACGAGGCGTTTTCAATGGATGACGTATGTTTTATAAACTTGGCTGTGTTTTCATTGTATGTTCCTTACATCTATACGTTTGAATGTGTATTTTCTTTGTATTCTTACTTGTTTATTCATTGTATTGTTTGCTGCTGAGGAGTCGTAAAGAAAGAGTATTGCATAATACTCGCCAAATGTCTTTATAAAATCTATATTTTCCTTCCTCTTAAGGCTAAGAATATGTAGTATGATCAAACGTAAATATAATACCAAAACTGACATAATCAAATTGAAAACTAGATACATATAAGCCGATTTTTTTTATATTCTCACTGTGTTTTCATAAGGAGAGAAAAATAAAGCTTCTGCAATATTATAAAAAAAAATGTTTATTTTTTTGCACACCAATTGTGTAATTATGAAGGTTATTGAGACAAAATTTAAAAGAAAAAAAATACAAAATGCCCTACTACAAATACCTGCTGTTGTAGCTCATCAACCTTTTGTTTCATAGCCATCACCAACTGCTCTTGTTGCAGACATTGCTCTTTGTTCAATTTAACATCATCCTTGGAGGAATGCAGTTCTCTGGTTAACTGGTCAATCAGGTCTTCATAGGTTTGTACCTGTTCGCTTTTTTCTTTGTATTGATGTTGAAGAATCAATATTTCTGCTTCCTTTCTCTGAATTGTCTCCTTCTGGTTAGCAATCTAGTAAGTGAAAACACATTTTTTTTTTTTTACAAACTTACTTTTATTTTAAACTTCCATAAATAATGCCCAGCTTGGCATAAGATTACTTTTCAGAAGTGATATAAAAAATAGACAGCATTTCACACAAAACAGAAAATTTTATGATAACTTTTATCAGGACAAAGATTTTGCACCACAGCATACAGCCTGCTTGTGATTAGATGATGAAAAATTAACAGCGCACCATGGATATTATAAGGAAAACCAAAATTAGCCACTGAAATAAGCACACTTAAAAAGAGAAAAAAAACAGACACATACAATCAATTTCTATAGTATCGTAAATGCCTTCACCTATTTAATGAAGCAGAACTGTCCCCTTCATCCATAATGCCCGGGCTGTTTCAGCCAATCACAATACCCCATTAGTTTCCCATTGGCTTGACTCCCTGGTCTCTCTGCAGGCTCTTGCCTACAAAATACAACCCCCTACAACTATGATTAATTACAGATGGTGTACATATTCCAGGAACAGTCTTATGACAGGAATAATCCTTTTAAACCCTCTCAAGAGGTGGCATTTACATTATATTGGGTGTTTTCCTTCTCAACTGCTAACCCACATCCCTATGGAATCCAGATTGCTCAGGTTCAGTGAAATTGTCAGCGTCTCTAGCAGACCATGCTCTGATTGCCTACCTCCTCTAGTTCTTCTCTCTCTACGCATGACACTGATCTTCTCCTGCCTTTTCTCTCTTTTTCTTTCTTTCTATTGTTTGTATCTTATTTTGTTTCTTATTCACTACTCTCTATGTCTCATCATGCTTCTTTCCCCTCCCTCAACAGTGTTGCCAAGATTGACAAATGGGTTCTAAATCTAACTCTCACCTTTGGTTTAGACTCTAAATGGGTTAGACCTTCTATAATACGACTGTTAGATATCAATCAATTTCATGCACTTCACAGAGTGGGAGAGAGCTCTGTTCCTGTACCATTCAACTTCTTTGTGACTTGAAAGTTATCATGTTCTTTACATGTCATACATTTTTATTGTACTGCTGAGTTAATTTTAAGTACATATCAATAAACTTGACTAAAAAGTTCCTATAGCTGTAACATTACAAATGGCTCGTTGTTAAAAAGTCATTTTTTTCTTCATTATTGATATTTTACATGACTTTAAATAGTCTAGTGTCCAATCTGCCCTAAAGAGGTGATTTACGTTTAGTCCTCATCTTATTTAATTGCTTTTTAGATACAACGAATGATCGTAGAAGAAACATGTGACATTAATTCTACACATGAACTACAGACTATAATATAATATAATCGGATGTCGATTGTGCCCCAGGATTATATGACGCATGTGTCTTTAGTAGATAGGAATAAAAATAACAAAATCAAAAAAAGCAAGTCACCCTTGTAAAACAGAAAAGAATAATATCATACAAAAGGCGGAACTTGAAGTCAAAAAGGATTACATAATGCTTGCTGATGGATTTAATTTAGAGATATTTACTTAATATATGCTCTAAAACATGGAGGGGTTTAAATAAGCACCTTTTTGCTTTTCTTGTGGAAGTGTTTTTATATTTTAAATGAGATACATTTATAATCCTTAAAGAGGGAAAAAAGAAATTGTCATCGCCATGCAACATTACAGTTTGTTATGAATAGAAACACTGTAACAAAATCAGCAACACTGCCCTTGAGCATTGGTCTAGTTTGGTTGGGAAACCTGCCCAGATTTGGCTTCCCTGTGGATGATTTTCATTTCTTCTGTTTTAATCAAGTTCACAAATTAACACAATCATCTGATTGTAACGTTTATCTATGCAGTAACTAAATGATGAGGCATCGTCAAGGAAGGAATTCCCCTTTTTGATGATATGAACTTTTGAGGCTCCGGGGTTTCCCCGTTTGAAAGCATATTTTATTACATACCCTTCAGAAAGTACTCAGAAACCTAAATTAGTATTGTCAGGGAGCCAGAACGTAAGCTCATAGAATTATAATGCATTACATTGCTAAATGTTAGTATAAAATCTCCAGCTTGCAACACAATGGGATAAAAAAATAGTCAGTGTTTATTTAATCAATGGTTATTTAAATACAAAAAAAAAAAACAGAACAAAAAACATTCACACACATTTATTAGATAATCAAAATGTTTAGATTTGTCTATAAGTCACTTTAGAAACAATCATTTGTGTTATGGTCCAATGGCCAAACTTTATACTGTTGGTTTTCTGCTAATTTCTGAACTTGAGACTTGAGACTTTATTCAGTCTATATTAAGGTGCAAATGTGTATCTATGTAGCGGTGGTGGTTTATGACTGTTTGTTGCATAGTTATTTAATATTTGAAACAATAATTTAAAATCTTCTATTATTTTTATTAATTTCTTGTATATAGGACATATATTTGTTTTTGTTTTTTTGTTTGTTTATTTTTATTAAAAATTTGAATTTCTACTTTTAATAGTCGGCTTGTTTTTCTGAAAAATATACTTTCGTACACAATTGAATACTGATGACTCTTTTGACAGGCCTATCAAAGAAACAGATCCCCTCAGAGCTCTGCCTTTTATACTTGAATAATCTTATTTGGCTGGTATAACTCATCAATCCGTGTTTCTGGCATAAAAAAAAAAAAAATATATATATATATAATAAAAAATACTGCACTGGAGATGTGACAGACAAGCTCTATATTTATATCAAAGTTATTTGTATTTTGTATTGTAGTTTATGTATGTTTTTATTTTGTAAATCAATATATCTACGCTATCTTTTAAACATCATTGTCTCAAGGAAATGTAAAATAAAATGATAATATATGCATAGTGCATTGTACTATAATGGAAACTTCAAATGTATTTTAAAAATAATAATAATAAAGAAAAATAATCTTTAAAATATTATATTAAATAATTAGCTTAACTTTGTTTTGGTTTAGTTTAGTTTGGTTTAATTTCCTCCAGTTTCATGAAAAGATAACATAGGCTGTGGAATTTAATAACCACAAATATAACTTGTATGAAATTAAAGTAATGTACAACACCATAACAACCTATACAAAATGTTTAGTAAATGTGTTGTTAAAAGTTATTTCTTTATTAAACTTACATGTACAGGTTGTTGATTGTGTTTTTGTTGTTTGATTTTTTTTTGCCTAATTTAAATTATATCACAATGCAGCATTCTGATCTAGTGCTGACTCAAAGAATAAAATAATTTCTCTTCTAGTGTTTTGTTATAAGTTATTTCTTTATTAGACTTACATGAACAGGTTGTTGGTTATGTTGGTTTTTTTTTGTATTTTGCTTTATTTAAATTGTATCACAATGCAGTATTCTGATCTAGTGCCAACTCAGAAGATAAAGTAATTTCAATTTTAGTTCTGCTGTGAGGCCCTCTGCCACGTGCAGGTGGACTGCACATATGACATAATCACCTTGACCTGATTCACTGCGACTAGGTGTTCAATGGCACAAACATAACATAGGGATGAAGGAAGAAGAGAGTAAAGGCTTTGGGCATACATTATGATATGAACAGTTGGCTGCAGCAGCCTGCAATTTCGTTTTCAATACAGATCGACAATATTTAATTGTTCTAGTGAAGTTTTTGAAGTAATTGCAAAGAAACATCAAAGTGACATCTCTATTTACATGACGGAGCCTAGGGAATGACTGGAAAGGTGAATATATTCAACTGAACCTCTCTCCTTAGTCTTCAGGTTGCCACGGTCTTCAAGTTGTGGTGGATTCATATGCTAGAAGGTACATTAAGAGGATCTATAGAAGATGTAACAAGACCATGCACAGATGATCTCAGACATTTGTAATGAGGAAGTTGCTCGGAAACCCTTTGATACATTTTGCCAAAACTTGTCTTGTCTGTGTAGAAATACCTAATTTCTGGAAATACCTGCTATGTAGAAACACCTACTTTTGTACCTACTTTCTCTTATTATATATTCTGATCATATTGGAATATAATTTAAATTCCAACACAGTCTTTATGAGTTTTTCATGATTATTCTATCTATGTAAAAGGTAAAGGTGACACTATCAAGTTAGGTCTTCTTATTGTCACAAGGTGTAGATGCTATAAGTGACTTGAATTTTTATCTGACCTATAGTCTTCAATTAAATTACACAACAAAGGAACTTGATTAATATTCGGACTGATAAATATACACAATAGTCTGAAAAAGGATACACTAGAAATAAAATAAAAACAGAAAAAACAAGTAGTACAATTGTATTATATAAACTAATATTTATGCTGAATATCTACAAACCTATGCTATTGTGAACTACATAAAAATACAAATGAAGAAAATAGCAATATTAATATCATTAATTTGAAATAAATAATTATTATGTGTAAGATGTATTTATTTCTCTATAAATTTTGTTTTAGGTGTATTGCAATGAAATTCCTCAGGTAAATTGTACATTTTAAATAATATTATATTGCTTGTTATTGTCAATCTTGACTTAATCATCATTAGGTTTTCAGGCATCAATGAAAGTTGATCCAGTCTGTATGCCTGTACAATCAAAATGATTCTACAATAAACTCAAAATAAAATGTTCTGCAGACATGACTTTACTTATACAGCTATTTTTTTGTAATTATAGACCTGCCGAAATAAGCAGTTTAGCTCAATAGACGAATGAGATTTGGTCCATTATGCAATATGTTAACTTGTGAATACATCATCTAAATGATGTATTATCATCCTTTATGACATGCAATTATCAAAGAACATTTTTTTTTCAACTTGTTCCATGGCATGTGTCCCAATATATGCATGGATACATATTTTTCTTATTTATTTTCCTCTATGAAAATATGCTTAACAATTTCAGAAAATTCTAATTGAATGCATGCCAAATACCTTCCAGATAAATAAAAAAATATATATAAAAATTTTCTGGCATATCATACTATGGAATACAACAGCTCCAAACAACTATTGCAACATTTTATATTGATGAAGATTGCCTAATGTTGTACTTTCGCATGTGTTAAACTTAATTTCTTTTAAATATAAGTTATGTAATAATTTAACTATGGTTGCACTTAATAAGCATGTGCCTAAAGGTAAATACTTTTTTTTTATTTTTGCAATAACGCATGGTGTTAAACCTATGAAATCTGCAATGTAATTCTGAAGTTGGTTTATTCACAAATGTAAGAATTGTCCAGAATTCAAAGCGAAGCAGAGATGATATCCAGGTGAGCTTGTGGACTTGGTGGATGTTATTGTCAAACATTCGGAATAGTAATTTGGCTGACTGTTCATAGCCAGAAAATTTGGCTACAAAAACATTAGTTGGAGAGATGTGTGACTGTATCAATGCTAAGTACAAAAACACACCAAGAACAAGATCAAGTTCAGCTGAAGGGATCCGTGAAATCAAGAATATAAAAATATAACAATCAGGACCACAGAAATGGAATTGACATAGGTCCTCCTTTGAAAGAACCAATGAGCCTGCTTATTTGCAAGGTTTGCAGCACAATGTACACAGCCAACATAGAAGGAGTCAGCAGAGTTGAAAGTGGTGAATTGTAAAGTGAGGTATGAGTTTGAGATATGTGAAAGCCACTACATATTTCCAGAGCAGGGATATCTCATGGCTGTGAGGGAGAATGTCATGGCTGAGTGAGGGTTTCTTATTGCAGAGAGGGAGTATCTCAATGCGGGGAGAAAGTATCTCATGTTTGTGGCATCAGATTACCTAACTTAAAGAATGGAGGGTTCTGTGATTTCTAGGTGCTAAATAAATAAGTATTGTGAGATGTGTGATCTACTACAATACTGGTGTGGGTTCTTTTCAAACATCACACAAAAGGTACATACACAAAAAAATATATTACTGAGTGACACAATGACAATATCTAACACAAGTATACAAGTGGAGTGGTTAAAAGTGATAAGGAGACACTTACCCCTCCACAATATGGGTGCATTTCAAGTAAAGTATGCTAAAATTATACAAAAATAACATCATAAAAATAACATCATAGTGTCACAATATATTTGCTTATTTTTGTATTATTTGAGCATGCCATTATTGGAATGTCCACATACTGTGGAGGGGTGAGTGTCTCTTTATCACACTCCACTTGTATACTGGCGTTGGCTATTGTCATTCTGTCACTCAGTTATATATATATTTTTGTGTAAATATTATCTAAATTCTTGGAACAAGTACTGCATTGCCAGGAAGGAATATCTATTAGCAGGGTTAGCGCATAGAAATGCTGGTGAGTATATGACTCTTTTGTTTACTTGGATGTGGCAACGCCAATCACAACTATCAATCTAGATGAAACAACATCAATCCTTCACACTAACGATCATAGCAGGTATCTGAAGTAAGGCACAGGATCATCAGTTTCCTCAAACATATCCACACCCTGCTTATTCCTGATGAGCTTCAAGGATGCGCTTCAGGTCTTCCTGACACATCAAAGTATAGTAGAGACCAGTCGAAGAGCTCCTCTGAATACTCTGGCTGCAATGGTCATATCTGCTGGGTCATTCCAGAGATCTGCATGGATATTTTGTTTGATATTTTTTAAAATAAAGAGTTACACTATTGTAAAAATAGCCTCCTAGAAGTAGCAAAGGTTCAGAGTGTTCTTTTTGAAGACCTATTCTCTTATTTCCATAAAAAAAGAAAGCTCAACAGAGTGATGCCATATCTCAGAAAGCAAACATTGTTGAGGCATTTCAAAACATGAATCAAAGCATCAAGCAAACCCATCAGGTCATCATGGAAGACATTGCACATGCTTTAAAAGACATTGCAGAAGAAGTAATACACCACAGCAGAAGAGTCATTTTCACAAATGGCTTTTTTTGCCACTGCTGAAACAACCACCATTTGTTGTGCTGCAGAAGACTCAAGGCCAATGCTGGTGCAAAGAAGAAACAACAACAACAACATTCACCACCTCCATAAAGTGTTCAAAACCACAGAGAACAATTTGTTTCTTGTTTCACTTTTTCAAAAAAGGCTGTATTATTTTTATATATATATATAAATATATATATATATATATATATATATATATATATATAAAAAAAATTACAGTTAATTACTATCATTCTCATCAATTGTCTTTTCACTGCCAGGGTATCACTAAGTGCTAACAGTGGTAGAGTGCAGGATGGAACAAGTATTCTGGAGTGGCAACAACAGGTCTCTGAAAAGGATGAAGGAAATTACCTTGTAGATGCCAGTGTTTTTTACCTATCCGATCATTGCCTTACAGATGCCTTAGTAGTCTGTGGTGTGACTTTGAAACTTATAACTTATGCCTTTCTGGCTTAATTGGGATCCCTTTCAGTAAAACTATCATTGTTGCTGGAATCTACCAACCACCCAGCTCTCCAGTGCTTTCTGAAATAGCCCAACTGTTAAGTGAAACTGTAGCTCAAAACCAAAAAAGTGAACTGTTGGTTTTTGGAGATTTTCATATTGATTGGCTGAATCCTAAAAATAATAAATCATGCACGCTGTTTAAAACTTAGCAGCTAACACAATTCATTTCTTCCCCAACTCGCATTAATATTAAAAGCCAGAACCATACCTTGCTAGATTGGATTCGCTCCAATTGTCCTAGAAACATAGAATGTGATGGCAGATAAGAACCATTCAGCCCATCTAGTCTGCCCAATTTTCTAAATACTTTCATTAGTCCCTGGCACGCATACTTAAACTCCTTTACTGTGTTAACCTCTACCACTTCAGCTGGAAGGATATTCCATGCATCCACTACCCTCTCAGTAAAGTAATACTTCCTGATATTATTTTTAAACCTTTTCCCCTATAATTTAAGACTATGTCCTCTTGTTGTGGTAGTTTTTCTTCCTGACAGAATCCAGGAGGTGTTCTCCCTAACAGTTTCAGTGACCACTGTCTAGTGTACTACAAATGCAAAATAAAGGCCACTAAATTCCATCCCAAGATTATAATCACCAGGTCTTTCAAAAAATGTAATCTTGAATCCTTTTTAAATGATCTCAAGAACATACCATGGCACAGATTAAGTCTAATACCAGATCTAGACTCTGCAAATGTATGTTTTCAGTCCGAGCTCTTGCGTATTTGGAATTTGCAGGAATTTGCATGCCCCTCTGCGTAAATTGCGACTAAAAGGGACACACCTGCCCTGGGTTAAAGCTGACCTCATTCAAAAGTACCAGTTTAGAGATTCACTATGGTCAAAGTTCAAGCATACTGGCTCCCTGAACGATGACTGTGCCTACAGACAATGGCGAAAGGTATGCACAAAACAAACAAAAATGTCAAAGGCCCAATATTTCAGTGAAAATTTGTACAACAACCTATCAAACCCAAGAAACTTCTGGAGAATCATTAATACAAACCCCCCACAATCCACTCGCAACCCTCCACTGTCAAAATGGACAACCAAACACTGCAACAACCCCTAGATGTAGAAAATGACTTTAAGTATTATTTTGTTGGATGTGCTTACACCCTGTTTGCTGCCAAATCTTCAAAATCCTCATATAGAGAAATAAAATTTTAGACCTGTGCCTGTTAGTGTCGTTAATAAACATCTTAATAATTTAAAAATGAAAAACCAGTGTGGACCAAATCAAATCCCAGCAATGTTGCTGAAGCTCAGTGCGCCAGCAATAGGTAAACCTGTCACTACCCTTATCATTGAATCCCTGGTGTCTGGATACATACCCAAACTTTGGAAGACTGCAAAAGTTGTACCTATCCATAAAAGTGGTGACAATACTTTGGTATCTAACTATCGCCCGATATCATTGCCCACAGTATTGTCAAACATCTTGGAAAAATGCATCCACATGCAACTATGTGAATATTATCAATGCTCAAATTATCTGACCCCTGATCCAAAATCACTCAACTTCGACTGTCCTCTTAAAAGTTTGCAATGATATCCAAATTGGCATTGTACAAGGAGATTTAACTAGAGCTATTTTCCTTGAAAATGCCCAGGCCTTTGACACAGTAGACCATGGCATTCTTTTGCAAAAACGTAAAAACTCAGGCACTGGGGATCGTCCGCTAATCTGGTTTTGATCATATGTTTCAAATATCTATGTATGTTGCTAGACCCCAATCTATCCTTTGGCCTTCACATTAAAAAAATCTCTTCAAAACTTTACCCAAAACTAGATTCCCTGAACAGAAACAAATCCTGCCTAAGCCCTACATTAAGGAAACAGTGCAACAAATGCTAATGCTGGTCATTGATAATGGGGATGTAGTGTATGCTCCCACACCGCCAACCCACCTTAATAAACTTAATACGTTATATAATTCATTCTGCCACTTTGTACTAGAATGTAATTACTTTACCCACCACTGTGACATGTTAAAGGACCACTCTAGGCACCCAGACCACTTCAGCTTAATGAAGTGGTCTGGGTGCCAGGTCCTTCTAGGGTTAACCCATTGTTTTATAAACATAGCAGTTTCAGAGAAACTGCTATGTTTATCAATGGGTTAAGCCTTCCCCCAAAGCCTCTAGCGGCTGTCTCATTGACAGCCGCTAGAGGCGCTTGCATGATTTTCACAGTGAGAGCACGCAAGCATCCATAGGAAAGCATTATTAATGCTTTCCTATGCGACCGGCTGAATGCGCGCGCAGCTCTTGCCGCGCGTGCGCATTCAGCCGATGGGGCGGATCGGAGGAGGATCGGAGGAGGAGAGCTCCCCGCCCAGTGCTGGAAAAAGGTACGTTTTAACCCTTTTCCCCTTTCCAGAGCCGGGCGGTAGGGGGTCCCTGAGGGTGGGGGCACCCTCAGGGCACTACAGTGGTCCTTTAAAAGAGCTAAGCTGGCTATCGCTGGAATCCCAATACACTCTTCATCTTTCCAGCCTTGTGCATAATAGCATTTCGGGGTTGTGGGTTGCACGTGGCGTCGAGTGTGGAGGTGTTGGAGCAGCTTTTGCATTGAGTTTTGGAGCCATTCTGGAAATTGTTTGCATTTGTTTTGAGGCTTTTTGGTGCATGTCTCAAGCTGTGGAAAGCAGGCTACTTCTGTTTTATCCTGGCTAATTTTTTATCATTTTAAAGATCCAGTACTACAAAAGAAATCCCTGGTGGGGATTATTCCACCTATGCCTGGTTCATAGAGCAGTGTGGCTGCTTTGACCACTGTAAGTACGTTTCATTTTACCTTTCACTGCTATTTTTTATACGGTAAACACTATGGGCCCTCTCTTGTGATTCTTATTTCATAAGACTGGCACTGCAAGCATCGCTAGAGGGATATCCTACATGTGGGGAGTTTAAATACCACTGTATGCTGTTTTACTCAGAGCTGGTTATAGCTCTCCCAATTGTAAGTTGGCACTCTTAGGACCTCAGTGTTGTCTGTTGTTGCAGTTAACCTACGTTATTGCACCATTGAGTTTTTCCCCCTTTTATATATTTTATATGCTGACGCTTATCTGGAATGCTGTAAGAAGTCTTGAGGATACACCTCCAAGTGTCCAGTTATATCCTACATGTGGGGAGTATTAAATACCACTGTATGCTGTTTTATCTAGAGCTGGGCATAGCTCTTTATATTTATTTCAAATTTACCACTGAGGATTCAAAGCAAGGACTGAAGAATATACACTCCAGGTCTTCACTGTACTTTAAGAGACTCTTTATATTATTGCTGATTTTTGTTTATTATCTCTCATTGTTCAACTTAGCGCACCCTGTATTTGTTATATATATATATATATATATATATATATATATTGTGATCTTTGTCTGCAGGTAGCACGGTCCTCTAGGGCAAAACATGCACAGTCTTTCAATGCAACTTCATTCCAGGCACTTTATTTGTAAGTTTACATGTGGGGCAGCAGCAAATGAAAACATAAATATAACAGGTTTCCCTTTAAACAAAAACCTAGCTCGTCTGAGCACTTACTCACTTTTATATCCCTCTCTATCAGGGTTAAACTAACAAAAACATATTGCACTTACCTTATTAGATAGCAACACTCTGCTAGCTAGCCTGTTGCTTTCCTTTCTGCACT
The DNA here is from genome assembly GCA_933207985.1 of Pelobates cultripes. NCBI lineage: Eukaryota > Metazoa > Chordata > Amphibia > Anura > Pelobatidae > Pelobates > Pelobates cultripes. The sequence goes on along the minus strand of OW240915.1, from coordinate 276,907,589 downwards.
CCCAGTGCTCCAAGCCAGCCTTGCCCTGACTGCTTTCCTTTCTGCACTCCCAGTGCTCCAAGCCAGCCTTGACTGCTTCCTCATGCACTCCCAGTGCTCCAAGCCAGCCTTGCCCTGACTGCTTTCCTTTCTGCACTCCTAGTGCTCCAAGCCAGCCTTGACTGCTTCCTTTCTGCACTCCCAGTGCCTACTCTCCTTGACTCTCTATTTGGAGAGAACAGCCTCTCTCCTACCTGCTTCCGGGGAGGAAGCCAGCAATCCCTCTCCTTTACCTGCCTAGCAGGGAGGGGTTTATTCCCACTGCAACAGCTCATTAACTGCAGCTGAGCAGTGGGTTGGAGACGGTCCAAAAAACCCTGGCCTGGATCTACGTCTCCCCAGAAAACCACTAAACTGTGGAGTGGAGCATTGGCCCACCCTTCTCTCCAAATACTCCACCCCAGGGGCCCATAACTAAACAAAGCTTTGTGTTGTGCATCACACAAACTACACGTAAAACTACATCACACAAACTACACTTCCCCTGGGGTTAAAAGGCCTATCTGCCTTCACTTTATCACAATATATATATATATATACACACACACAATATATACATAGAAAGGATGCACTCTCTGGTCTTCCAAAGTTAGAAAAGTATTTATTGCATCAAACGGCATATAGTAAAGTGATCACTTTACTATATGCCGTTTGATGGAATAAATATTTTTCTAACTTTGGAAGACCAGAGAGTGCATCCTTTCCATGTATATATTGTATATAAGTTCAGCGTGGGATAGCACCAGGGCATTGAGCTAACTACTGTGTCACCAGCAAGGGTGAGTGCCATTATACTTGTACTATATATATATATATATATATATATATATATATATATATCTACCCCAAACAAACGAAGGATAAATAGTCAGTTCCTCCTGAGACACTAAAAAAGTGATGATAGTTAAAGTTCAGTGCTCAGTCCCCATAACCCACGGAAAAGAACGTCCAATGTGTGTTTCGGTGCAGTTTCAAGTGCACCTTCGTCAGGGGGCCAGTCGGGCATTCTTCTCTGTGGGTTATGGCCACTCAGCACGTCTCATTTGCTTTTTAACCCCTTATGGACCAAACTTCTGGAATAAAAGGGAATCCTGACATGTCACACATGTCATGTGTCCTTAAGGGGTTAAGCATGCTTGTTTTATCAATATGTTGTTATAATTTCTATTACTTTTTGCTCCCACGTCTATCTAGCTAGTTTTGAAGGGAGAGATGCTATTTAACATAATGATTGCCAGTTCATTTTATCTAGCACTAGATTTCTTATTACTACTTTTCCTCTCTCCCTCATACTTTGCTAGTATCTGTCTCCCAGGTATATTTTGAGGCTGTCCTCCATCTGAGCTATATCATGCCACACCTCTCGAGGAATTAGGGTAAGTTTTTGCTATCCTGTTTTTCTTAGGGATAGGTGACTTTTGCCCACCCCCTTGGATAGGGCAGATGTCTATACTTTATTCTTGATATCACACACCTTACAGGGTATACCCTTTACTGGGATAGACTGTGTCTCTACGTAGCAGACTCCATATAGTTAACGATTCAGCAGAGCTTTCACTTTGATAGCCAATTTAATAAAGCTACTTTTTATCTATTTACTTTGTTTCTGCTTGGATACAGATTCTTTTGAGCTGCTCCATACTTGTAGACATAGGAGCATATCTTACTAGGTTGTCATTTATATATTTTCTGGTCAAGATACCTACCTAGCTGCAGTACTCCTACCACAAGTACTTTTTTTACCAATATGACTACCTTTATATCCAGATTATACAGTGATTTTCACTTGGTTTTTTGGTGAGAATCCCTGTATTTACTCTCTTTTTAACTCTCTCTCTCTCTCTCTCTCTCTCTCTCTATATATATATATATATATATATATAGATACTATTTTTGTAATATTGTACCAATGCAATGTTTTGTGGACCCAGGACATATTTTAAAACAAGAGAAATCTCAATGCATCTATCCTGGTAAAATATGTTATAAATAAATAAATAAATTGTCCCCCCATCACATTCCCACTTTTTGTTACCAGTTTGTTTTCAGTTGTACACACTTTGAACAAGTCAACTGCTATAGTATTTAAATGTATTTCCATCCACGTAGGCAGCATTAGTGTGGCAAACAGTGATGCCAGAATTTAAAGTTGATTATATAAAATTAATTTTTAAATGCAATGGTCAGATAAAAAAAAGTTAGATTTAAATTAGTATTTGGTCATTTTTCTCTTCATTGGCCAATTTCTCTGTATTTGATTAATACAGGTACCATATACACAATACTTTTAGATAAAATACCAAAAAATATATATATATCTTTCCTGCTCTAACAATTAATCTATGCTCCCACACACCCACCTCTACTGCTGTTATTTTTATCTTCACCCATTTTACCTTATATTTTGGCAAATGGTGGATGTTGAGACTTCTCCCTTTTCCAAAAAGTTGCTTATCTTATTGCAGTCTGGTGATTTGAATAAATCAATTCATTAATACCGTAAATCTCAACAAATTATTTTCTGCTCTATTCTGTTTTCTGTTTCAGATTTTAATGCAAAGAACAGACTTTTAAGTACTGTACATTGGTGATAACCTGGCTCAAAAAGAACAAGTATTTTATTAATGATGCATTCTAGCACAAAACTGAAGAGAGCTAAAAAGCAAGGTCCATAATTTACTAATATGAATTTCAATCCAATAATTGCATTTAACTGTGGAAAAACAAAAATTTGAGCAACAATGACATTTTTTCACTTTATTGTGTGTGTGTGTATATATATATATATATATATATATATATAAAATTAAGTACATTTAGCATGAACAGGTGCTCTCTCCTGTCTTAATGTTTATATGTCTGACATGCATGATGAGAAGTTATAAAGGTAGTATTCAAACTTTAGCTGTCACCAAAGTCTGATGTTAGCTGGGGAGGCTGGTTAATGATGCAAGTGACACCACCTTGGCTGAAAGACACATCTCATAAATACTTCTGTACACTTGAAAGGACATTATTTAAAAGCATCTGCCATCGGTGAATACCTAAACACAAGCGATGGATAAAATAACTCCAAAAATGACAGCCCTCAAGGAAATATATGGAGACTCCCTATAAATATTGATCCACTGTTTCAAGTATTATTCAATAAAAAGAACAAGCATTATGGACATAATATAAAATGTGTTTCTATGGAATATTTTTAGTTTGCTATCTACTTATATATACACACACACACAATTGCATATATCATACATATGTGTATGTGTGTATATGTCATGAAAAACCTACAACATTTAGAGAAACACATTTTTAAATACAAAAAAATTGAATGGGTTTTTATTGGAGTAAACGTTTTTAAGTTACAATTTCAGGAATTCTCTCTTTTTGATGTCTAAAAATATAATTGTTTGTTATGCAAAAATGGACATAATTATAGTATTGCAATATCTTTCTATGTTAGCCAGAGGGGATTCACCAGGTGCCATAGAATAAAGTAATAGAGCACTAATGGGGCTTTTTGATCAACAGTTAGCTGGTTTATTGAAATTGGATCCATTGCTTGCAGTAGAGCAATTCCAATTCAAAAAGTGTAAGGTTGTAGCATGATACAGATTGTATCACGGGGAAATAAAATTATTAAGAGATTTCAATACATAATGAACCACAATACCAAAGGCATCGATTTTCACCCAACATATGCTCAACCAACATGCATGTTTTTATAACATAATTAAAAACTATATATATAAATATTACATTTTGTTTCACAACAACCGTACTGTCAGAGTTTGTTTCATCTTAGTCCACATTTTCTAATACATCATATGAGTTAATGCATTTATTTTTAGGGAAGGAAGCTGACAAAATCTAACACTCAACGTCAGCATAGGAATATTGGTGAATGTAATTGTATGCATATTGGATTTAGACCTTACGTTGACTTCTACTACACATATTCTTAATATTCTAGATCTGGAATTAAAACGAGAAAGTCAGTGTTCTATGGGGGCTGAAGATGGTGTATGCTACTGGCTGAGTGCCAAAATACCATATACCACAAATCCTGTCGTAAGTGTAAACGAACAGCTGCTTAAAGGGCATATTGGGTAGCTTGCATTTACTAGTAATGTTTCTATGATTTGTGAAAGAATAATGTTTACTATATAGCTCTTCTATTTAGATTTGACCTCATTTTAACACATATTTTCTTTTGTGTTTTATTGATTAAAAAGTCAAGCTTTGCAGACACTAGAATAACCAAGATCTATCATACTTTGGCAAAACATCCTACTTAATAATTCATAATAATGTATTCATACATCATGAACACAGTTCTGCTTTCCTATATGCCCTTCCTGTAGCTGCCAAGCAACAAAATCAAGTTTTACCAAGTGGGGTCAAACCAAAATGGCCGGTCTTGGTAAAGATATAGTTTAGAAAAGTGACAAGAGAAAAACTATTTAAGAAAATATATACGACAAATGCAATAGAAGAGTAACAATATACTTTATGATTCACATGAAATGTTTTCCATAATCTACATTTGGAGGGGGGGGGGAGGGGGCGAGATTTCTACTTTAGAATATATCTATTTTTTTACTTTTTTTTTTTTTAATTATAAAACTGGGAGGTTTAGTCTTTGCTGTATTTTGTTAAAGTTTAGATTAATCATGGGTTTTGAGCTTAAGAAATTAATGCACTTTCAGATCCAGATGATGTCACAAAAATTAGCTAAAGTTTGATACAATAAAATAAATTAATTTAGAAAGTTTGCTTGAAGTGTAACATGATGTTTCTTTTTGCTTATACACTGGGTTAATCTTTGCTATGCTTTTCATGGGATCAGCTACACAACTCCCATTATTGTTAATTGAAGTTGCATGTCTAATTGTGTGCGTAGGAGAGTATCTAAGATGACCAAAGAACTCAGAAACCTGAGCTGCACTAAAAGGCTTCAGCAATTATATTTTGTGAAAATAAGAAAGCTGAGAGAGTGATTTATTTGTTCTCCTTCAAGAATGTGAACACGAAAAATTACACAGAAGAACTATTTAGACAAATACTATTCAAAGGGGGATTAACTCAAATTAAATGTATATCAGAGGCACTGAAATTATTTTAGATAGATCGACACACTAAATGGCCAAAAGTACATGGAAACTGGCCCAGTAGATATCTCATTCCAATAATATGGGCATTAATATAAAGTTGCCCACCCCTATGCTTGCAATTTGAACGGACTCCACTCATTTTTTAAGACTTTCCAGTTGACGTTGGAAAAATGCTGTAGGCATTTTCATCCATTTAGATACAACAGCTCTGCTGATTTTAGGCAACAAATTTAGGAAATAATCCTGGCTTTATGTTCCAACTTATCCCAAAGATGTTTGATGAGTTGGGGTTTATGGCTCTGTGCAGGACAGATAGAATTTGTTGATAAACTATTTCAATATGGGTTCATGAGTTAGTTTGTGAAGTAATAAATTGATATGCTGAAGATAAAATGGTCTTTCCAAAATCTTGCCCCATAACTGTAAGCACAGACTCACATCCTTTCTCCTGGTATCTGTCAAACAAAAAGACACCCGTTGGGCTGCCAAAGACTGACCCTTAACTCCCTATTCTATACATGCTTTTGATCTTCCACAATAGAACAGAAAATAATCTAGATATTTTCTAGCTGACACTTGTTATTGAAAGATAGTAATCATAAATGTGTGTGTAGCTACTCAGTCATGTACATTTATATCACAAATCCCATGTATCAAAGTTAATCACATTTTATACATTAGGTACCTCAGCACAGAACAGTCCATCTTAACAACATTATGGGCCCAAGGGCAAAGCAGTGCACTGAGGCCCTGCCTACACAACCAGTCACAGGAATAAAAATTTTAATTATCGATAAAATTAAGATTGTATTTATTGTTACCTCCAACAAATGCAATACATTCATACAAAAAAAAAAAAAATGGACTGTTGGATACACACACACGGACTGCTGAATACACACACACAGAATGCAGAAGACACACAGGCTGCTGAATACATACACACAAAATGCAGAATAAATACACACAGACTGGTGAAAATACACACACACAGACTTCTGAATACACACAGGATGCTGTATACACACACAGGCTGCTGACTACACACACAGGTTCCTGAATACACACACACAGAATGCAGAATACACACAGGCTGCTGAATACACACACACACACACAGAATGCACACAGGCTGCTGAATACACACACAGAGAATGCAGAATACACATAGGCTGTTGAATACATACACACAGACTGCTAAATGCACTTACATAATACACACAGGCTGCTGTATACACACACAGGCTGCTGAATACACACACAGGCTATTGAATATACACACACGGAATGCAGAATACACATACACGGATTGCTGAATGCACACAGGTTGCTAAATGCATACACACAGACTGCAGTGAGGGGTGCAGTGTGTGTGTATGTGAGTGATACTATGTGTGTGTGAGAGGTGCAGTGCGTGTGAGGAGTGCTGTGTGTAAGGGGTGCTGTGTGTTTGTGTGTGAGGGGTGTTGTGTATGTGGGAGAGCTGCTGTGTGTGTGAAAGGGGTGCAGTGTGTGAGAGGTGCTGTGTGTGTGTGTGTGTGAGGGGTGCTGTGTGTGTGTGAAGGATGCTCTGTGTGTGTGTAAGGGGTGCTGTGTGTGTAAGGGATGCTGTGTGTGTGTGTGGGAGGGGTGCTGTGTGTTTGTGAAGGATGCTCTGTGTGTGTGAAGGACCGCGTGTGTGTGTGAAGGACCGCGTGTGTGTTTGGGTGAGCGGTTTCCTGATGTCAACATTGTGGATCGAGTGGCCCATTGTGGCGGTGGGGCTATGGTATGGGCAGGCGTATATTATGGACAAAGAACACAGGTGCATTTTATTGATGGCATTTTGAATGCACAGAGATACCATGATGAGATCCTGAGGCCCATTGTTGTGCCATTCATCCACGACCATCACCTCAGGTTGCAGCATGAAAATGCATGACCCCATGTTGCAAGGATCTGTACACAATTCCTGGAAGCTGAAAACACCCAAGTTTTTGCATGGCCAGCATACTCACCAGACATGTCACCTATTGAGCATGTTTGGGATGCTCTGGATTGGCGTATATGACAGTGTGTTCCAGGTCCTTCCATATCCAGCAACTTTACACAGCCATTGAAGAGGAGTGGACCAACATTCCACATTCCACAATCAACAACCTGATCAATTCTATGCAAAGCAGATGTGTTGCACTGCTTGATACAAATGGTTCCCTCAATACAGTAAAACTGCACATTTTAGAGTGGTCTTTCATTGTGGCCAGCCTAAGGCACACCTGTGCAATAATCATGCTGTCTAATCAGCATCTTGATTTGCCACACCTGTGAGGTGGATGGATTATCTCAGCAAAGGAGAAGTGCTCACTAACACAGATTTAGACAGATTTGTGAACAATATTTGAGAAAACTTGGCCTTTTGTGTATATAGAAAAAGTCTTAGATCTTTGAGTTCAGTTCATGAAAAATGGGGGCAAAAACAAAAGTGGTGCATTTATTATTTTGCTCAACATAAATAACTCCCCTATTGAGAAAAATTATGTAACTGTGGCAGCACTAACTGCCCTATTCCCCTTCTATGAAGCAGTGGTGGGAGGAAGTTGTCATGTCACTTTTTTCCAAGTGCTCTAAGGGAGATGCATGAGAGTGACGAAGAGAGCAGCCCATGGCACAGGTGCACTCAATATCCACTAAGCAAGTGTAACATCACCATCTTATGGCAAAACAGAAACAATCAAACAAAAATAGAACATGGTTTTAATATTGTGTGTTTATCTACATATGTTTGGTAATGTGCATTGGTATGTCTAGTAGTGTATATTGGTGTACTTATATCAGGTAGGATATCTATGTGTGCATTTCTGTATATGAGTGTTACATAGTTACATAGCTGAAAAGAGACTTGCGTCCATCAAGTTTAGCCTTCCTCCCATATGTTCGCATATAGCAGTATGTATCACTGTGTATGTGTGTCTGATAGACTATCTTCATGTATTTGTGTGTCTTGCAAAGTGCATTTGATTGTGTTTCACAGCATGTATATGTGTGTTTGAGACCATGTATGTGGGACTATTGAGTGGGGTTAAAGTAGTTTTATAAAGGGCCACATGAGTTCTAAAAATAATTAGTTTTCCTACCTCTCATGTCATCCTAAATAAATAATGGCATTGATAGATACCTCCCCATTCTTTCCACCCCCCCCAAAAAAAAACTAAGTGCTTTCAATTATGTCTTCGGATCACTTACTTAGAATGAAAAGCAAGCCAATTAAATAAGTTCCCATTTGACAAGGGCAATATAAATACTTCACGACGCGTCAAGGATCTCAATATTATTATAGCTATAAAGATATATGTGTAGAATGTTTTGTGCCATTTTTCTGCTTCTTCATGCAGTTAGAGTTTTCTTTCTTAATTTTAATGCTTAATATTCACAGGGCAATATTTAGTATAAACATTATATTTTGTTTTCATTTTGGACTTTTCCGTTATATCTATCAAATTTGCTATGAACTATACAGAGGAAAACAAGACCCTAAGTAATTATGTATTCCATATCTGAATTAGAAATTGAATGCACTAAATATAATAACTATAAAAATTTAGCAATGAGAACGTTACTTTTCTTGTTTATTTTTAATGTATACATGAAACACACTGTTCATTCAACATAACACATAATCTTCCACCCTATTTCTAAAATGCTCTTATAGGAAATTACAAAGTGTTGCTTCCCGTGCATTTATTACATTTTAAATAATAAAACCAGTACACCACAGAGAAAGTGAACAGAATTATCTTTTTCACTAGCATAATGTGATTAAAAAAAATGTTCAGCAATGATGGTGTTAAAGGCTGAGGATATTATTATTATTATTATTGTTATTTGTTGCGTTTATATGAATTTGCACCAGATTATCAGTACATACTGAAAAGATACAAAGCTGATGTTATGCTGACCCTGAATCTAATAAAATAATATTATGAAACATAATATCACTGCTGTCAAAGTCCACTAACCCAAGAAAGTGTAATTTGAGGATTATGGTTTAGGAATTACATTATAAAGAAAAGCAAAATGAACAAAGAAAACTCTGAGGCCCGAGACCTTTTTTTGTGAAAGAATTTAGACTATTTCACTGTTTTAGTACAGCAGAAATTGAACACGCTCTGCGAATTAACCCCTTAATGACAAAGCCTCATTTTGCTTGTTTAGTATTTAAAGTGAATCTGTCATGACAGATATGTTTGTAGTGTTCTAACCGTCTGGCTTGACTCTATACAATTAAATATTTCTTCCCTTAATACTGTTAAAAGCTCATATTTTAATATATCCATGCCTGCTCCTGATGAGCGCATCAATCATGGTTTTAGTGGGTGTTACACTTGCTGTAAGACACACCTCTCCTGTTTGGGTAGCAAACACTTGCTTCTCATAGTAGGTTAAACGTACCCAACACTTTATTTTGGCTTTGTGTGAATAATACATATCTGAAACATTCTGTTTCTCTCCTATTTCAGTGCTTGATGCTAGTGCTGCTCTGACACAGAGCCTGCCCGTCATATCACAGGTATTGCTTTCCTTTGGTTTGAACTAAAGCAGGAGGCATGTCCAGAGAAGTGTAAGAGACATGGATATGGCATCTTTCTTCTCTCCAAATGGCATGGACTAAACTGTCAGGGAAGTTTAACTTCTAATTTACTGAAATCTAGACATAAGCAAGCAATTCTGCTAGCACGATGTAAAGATGAAATTAGAAACTCTATCATTTGGGTTTATGCTGTATTGTCATGACAGCTACCCTTAAATAAATTTTTGCAGATTATATACTATTTTCAAAGGACAGAGATGGCTTTAATTTTGATGTAATATATAACTTCTAATTTATTATGAAAAAATATCAAGAAATAGTTCAGCTAGAGAAAAGTGCTTCAGAATGTATTTGTCCTGATTGAGTCCATCATTCATATCCCCCATATTCAGCGTCCTATGATGTGGGATGCTGGTTGGTAAGATAAAGGGAAGAGGCCAGTAACTCAAATCGCATAACCTGTGTCACATAAAGCAGGACTGACTCACCCAGAGAGGTGGCAAGGTGTGAATGCACACTTGGCTGCCTGGCAATCATTTAGGTGGACCATGCAGAGAGCACTGTTTCAGTGCAAAGTCCTAGTGCCCTGAACATAGCACAACAGCATCTAATGATGAGCTCAGACTATCCTTTTTTTTTTTTGGGGGGGGGGTCAGTTTCCTGGTGTCATCAAAAGTGAAACATTAGGGGGACAAAAAGTTGTGTAGGCAGACCCTGCCAAAATAGGGAATGCTGGGAGGAGGGCATAAGATGTATAATCTATTTTTGGTAGACACAGGCCACAAATTACATGGAGCACAATACAATACTTTTCAACATTGGGAGCTATGCAATTTGGACAGAAGCATGCGGGGTTCTAAAGGGGTTTGCTAAAAAATGACTGCACAAGAGTACATTTTTTCAATAAAGTAGACAATTTAGGGTATTTATCTAGAGGTGCTTTAAAACTTTTTATTTACCCATTTTGCTCTCAGTCTTTGCCAAATTGTAACATTATGTTTTTGTTCTCACAAACTGATATTTACAATAATGGAAGCCATACAAAAAATAATATACTATCTGGCAAAATTAGTTTTACTGCTCAAGTATGTAAAACTCTGTTTTCCTCAAAGTCAAACTATGTATGTCTAAATGTTTTCAGAGGAGCATGCAAGCATACTTGGGTGAAATTCTAATAAAGCAAAAGAGGTGCTATTTTGGTTGCAAAGTGCTAAATGTTGAGAGACATTCTGTTGGTTTATATTTTGATTGCTTTTTATTTAGCACTTAATCCCATAAGAGCACCTGCTTTTGCCTTTATAAATCCCTCCTCAAGTATCATAAAAATGCACACAATACATGCAGAATTATAATGAAAAGCATTATATAAACAAATATGATCAAATGGATCCAAAATTAATATGGGAATTAGCAAAACCATTAGTTTGAATATTTGTACTCAAAATGTTAAAGTAGATATTGTAGCCATATAAAACCAGTGATGCTTTAGACTTGAGAAAGGGAGGTTCTTCTAAAAGCTTGTCATTCCAAAAAAATATGTCCAATAAAAAAGGTATTACAAGATATAAATTTAATCAAGACAATATGAATCCCCAAAACTAGCTTGCCAGCAATGAAATACAAACAATGGACCCAACTGCAAATAATGCATACTAAAAATCTGAATATAACAATAGGCAGATAAGAAAACAGAACCATAATAAAAAATAAAAAAAGGCATCAAGCGACCTAATTTCTACACATGCCTATATGCTCTCAATAGCTTATCCAACAGACTGCAGAAAAATGTATTTCAGTCAAATCACTTCAGCCTGAAAAAAAAATGTAGAGATAGCTGAATTTTGGCCATATGGTGGTTTGGCCAAATTTTGTTACTGAAAAAAGATTTGCTAAAATTAATCCGACAGACCAAAAGATGTAAAAAGGGGCCAATTAGTGTAATGCAAAATATGTACAGAAAATAAATATTATGTACAGGTGGTCCTCATTTAGTGACCTACCTGTTTTACAATGGCTCGCACTTATGACCATTCGTAAGTGCGAGCCGTCATGGGGATTCCCTGCTCTGGTGTGCAGGTCTACATTCGGGAAACTTCCCCGAATATAGACGAACGCACGAGAGCAGGGAATCCCTCTAATCTATGTTCGGGGAAAATTCCATGAGCATAGATTAGAGGGATTCCCCGCTCTGGTGCATTCGTCTATGTTCAGGAAGTTTCCCCGAACATAGACAACCGCACCAGAGCAGGGAATCCCTTAACTCCTCACTTACCGACCAATTCATTCTACGACCAGATTGTACGAACGGAACCCGGTCGGTAAGTGAGTGTCTGTATATATCTTACAGTATATATTTTCCTGCCATTTGGTTCAAAAATTGTGTGATAAAGAGCAACCAAAAGAGGGAAAAAGAGAAGTAGTAAAAAAAATATATACATTTATGTATTACATATTTATACATATATATTTTTACTCCTACTCTTTTTTATCCCTCTATTGATAACTTCTCACTTGTTCTGTGAATAAAATCAATTTCGCAAAACAAAACAATGACAGTAGTTTATTCTTATTTCCCACTGGACATAGATTTTTTTATTGTAACAATTATCTGCTGGGGAGCTACCCTTACTATCCCTACTGATGAACCACCAATTATATAGTTTACAGCCCAGCCACAGTTGCACATATCATAGGAAAAGTAGATTTGTTTCATTAGAGCATCAGCCCAAGCAAATCTACTATGAATTTATACATAGCTAGGTTTACAGATTTGTAAACCTTGTTTGGTGCAATGATTGTCTGCTGCTCAAGTTTTCTCCAGGATAGATGAAACACTGCAAAGACAAACGTATATCTCCCACTTTTGATAAAGAATGTAAGCTCGTTTGAGCAATGCCCTCAACACCCTCTGTTCCTGTGTGTCCAACTTGCCTTGTTGAAATTACCTGTCTTTTAGTCAACCTATTTTACAGAGCTTCAAAATTTGTTACCGCTATATAAATAATAATAATTATAAAGGAGACAGATTGATAACCACAGCATTTTTTTGCAAATCACTGCAATTTAGAAGTCATCCTGGGAAGTCAGACAGGATACAGGATCCTGTTTGCACAATAAGCTTTGCAAGGACGGTAGTTGTTATGGTACTTAGAGTGCCCCTTTAATCAGAAGAATAACACAATAAGGTAAAACAAATGTTCTGCTGCTTTAGTCACACAACTCAGGAGTTAGATTAATAGGAGGTAAATGTTATATCATAGAGCAGAGATAGACAACCTTCAGCACTACAGATGATGTGGACTACATCCCCCATAATGTTCTTACACCCATAATGCTGGCAAAGCATCATGGGAGGTGTAGTCCAAAACATCTGAAGTGCCTGTCATTGAGTATGCCTTTTTTATCTTAAATCTTTTACTTTGTTAGAAATATTCAATGTGAAAAAGGCATACCTATTATTCTTCAAGTAAAAAATCCACACAACTGATTTCACTCATTGATGTTATAATATACAAAATAATTAAGACCTAGACATGTCAAAACAATTCTTTATTGTTTCACAATGTATCATTAAACTAACCAGACAATTGTGCTAACAGCAACTGTCTTCTGAGGTGCCCAAAATAAGGGAAATGTGCAAATGCATGTGTTTACCTTAGCATTTGAAGAACCTTCTTTTAAATTGTAAAATGAAAAGGGATCTTTTTTTTTTTTTTTTTAATAAGACATTTTAATAAGACTTATCATGAACAGTATTTTTTTTCCTGCCGGGTATCTTAGGAGAGACTTAGCGCTTTTGTAAATAAAAAAAAATTAAAAAAGCATGTAAAAGCACAGCTTTAACAAAAATCTATCTTTTCGTTACTTTACGCCAAGAAAAACAAAACAGTGATTTTAGGTTTAAAAGAAGAAACGTATACCATTTTCATATAAGTTCGGATCCGCTCTCATGTTCTATCTAGAAAGTCAACTGCTTTTCAAATTGCCTTTTCTTTTAGGATCAATTGAAGTATTCTGGGTACAAGTATAAAGTGTGTTCTACCATGCAACCTGAAGAATTAGAAGTTTAGCATTGAGTTAAAGCATGTCAGGCTGCCTACGAATCATGCAGGGTGGCCAACTACAGACGTGCTCACTGTACGTTTTCTGGAGACTGTCCCCTAGCACTCACTTGTCCACACTTTGCCTTGCCCTCTTACTAGCAGCTCTTGGTATGCAGTATGGAACATAGAAAAGGTGAAAGTAGTGAGTGTAGAATATGTTAAAGAGATCAAAGCAGCAAGATAGACAGAGTGAATTGGGACTACTTATTTTTTGGCATTGCCTGCACTCAGAAATTTGCAAGGTGATTTTAAGGTGCATGTGCCATACTGAAAATATGTCCACCATTGTCTATGCTTATTAACATGCTTAATGACATGGTGATATAAGAGAAACATGCATAAGATGATTAATTGACAGATACGGAAATATACTTCCAGAAAACTGATCTCTGTACCAGTGGCGTACTAAAATGGATCAGAGGGGGTCTGTCCCGGGTTCCACTAACTAGGGGGATGCCATGACCAGGGCGGCCTTAGAATGTGTGAGCCGCAGAACTTCTAAATCACCGCATGTAACACAATTTGGGGCAAAGCTAATCAGCCGGGTTGGAGCCAAATCATCAGCGGGGCGGAGCTAAGCACAGCCTCCACTTGCTGCTATTTCTGCTGCACATTGAGGAGAAGCAGGAAGGAGTCCTTACTTCCCCAACAACTACACACAAGGGACTGAATCCACTCCTCCTCCAGCCCAAGCTGACTGTAAGTAAGAGAGAGAGAGTGTGTGTGTGTGTGTGTGTGACTGTCTGCCTGTAACTGTGTGAGCCTGTGTGTCTGTAACTCTGTGTGTGTGTGTATGTGACTGCCTGTAACTGTGTGTGTGTGTCTGCATGTAACTGTGTGTGTGTGTGACTGTCTGCCTGTAACTGTGTGTGTGACTGTCTGCCTGTGTCAGTGACTGTCTGCTTGTAACTGTGTGTGTGTGTCTGTCTGTCTGCCTGTAACTGTGTGTGTGACTGTCTACACAGGACTATGTGTGTGTGACTGTATGTGTGATTATCTACATGGGACTATGTGTATGTGACTGTCTGCCTGTGATTGGGTGATGCTGCCTGTGACAGTGTGTGTGTGACTATCTACCTGTGAATGACTGCCTGCAACTGTTTGTGTAACTGTCTGCCTTTTTTTTTTTTAATGTTAATGTGTGTGGGGGTGGGGGTGAAGGGCGGTGCAAGGGGGTGGGGGTGGAAGGGTGCCAGACACAGGATCCGCCTTGGGTGCCAAATACTCTAGGTACACCCCTGCTCTGTACTCACAATATAGTTAAAGTCCTATTAAGTCTAAATATCTACAATATAAATATCCAAATGAAAAAACTATGAGTGTGAATGTTTAGTCCCAACTATCCACCTTTCCTAAATGAAAGTTTAGAACCAATAATACACACATATAATTATATGTTCTAACAAATACATTGTGTCTAATAAAAAAAAAAATTTTATACTTGCCAATAAAATATTTTCTTGTCTAAAAAATACAAGAACTTAAAAAAAAAACATGCATATAATGTAACAAAACAATAAGCTTGGTTTGTGATGGTGTCCCTTGAGAGACAGCAGAAGAAGTGCTGCCCTCATTAAAAACAAGTGAAGAAAATTGACCATAGAATTGTGCAGCTGTGGGGTAAGGAAGCAGCCTTGGTTTTACTGTGGTTGCATTATTCTTATTATTTAGTTTTTTTGTTGTACACTTTACTCACTATTACTATTGCTCACGGCTAAAAAAAAATACAAGGCTGGCCTTCTACAAAACAAGACATATCCAGCCTAATTGTGAAAATAAAACTATGAGTAAGTGTAAATATGCTTTGTACCTTTATAAATAAATAATGAAGATTTAAGTAGGATATAGAGAATATTGGGTCTATAGCAATTTAACTTTAGTTATATTTGAGTTTGGTAACCTTTCTGTACAAGTAGAGCCACAGGTCACGTGACCGATGTATCCCAGAGGTCTATGGAGATCTTAATCTGTGAAAGGGAAAGCTACTGGTTCAAGAGAGAATCTGAGGTAAGCATGGGAACTTGGAGCAAGAGAGTGAGCCGATCAAAGGGTACAAATTAACCAGTTTGCTGTTTGACCAAGAATGTCACAAGTGAGAGGCTAATTTGTCTAAAAATAGATAATAAGTGGAAAGGAAAATGCAACGAAATATGGATCGATAACATTCAAAGGTTGATGTTACTTCAGGGTGGAGGGAAATATTCATACAGGTGAACGTTTTATGGTTTCCTTTAGGGCAGCGGTAGGTAATTTTTGACACTCCAGATCTTGTGGACTACATCTCCCATAATGCTCTTACAGTCATAATACTGGCATAGAACCAATGGAGATGAGGTCTAGAACATTTGGAGTGCCAAAGGTTGCCTACCCCCGCATTATGTGAATAAGAATAATGGAACATCTATCATACCTCAGTGGCTGATTCTTTTACTTCTTTCTGTAGACTTTCCACAAGTTTTTCCAGAGATTTAATGGCATCAATGCAGGCACGATATTTCTTTTTGTATAACTCTAGAGATGATTCACATGTTTTGGTCTCACCACAGCTCTGTACAATCTTTTGTTCAATAGTTTTTATACGCTCCATTAAGTGTGCAATTTTGGCCTTTTGCTTTTCAGTTACTTCTTTCTCTCCCGCCACCTAAAAAAGTAAATGCATGGAAAGTTGACTCGAGCTTACTAGTGTAGTATGTTGTAGAATATGTACAACTATTTACATTCTGTAACATTTATTTTGGTCTAAAATGTAAATGTAATTTTCTTTTTAAATCGGCAGAGATTCCAAACCAATAGCCTTCATAAAGATACGTAAGCATTAAAGTAATTCTCAAAAACCCTAAGCCTGGTTTTCTGGTATTCCTACCTTATGTCTCCCTCCATCTAGGGAAATATACTTGATGAAATTCATCTAACAATAAAGTAGGCAGACTAGTGTCAATAATAATTTGATGACAATGGTTGCCATCATTTAAAAAAGTGGTTGCCCAACCATTTCTATGGTCTGTATATTGCATATGTGAATTTTCACAGATATAAATGAATATAAATAGGTTGATTTTTTTTTACAATGCAATTAATATTTATTTATAAAATATTTTACCAGGAAAGATACATTGAGATTTCTCTCGTTTTCAAGTATGTCCTGGGTCCACAAATCATTGCATTGTTACATTAGGTACAACAAAATACAAAAACAATATTAATACACAATATATACAAAATTTAACATAGAACAGGCAGGAAATATATACCATGACACGTGCATTCTGTTTTGAGGTATGTAGAGAGAGATCTCTTAAATGACTTTAGGCTTAGGGAAGATTTTAAATTGTGCGGGAGGTCGTTCCACAATTGCGGTGCTCTGTAGGAGAAGGAGGATCAGGCCGCTTTCTTTTTGTATTGAGGTAGACTAAGTAAAGTGCTTGTACTGGATCGGAGCTTATAGAAAGTGGGAACAGCTGGGGAAAGCATTTTGTTCAGGTAGGGTGGGAGTTTCCCATAAAAGCTCTTAAAAACAAGGCTGGAAAGATGAAGGGTGCGTCTGGATTCCAGTGATAGCCAGTTTAGTTCCTTTAGCAGGTCACAATGATGGGTCCTGTAATTACATTGTAGCACAAATTGGCAGAATGAGTTATACAATGTGTTGAGTTTATTAATGTGGGATTGCGATGCAGACGCATATACTACATCCCCATAATCAATGATTGGCATCAGCATTTGCTGTACAATATTTTCCTTTACTGTAGGGCTTAGGCAGGCTTTGTTTCTGTACAGGGCACCTAATTTTGGATAAAGTTTAGATGCAAGCTTTTCTATGTGAAGGCCAAAAGATAGATTGGGGTCTAATATCATACCCAAGTATTTGAAAGAGTGGACTGCGGTCAGTGTGCCATTTGAATTTGTTTTGATGGATAGGTGGGAATTGTGTAATTTGTGTAATTTAGGTACTGTTCCAAAGATCATTGTGACAGTTTTGTCAGTGTTCAGGAAGAGTTTGTTTTTTGCGATCCACTTTTCTACCTCTGTAAACTGGTCTTGGAGCAAAGCCTCAAGTTGCAGTAGATTGTATTTGCTCGCATAGATTACCGTGTCATCTGCGTACATGTGTACATTTGAGGATTGGCAGACATTAGGAAGATCATTTATAAATAATGTATATAGTAGGGGGCCGAGAATGGAACCCTGGGGAACACCACACGTGACTGGGAGAGGGAGGGAGTCACTGTCAGAAATGGACACATATTGCGAGCGATCCGATACATACGATCAAAACCAGTTTAGAGAACCAATACCTGAGTTTTCGAGTTTGTGCAGTAGAATGTCGTGGTCTACTGTGTCAAAGGCCTTAGCAAAATCAAGGAAAATAGCTCCAGTTAGGGCTCCTTGTTCCATGCCAGTTTGGATGTCATTGCAAACTTTTAGGAGGGCAGTTGTAGTGGAGTGATTCTGGCAAAAGCCCGATTGATCAGGGGTCAAATAGTTTAATTGTTGGTAGCACTCACAAAATTGCGTATGGACACATTTTTCTAAGATTTTTGACAATACCGGGAGCAATGATATTGGGCAATAGTTAGAAACCAAAGTAGTGTCACCACTTTTATGGATAGGCACTACTCTTGCAGTCTTCCAAAGTTTGGGTATGTATCCAAACACCAAGGATTTGTTAATTAGAGTTGAGACGGGTTTAGCAATTGCCGGCGCACTGAGCTTCAACAGCATTGCTGGGATTTGATCAGGTCCGGACTGGTTTTTCATTTTTAGATTATTAAGATGGTTTTTTAATGACACTAACAGGTACAGGTCTAAAATTAAACTTATCTATATTGGGTCTTTGCAAATTTAGTGGGGCCTGATCCACATTTGTAGTTTCAGGATGCGTGTCATTTATTAGCTTGGCAATCAGGGCAGTAGAGCATCTGACAAAATAATTGTTAAAGGCATTTGCTACATCTAAGGGAAGTTGCAGGGTTTGGTTACCCACTTTGACAGTGGAGGGTTGGGAGTGGATTGGGGGAGTTTGTAGTTTATGACTTTCCAAAAGTTTCTAGGGTTTGAGATGTTACTGTTCAGATTTTCATAGAAATATTGGGCCTTGGCCAGTTTTGTCTGTTTTGTGCATATATTTCGCCATTGTCTATATGCACCGTGATCATTCATAGAGCCAGTACGCTTAAACTTTGACCACAAAGAATCCCGAAACTGGTACATTTGGATGAGGTCAGCTGTGATCCAGTTCATATGTGCTCCTTTTACCCTCACCTTACGCAGCGGGGCATGCAAATTCCAAATTTGTAGGAGTTCAGACTGAAAGTATTCAACAGCACAGTCTAGATCTGGGATAATGTTTACTCTGTGCCATGAGAGATTCTTGATGTCATTTAAAAAGGATTCAAGATTAAATTTTTTGAAGGACCTAGTTATTTTAACCTTGGGAGAGGATTTAATAAGCAAGTAGCTCTTTTAAAAGGTTAGCTCTGCACTGGTGATAATATTTCTGTCTATGTCAATGGTTTCCAACAGTGAAGATACTGTGACGATAAAGCTCCCCTCTAGCTGCGAGGCCCGACTGCTCCATGTGGCCTTGTGGCTAGAGACCTACAGGGGGGAAAGATACTTAGCCTTTAGGTACCGGTGAATAGTTCCTTTGCATTCACCGGCACCAAGCTGAACATATGTTCAGTCACTGCCTGCTCTAAGGAAGCGTCCATAAATAGGTTTAAATACTATGACATCACACCTGTCCTTAAAGGGGCAACATCATTTAGGCGACCTTATGCTGTTTGGAATCACAGTGGTGACATGCACCAATCAGATCACATGTGAACCTATTTAAGGCCTGTTTAGGCTCTTACACATTGCCCTATCATGGTTTCTGTTTAGTTACAGTGCTGACCTGGCTTGTATATTGACCTGTATATGTCTGATATATTGACCTGTCTCGTTTATTGTCCTGTTTATTTCTATTATCATGACATGGCTTGTTTTTCGTGTATCTGTATTTCTGTTTCCTAACCTCGGCTATTTCTGACTTTGATTCTTTCTTGTAATATGTAATGTCAGCCACTCTAAGGCATGATAATACAGCTTTTGGGCCCTCACTTTGTGGCTATCCTCTTTCCTCTGTGTAAGGGTAACAGCATTGTGACACCAACCCTGTCTTCAAGGGACTCCAGCAGTCAACAGTTATGGTGTTTCTAAATTTTGCTCTACAAATCCTGAACCAGGCTTTGCAGGATATAATTGTCTGACTAAAGCATGTAATAGAGGTCCAACTCCAATAAAAAAAAAATGAATAGTCAGAAAACTATTGTTGTCTTAGTCTTAATAAAATAAAAGAGTATCATATGATATATTACAGCACACAGGTCAGTATGTATGTGTTATACACAGGCTGAAAGCCACAGTTCCTAAAATTGCTCTTGCATGATTACTAAACAAATTGCTATATTAAAACATGTTCAAGCAATAATCACAAGTAATTATGTGAGTTTTGTTCAAAAATATAAAAAAACTAAAATCTTTAATTCAATAAAATCAAAATACGTTGTATAAAATGTTCCCCACCTTCTGTTTTTCTTCATGATAAATAAAATCAGCCTTCTCTAAATTTATCTCAAGACTAGCTACTTTGTCTTTGAATACTTGTAGCTTTTGCAGATCCTCTTGATGTGCTTCAGTGATGCGAACAAATTCTTTTTGCATTAGTGATGACTTTTGGTTCCATCGCTCTAAATCTGCAGTATGGACTTGTTTAGCAATATCCAAATCTTTCTGTAATTTTTCTACTGTTGTGATAAAGTTCTGAATCTTAAAGATTATAGTGAAAGAAAGAAAAAAAATTATTACTATAGCGTCATGCATAATGATATCGAACAACTGGTTATACATAAAGTGCACGAAATTATAAGCAACAGATTGTTATCTTTACACTTAAAAACCGACAAAATAAAAGTATCAATGTCTGGAAAAGTACATGTATTTAAATGCTTAGCAGCAGTAAGTGAATGACATAAAACAAAACTTTTCCCTTACCAACTTTCCTAAAAGTTTCCAAAAAATTACCATCAATGAATACAATTATACCAAAGTGGACAGCTCTACCTTATTTCCTAAGTAGGTGATATAACATGGCATTAGAAAACAGTTTAAAAATGGATCAGGTCATGCATTTGTCTACAAACATCAGATCTGTTTTTTTGTGTTATCTTGACAACACAGGTATGGAAATAGTTCAGAACATTTGAATAAAATAACAGTAAAATGCTGTCTTAAAATAACATGAGAACCATTGAGCATATCTGAACTGGGTTCATTCTGAATTATCTTTATGAATGCAAAAATATACTTTTGAAAAGCCAGATACCAGAGAACTCCTAATATGGAGTAGTGAAAAATAGAGCATACATCTCCTGGAAAAAAAAAAAAGGAAGGATGGATGGGAAGGAAAGATCACGGGGAGAACTTAGACTGCATAAATCACAGGGAGGACAAACACAAGAGACCAGACAAGAAAGGAAAAGACAGAAGGACAAAGACAAAGAGATGATTTCTTATGCATGATTTTATAGAAACGCACATAGAAGCTTATTGTTTAGATACTAATTTTTATTCTAAAAATCACTGCGTGCTTGCCACATCCTGCTTATTCAAAACAGTGTGCTGGAATGTGTCCACTGCTTCCAATTTGTAAAACTATCTTAAACTACTATGTAGAAGTCATTTATAAGTTTATGTGTCTTCGTTTAAGCTTGTTATGGTAAAAAAAAAAAAATCAATTTTTAAATATATATTGAGGGCACTGCTAAAAATTGAGGAGCTAAAGACATCTTTGTGGAAGTTAAATTATGATATTATTAACCACACATTTATTTTCTAAGAAATAAATTACATATATAAAAGTGTGCAATCATGTTTCTGCAATGTGTTTTTCAGGCAATGAAGCATTTATATATGTGCATTATATATACATATTAACACACGCACGCACGCACGCACGCACGCACAGGCTTAACTAAAACTTTGCAGCTAGCAAAATAATTTATGTCCAGAATACTAAGGTTGTTCTTATGAAAGTATTTACCAATGTGAAAATAATTTCATACTGTATTTCAGAGATTATCTCATCACTGTTAAAAATGCACTGGAAATGTATATATGGCATTTGATCCCAACTGTCTATTTGAAAAATCCAGAACATTTATAGATCTGGGAAGAACAAACGCTGAAAACTTTAATTCTTTAAACCACTCTGCCAACCTGTCAACTTAACTTGCATGTTGTTATTATTTAATTTGATGAATGTGAAGCCTGCATAATGGAAAATTGTACAGATGACTGAAAATTTTAAATTTTGCCTGCAAATGGTTTTCGACTGTGTACATTGTTCATGACTGCTTCAAACAACTGTTACAAATCTCAAATTTATGGAACACCATGGCTGTTGATGAATTGTTCTTTAACAATTATGTTTTACTAGCTTGAATAGTTCCCCTTCCACAAGCATGATAAACCATCATATGTTTTTTGTTTGTATTTATACTTGGATGTTTCCTATACAGGAATTCATGGAAATTCTTAGCTGAGTACTTCTGTGAATCTTGCAAATGTATCCCTCCATACCTGTCCCAGATTAATTTCTTGATCGTGCAAAAGTTGCTGTTTTGCTTTTTCAGTTTGACTTAGTTGATCTTCCTGCTTATTGCATTTTTCCCATAGTTCACGGGTTTCCGTCTGCAAACATTTTGACTTCTGCTGCAGCCTTGTGACCTCTTCCTCTTGCATTCTCAACTGTAAAGAAAACATAAGCGACATTAATTCATTATTGAGTAAACAAAAGGTTGTGGTGCACTAACAACTGAATTTAGGACAAAATAGCCAAACGTAATTTTACAGACTACGTTGCAGAAGCAGATTGTCATCACAACAAAATTCACTGTTTAGAATGCTTTCTGTTTTGATGAATCATAAAACAGAAAATAAATACTTTTACCACATTTCCCAAATTATATGATCTAACAATGTACTTTTAGTGCAGCACACTGTATAGCTAAAAATGTATTACACGTGGCATGGTATAAATATGTCAATATTCAATATTCAGACATTAACAAAAGATAGGATAAACATGCGTACAAGGAGGAAGGGAATACGAAGGATAAGAATAAGTAAACGATTAGGGTATAGCTGGGTTACTGAGTTGACTTGGTGTGGAAAATAAGAAATCTCTGCAAATGTGCATTTCGGTCAAAACATCTTATGGGCTTACCTCTTCCTGACAGCCAAAATATTTCTCCTGTGATGTTTTCAATTCTGTCTTAAGTTGCATTGAGATTTGATCTCTGTTATTAACCTAAAAAAGACAATTTTATAAATTAAATACAGATGGGTAGCACGTAAGACAGAGACTAAATAATTGCATACATTAGAACTCTATGTGCACATTTTACACCACTTTTGCTCTTTCTGTTGGTATTGCTAAATCACCCATTTAACCAGTGAATTAACCCCTTAGTGACCAGACCGTTTTTCAATTTTCTTACCGTTAAGGACCAGTGCTGTTTTTAAATTTCTGCGATGTTTGTGTTTAGCTGTAATTTTCCTCTTACTCATTTACACATATTATATACAGTTTTTCTCGACATTAAATGGTCTTTTTAAAGATACCATTATTTTCATGATATCATATAATTTACTATAAAAAAATTATAAAATATGATGAAATATTAAAAAAAAAAAAAAAACTTTTTCTAAATTTGACCCACAAAATCTGTTCCATATCTTCAACCGCCAAAAAACACCCATGCTCAATAGTCTCTAAATTGTGTCATGAGTTTATAAATATCCAATGTTAACATGTTCTTAGTTTTTTTTTCTGCAAGTTATAGGGTAATAAGTACAAGTAGAACTTTGCTTTTTCCAAACCATTTTTGTTTTTCAAAATTAACTAAAGTTACATTGTAACACTGATATCTGTCAGGAATGCCTGAATAACCCTGCACATGTATATATTTTTTAAAAGAAGACAACCTAAGGTATTACATTTGGGGTATTTTGACTCTTTTCATGCAACCATTTTACCACCAATCTATGCCAAAAAAACACACATAGCAATTTAAGAATACATGTACTGAAAACTTTAAGGGTTACTGATAAAGAACACCCTAATATGTGTCTAGCAACATCTCCTAAGTACAGTGATACAACCTATGTATAGGTGTCTCGGGTTCTCTAAGGGCTAAAAGACCTCATTTGGAGGGTGTGCATTCCAGTTTTCCAACTTGTAATTTTCACAGCTGGTCATTATGCACTCATGTCCTACTTGGGACATTTTTGAAGCCGGCCAATGTAATTTACCCCCATCAAACCATATATGTTTGAAAAGTAGACACCCTAGGGTATTTCAAATAGTCATAATTTAACACTTTTAATTTTACCACCAGTCTTTGTCAAACTTTTGGGTAGTCATGTCTTTTATTTTTTACACACATTCTACTTTAGGCACGGATTATCAGCTCCTGTTATGTGTTACTGCCAAATAACACCCCAATATGTGTTCAGCAACATTTCCTGAATACAGTGATACCAACCATATACAGGTGTATTGGGTTCTCTGGGAGCTAAAAGTCCTTATTTATTATTTTTTTATTTGAGTGCCTCAAGGCACTCAGCACACAGGCAGAGCATCAGAAGCCTGCCTGATGGCTTCCGATGCTCTGCTGCACTGCGGGGCGCCACGTGGGGCAACCCAGAAGCGGGTGGCTTGGCAGTTAGGAGATGTATTGCAGGAGGCCTTGACATCGACACATCACTGCAATACCCTTAGAGCGGCAGATCTTGTGTCTGCTGCCTTTGCAAGCCCTCCTCTTCTAATCCAATCCAGGCTTTATGAGACTGTTCAATCACAGAGTTCCCAACTCAGCACAATAAGAAGTCTGTGCAAGGCAGGTGCTCTGGGCAATTGCTGTCTATTGAGTTCAGTGTAACTTAGCTAACTAAACCAGGAAGTAACAGGACCAGTTGTCTACATGGAAATCCAGTGGGGGTGGGGGCAGAGCCTGGTCTTTGAACAGATCAAATGCGTGTTGAGCGAGCTCCCGCATATATTACCTATTTTGGAAAATATCCCCGATTAAAACGCAGCTATCACCACCATCACACAGTACCTACACTGTGGGTGCTGTGACAAATCTACAGACACACCACCTGGTTACTTGGAGACTGTGGCGGCATGATGAGGCCCATGGGCAACTAGGCTGTGGAAAGGCAGCCGATCTGATTTTACCGCTAACAAGTCAACTGAGCAGATCGACTCTACTCCTACCCTCCCCTGACCTCTATAACTCCTCAAACTAATGAGGATGCCTCCAATTACTTCCCTGAACACAAGCACAAGATGGCCGATGGGTTTTGTCCAGTGAGGCAGAGCTTGTCACTGAGCTGTAGAGATACATGCAACTTTATTGGGTGTTCTCTGCTGAAACTGGTGGCAATACTTCTAGGCCCAGTTGGAGATACGATCAGAAGCTCCCCCACTATGATTTTAGTAACCTAACTGACAGGGAGAACCTCAAGGGTCTGATGAACCCCTTCAGGGTGAATATATTCAACAAGCTCCTGTTCCTTGATCTGTATACCCACCTAGGCTGCATACCAAGCACGTATTGACCACATGACACCAATCACATTGGAAGCAGAAACTCCAGCAAAAATAGCATTGTCTGGCACTTCCATAACCTCCTGGCTAGGAAGGTCCTGAACTTTGTGAAACCTAGGTCCATGGTGACGAGGAGCAAGCCTTTGTATGAGTCTGGGGCTGGAGGGGTGCCCTGCACAGCCACAGTCATGTCAACTTCCCAAGAGGACAATTCAAGTATGCTCAGAGCTTACCAAATAAGAGAGTGGGCTGAACAACAGGTCCCATTCACATGAGGGCCTACTACATAAGTGCCATACGGTGTTTAGCTTCCTTCTAAGCATCCTCATTTTATATTTTCTATGTGTTGTTTACCAAGAATGTTTTCTACTCACATGTCTAGTGCAGCAGTGTTATCAGCTTATTTGTGTTTTACATGTTAATTGTATTCAGTTGTTTTCCAGCATCCTGTATATTAACTTTTGATTTCTCTTGATTACATACTCTCTGCTAATTTAAACACCAAGTGCTTTGCTTCACATTCTACTCTGATCATCTATTAGGTGTTGACTGATAGCACTGTGTTCTATCTTGTTTATTAATTTAAAAAGTACCTTACTTTGACATTTTATACTACATCTGTACCTATTGTATGTACCTGTGCAAAAATGTCTATGTGAGCTTTGTATATCTACCTATGCACTACAAAAAATAAAGAATCTAAAAAAAGCCAGGGGGGTGTAATCGGTATAATTTATTTTAAAAAGTGTCAATTTCTATTGAAATATGAACTTTTTACAAATAAAATAGGACACATTCTTCACACATTAAGTTTTTCAGCACGTACAAGTAGTTTAAGTTTGTTTCATTTGGTTAATTTCCAAATGTATAGATTTTTGGTCCAGCAGAAATTTTATATATCTTTTCATTTGGTTATCACATTTAGATAGTGGAGAATGGAAACATCTGCAGTGGTTTTAAACCACGTATAAATTAGAAATTACTGATAAGATTATTTCCAATCTCTTCTACGTCCTATCTCTCTATATCACTCTGTCACCAGCTACTAGCTCTTTCAAAAGATAACCTGAACCAACTTAACTGTCTCACATCCAGTTTTCCATTATCAGGAAATGATAGAAAACTGATGGGCAGTCTTAGACTTGGTCTAATTTTTTGCAGTAAATCGACAAATGATTGGATAATAAAAAACTTCCCAGCACTGCATGATGAGGATTGGTCCATGATTGCGGTCACACGATTAGTGACAGAAAACATTCACTGCTGTACTGTCATTGGCTACAGCTTCTAACGCACAATAAAAAAATTAACAAATGAAACCAAAGAAAATTCGGAACTGAACCATTCGTTCATTAAATGTCGATTTTGCATTAGTTTTCAGATGAAATGAAAAGAAAACTGAAATTTCCATTCATTTTTTTCTTTCATCCTATCCTTAGTCCCCTAAAGATGAAATATGTAAAAGATCATCAGATGGGCCCTTGTCTCATTAGTTTCATCTGAACAAAATATATTATAATAATAAAAAAAAGGTGTGACCTGGCCAGCATCTATCTAGGTCCAGTGAGCCCATATCTACTTAATTCTTTGCCTTAATGACTTTCTTGTAGAATAATACAAAAACACATACAATACACTTGTGTAGCCATCTCACACAGTACAGAGTATTAAGCCATGTATGTCCTTAGGTTTAGTTTATTCCCTAAGTAAAACATAATTTTATATATAAACTGAACAAAATTATAAATGAAACACTTTTGTTTTTGCCCCCATTTTCATGAGCTGATCTCAAAGATCTAAGACTTTTTCTATGTACACAAAAGGCCTATTTCTCTCAAATATTGTTCACAAATCTGTTTAAATCTGTGTTAGTGAGCACTTCTCCTTTGCTGAGATAATCCATCCACCTCACAGGTGTGGCATATCAAGATGCTGATTAAACAGCATGATTATTGCAAAGGTGTGCCTTTGGCTGGCCACAATAAAAGGCCACTCTAAAATGTGTAGTTGTTCTGGTGAGTATAATCATTGCCTTCAGGCATTTTAATGCAAACACTGCCTTTTCAGAGAAAAGGCAGTGTTTACATTGCCCCTAGGGACACCTGCAAGTGGCCACTCCTCAGATGGCCACTGGAGGTGCTTCCTGGGGCAGTGCTGCACAGTAGGCACAGGGACGCACTGCATGGGGACGCTGAATATTCCTCATAGAGATGCATTGATTCAATGCATCTCTATGAGGAGGTGCTGATTGGCCAAAATGACGTTTGGCCCCATTCTTGCCAATTCTAGCCATTCCAATGCTTTCCCCATGGCTGAAAATCTGCAATTCTGATGATGTCACCAAGGGGGGAGGGCCAGTGCCAGAGGATGCGCACAGCGCTGGAAATAAGGTGAGTTTTAATTGCTTTTAAGGGGGCTAAGTGGGGGGTTTAGCACTATAGGGTCAGGAATACATGTTTGTGTTCCTGACTTCATAGTGTTCCTTTAAAGATTGCAGTTTATTGATAAGCCTGCTATGTGTGTGCCGGTGTCAAAAGCCTTAAAATGAAATCTAGATAAGCAATGTCTACTGCACCACCCTGATGAAAAAATTCAAAAAGATTAGTTTGGCATGACCTCCCCAAAGTAAAAAAAAAAAGTTGTCTCTGATCTTGAAATTCATGTGATTTTAGATGTTCAACAATCCTACCCTTTAACATGGTTTCCATTACTTTTCCCACTACTGAAGTAAGGCTTACTGGCCTATAGTTGCCTGACTCCTTCCTACTACCTTTCTTGTGAATGGGTACAACATTCACTAATTGCCAGTCTGCTTGGACTACTCCAGTTAACAATGATTGGTTAAATAAATCTGTTACTGGTTTTGCTAGTACACCACTAAGCTTGTTTAATAACTTTGGGTGTATTCCATCAGGCCACATCGACTTATTTGTCTTTACTTTTAGTGAAGTTACTATTACAAATGTCCAATTAGATGTGTCTCATAGATAAGCATTAAACAATTGTATCTCAATGAGAAGCACTCACTTTTACTTTGAACTGTAGCTCAACCCTCCTCACTGTCTGCTTTACGACTGAAGGTGTTACTATGGGGGTTTATAAAAGTCCATATTGCTTTTGCCAGCTTTATAAAATAAGCCTACAGAGCTTAAGCAAGGTGAAATGCTTTAGGGGACTGAAGTGTCCTTTTAATTGCTTGACTCAAAGAAAGTATACATCTATACTTACACATTTATGGAGATTATACACTCTGCAGGGATTCCATCTCTGGAGAACACCTGCATTTGGAATTATTTGCATATTCACATACTCAATGTATTCTTCCATACAGCAATATTACATCCCATAATTAAATCAAATAACTAACTATTCATATGTTAATAATAATATAGTGGAAACAAAAAAAGTTATGTTTTATTTCAGTCTTTTGGGGGGCTGTGTCTGCGTTTCTTACAGCCTTTAAAAAAAACAAAAAAAACTTACAAATAAAAATATACATTTATGTGTTAAGATAGAAATTTCCCTATTTATTAAAATAGTTTTTCATGAACAATAGCCCTTTCTAAAATTAAAAAACAAATGGTGCTATTTAAATGCAAATTTCTCTCTCTACTTCAGAGAAGAAAAAAAATTGCATTTGAAATCATAAACAAAATGTATTTATGTATTTATTTTAAGAAAAATACATTTATTTTTCTTGCCATTTACTTTTCTGGCATACTCACCAAATGGACCTCAAACAATAAATAAAGTATAAACGAGTTACACTGTATAAAAAAGTAATAGCACATTTAAGGTTGTCATTTATGAAGTCCTGAGGTTATATTAAAGCAAATGACATGCCTTATATTCTTGAAATGCAGAACTGACAAGAGGCACTTAAGACAGAAAAAGTCTAAACGCACTGTAACACACGCACACACACCTCTTGTTGTGCAGTTTTATGTTTCTCTGTGACAACTGCCAGTTTCAAGTCTAGTTTCTTCCTTTCTTCACTCATCTTGGAAATATCCTGGGACTGCTGCTTGATTTGCTCTGTCAGTTGAATATTTTCTTCCTTAAGTTTATGTAAAAGTTTCTCCCGGTGGAGTAACTGGATGTAAAACAGATAAATGTAAGGTTCATTTCAAATATTGCTGTCCCGTCTTCACATTATGCTCCCCAAAGTGAAGCTTTATTCCTCTGCAGGGATGGAATCTAAGCTAAGAAAAAGGATGCCTGTCTTTTGAATATTCACAACATACATTTGCACTGACTCAAAACTGTTTCAGGCTAAATATATCTTAGAGTTTATTTATTTTTTTAGATTATGGCTTGTTGGAACAAAACACAAATTAGAGTAGGAGGTTCTAGTCATTGTCTAACTTGTGTTGTTAATGTATGGCGTAATCACTGGTTCAACAGCGACAAAAACATGAAAGTCTAATAATGTTTGCTAGAGTGAAGTCAGAATGAAGTCTGATGACCATGCAAGTCTTTTGGAATGGTTTATAATTAGGTGAATAGCTGGACAGTGATAATGTCAAAAATATGGATCTGTATCAAGAATTCCGGTTTTTAACTGTATAAACAGGAAATCAGCTAAAATTATATTTAAAAAAATAAATAAATCTATAAATAGCAGCCATGATATAAGTGTTTTTATTAGGAAGTCTATCTTGGTAATCCCTTTTGTTTCAGTATGTCCTGACTTGTAAATGTCATTACTACTAGACTCAATAGATCTAGATGTAATAACTTTGGAAGGATGAAAGACCAGATGTCCATGAATGACACCTACTGCATTGACCGAATGTGGTCCATTAGAAGAAACACAGCATCAATTAAAATGGATTTTCTTGGCTAATAAAATTACATGTAATACAAATATTTTATTTAGTTTCAACGTAGAAATAGTTTCATATATTTATTTTAATACTACAAAACTGTTCTAATCTGCACATTCAAACTTTAATTTTATTCACATGCTACCACTATTGGCTGTAATCTGTCAATTAAAAGTACAACACTTTTCATTTCTTCCAGATTCAGGAAAATAAATATA
Source organism: Pelobates cultripes (assembly GCA_933207985.1). NCBI lineage: Eukaryota > Metazoa > Chordata > Amphibia > Anura > Pelobatidae > Pelobates > Pelobates cultripes. The sequence goes on along the minus strand of OW240915.1, from coordinate 276,877,069 downwards.
CGATGGGAGGAATTATATGTTTGTATTCTCCATAAAAAAACAAATCTAAACAGACACTGATTTCGACTTTGCTTCTACCTGAAAAAATGCAAATGTGGATACAAATAATTGAATTGCTCATGTGTATGAAATAAATTGACGGATCAAACTTATTGGAAAATGACAGAATCTTACACAAAAATAGTAATTTTTTAAAATATGTATTTTTGATTGTTCTAAAACAAAAAAAAAGCAAATACTTTTTATTTGGCACGCATCTGGGAAACATTACTAAAGGTAACAGAAACCATAAACAATCACAACTGAATCCTTAATTATAGATGTATATTTTAGGTGATTACACTGCCAAAGAACAAGGGGGGAGGAAGCAAAGGTTAATATAAAACAGGCAATTAAAATCGATTACCTCATCATAACATGCAGAGTACTGGTTTTGAGCTTTTAATAGTTCCTTCTGTAGGGTCTCACATTTAGGTTCTTTGTCATGTATCTAAGAAAAATAAATTCAGAAAATGCTTGAATAGAATCAAGATCAATCGAGCGGATGAGAACATTTCGCTTTAATTCTACATGGTGCCAGTTGGTGATTGCAATACTTTGCTTCTTTTGTTGGCATGCAAGGTGTTAAACCGGCAACAGTAGGAACAGAACAACATCACAAATCCAAAACATTTTTTTTATTTCCATTGGCTTGCACAGGTATATGTTGCCGCCAGCTTCGGGCTTGACTTACACAGTAATTTTTCATAAAAGGTTTAAATAAACATGTTTCGACTAATAGATACAGCACAACCCAAGTGAGTACCTCCATGTTAATGGGAAGCTAGCATGAATGCACATTGGGTTGAATGAACCGTTCAAATGACTTAAACATAGCAGCACCTTACTTGGTATGAAAGGTTTAAATTTCAACATTTTCTAAACACAGAAAAATGTATCTCTCCAATTCAGAATATTGAATGTCTTATGGAAAGTGAAAGGTCATTTGTAACTGTCCAGACGATTGATGGAGTTGAGATACCTCCTTGACCTTCACCCTGCACTCATAAAAAACAGTTTCAGATGACAGAGCATCAGGCAAGTTTTTTAACAAATGTCTTTTTTTATTCCCTTATTGCAGTACTGATTTGTTATCTTATACATTTCATAATTGTGTGTCAACATTTAATTGCTGCATGTCTTCCCTCATTAAAAAAGCTAACTGTCAGCTAATACTGCTTAGCAACATTTCCTGTTTGCACTAATTCATGCAATTCTGCCTGCTTTCGCCTTGCTTTTCTATCACGTTCCGTGACATAATTGCTTCAGACGCCTTTACAAACTGCCAAGGTCATTGCTTACAAAACATATATAGTCCAATTATAGATTGTTATAAGGAATTCAAAGTGCAGAAATGTTACTTTACTAAGAAAAAAAATAATAAAAATAAATTATTTATCACATTCAGCTCAGCAACACAATATGAACACCTTTGGTGAAATAAAATAAAAATTGCACCTGGGAATCAGAGAACGATTAAATAGTCACAGATTCAGGATGCAAACTGAATTTCACGCATAAGCAACAATATATAAATATATACATTGATATTGTTGACAGAAGTGACACTATGTTTAAAAAAAAATAATCAAATCAATTGTAATTTATTTTACTTTTTAGAACAGATTTAAAGGTATAAGATAACCTTCTAGATAATGCTCTTTAACAATCACGGTACAGTGACATACTTGACTTAGCATATATAAAAACAAAGTGGTAAACCGCGCAGAGAAGTATTGAAAGTAGATAAAATAGTATAATTGTATAGACATAAATACAGGATATCCAATGATATGATGGTGCATATAGCCCTCAATAAAAATAAGATACAGAACAATAATAGTGCAATACGTCAATAGTAAAATAACATAAATAGAATGTATAATAGTCAATTAGAAGACTAACTCACACTTTGCAAAGCTACTGAGAGCTCTGCCGTAAAGCACCTGGACTGTATAATCCCTGTCTTGGGATATAAGGGTGGTGGTATAAAACGGTATCCAATACTCCACAGCCGTATATGTAGAAAGAGTAAAAAACAGAATACAATAGTATAGTATGTATAGTAAAATAATGGTATATAAAAAGCAGCAAGTGGACAGCCGAGACGAGCGGACGCACAACCCTGGAGCTCCGTGTTAAAACCGGAGAATTCAAGCTTAATTACAGCCTACATCACCGCGACCACACACAGGAACCCCTCAAGCACGATGGGACGCAAAAATAAAAAACAGATGCTGGACAAACCAGCCCCAGGACTAACAATAGGGGATATGTGGTAGCAAGCACGCGGTGAGGCCAATATGGCGGTGCTCCACAGAGGCTGCACGGACTTCTCGGACGACTGCTCAGAGGGAGCTGAGGAGGAATACTTCCGAGCCCCTGACCCAACACCAAGGGCACAACCAGGCAAAACAAGGTCTGATCCTGATGCAGACCTGGTAACCACAGGGGTGTTAAAAACCCTATTAGCAGACTTACAGAAAAACATCCTTGCGGATGTCACAGCACTAAGGGGAACGCTGCAGGGCCTCATGGACCAAATTGCTGTGCTGGAAGACTCCTCTCAAGAAAATCTGCGCACCATCACCACATTGCAGAGAGACGTACAAGAGCTGAGCCGCAAAAATATGATGCTTGAATGGCGCCTAGACGCCCAGGAGAACGCCAAAAGGAGACATAACATAAAGGTCAGGGGGATCCCGGAGGGCCTACCAGAGACAGAACTGCCGGACACCATCAGGCGCCTATTGACCATTATACTGCCCCCAGGCCAAACTCAGCTCATCACTCCCACTGATATATCCCGGATCCCGAAACCTGCCAGGGCCCCAGACGCGGCCACAAGGGACACTATCCTTACCTTCAAAAATAGATCAGACAAAGCATCGATCACCACCGCCCTCCGGGGAAGAACTCCTATACAATTTGAGAACACAAAGCTGACATTTTACAATGACCTCTCAAATGGAACTCTGGCGTGGCGTAGATCGCTCAGACCACTCACTGCCACACTCCAAAGGCACAAAATATTATACCGCTGGAGGTCATCCCACACACTCCTCGTGCAGGAGGGAGAAACAACTCACCAAATCCACGGCCCACAGGATGCTGCAGATCTTTTACAGGCCTTGGGCATACCGAAGGACTCTCTCTCCCAAGCGGACCACCGAGCCCCCACCACCCCGGCTCACAGCTGGGACCCAGAGAACTGCCCTCCCTTTGTACCACGAAACAACACACCGGTCACATACGCCTCGGTCACCACTTAAGCGGAGCCGAAGAGCCCACGATTTAATTTTAGCAACACACATCCGACGGTTACGGCAATGATTACAATGCTACAGGGACCACCCGCAGCACCCTACCCTTGCCCGACCAACCAGCCGAAGAATTCCTATAAAACCAAGAACTGTTAACAATGAACCTCCCCACCCTGTAAATGCGGCCCATTGCAGTTTTTCCCACCTCCTGACCACCTAGGTCTCAAAGGGATCCAGCTTGGATCAACGACCTTGATGACTGCATCACCCCAGGACACCCTCACCTTCCCCCGGCCGCTCGAGAGCATGGTATGTCTCTTACAACTTGCAGGAGCATCACTTTAAGTGACTTCACCACTCAATTTTACACTTCATCTTTGTGACATTACCAGACCTCCTGCCTCCTCCGAACCAGGTCAATGGCTGACATTACATATATTAGTGTCAGAGATCCTGACAGCGAGATCCTGTCGGCGAGCGGCGTCTCCTCTCTGCCACTCGCCGCTCACGTCCTCCACGCCCCCCAGCGGCAGCATGTATAACGCTGCACGCTGGGAGGACACTAAATTATGCAAACCCCGGTGTTAAAGAAACAGTTCCTCAATCACAGTGGGAGGTATAGATATCCCCCACGTGTGATTGTTAATTCTGATTGGAAGTTATCCAATCAGAATTAAACCAAGGGTATTTATACTTCCCTTTCCTGTCCCTCAATGCCCTGTTGTGGTCTTGTGATACCTGTACTGTAGTTTTCTCGTCTTGCTCTCTGGTTACTGATTATTTGGCTCGTTATTCCGATTATCCTGTCCTTTCCACTCCTTTGACCTCAGCTTGTTTCTCGTTCTCCCGTTTTCTGGCTCCCTTTACTTGGCTTGTCTCCTGACCATTCTTAGTGTGCTTAGCCCGGCCACTCTAAGGACCGGTATAGCACCCTTACTCTCTGTGACCTGTTAGTGTGTTAGGTTCTGGAATCGTGACAATTAGGGACCTATAGCCCACTTCTCACAAGGACCAACTCTACTCAACAGCCCCTGTTAACCCAGACCGATGCTACCGCTGGACACACCATCCACACAGCTGCGGAATGTTTAATGTTATAAATGAATATAAGAAGAGTGATGCAGTGTAAGGGAGCTAGTCACTATACTCTTTATTAAAACTAAAGTCAGCTGCGCTAATGTCACGTCAGGCCTAAGCCTCATCGCATGAAACTTAACAAACCTTTAATAATTATGTGTTTCCTTAGCTACCCACATAAGTACAGCCTATGCTAATTAACATGTCACTCTATGAGAGAGCACTAGCTAAGCTTTGCCTACTTGGTTGCTTAAATTTTTGACTTAATCAGATCTGACAGGAGCCCAGTAACCTCGCTACAAAGGGACACTGTCAAAATACCAGCCAGCCCCCCCATATAACGTCGACCAGCATAAGCTACGCCTTTCTAAAAAACATATCTGTAATATAGTAATGCATGCCTTAGTCTGGAAGATAAATGTATGTCCCACTCAAACATGCATTATACTTTTACTGTACATAGATCTGAGCAATGTTGTATAATTTAAAAAAGTACATGGATGTGGCCCTAAGAACCACTAGATCTGTCACTAATGCGTAAAAGCTAACTTAAAGGGCCAAGTCATATGCATTATAAGCCACAACAGCTATTATAGTAATTCAGAATGTACATGCCCGCCGCTTTTGGGCCTATTGTTAACGTTGATCACAAGAAAAACACAGTCAGGCTGTCATTATCATATATAAGCCAGTCAGTCATAAGTACTGCAACACTTAAAGTAGATAACTCTAGAAGGCCAGTTCAGGCTCTGATGGTGATTGTACTGTCTATAGTGTAAGACTTCTACTACAGTATACCAGCATCCATAACTTAAAGGTTTAAGCTTGTTAATGTAACATAAAATCCTCTACTGTTTATTACCTCTGTTATCTCTAAATATAAAATTTGTGCTTGATTTTGTATGTACCTCTACGTTTCAAATGTCTAGTATGCGTTGGAGGAGTGCCGTTGGGGTACCTCGCAACAATATGTTATCAGCTTATGCACTACAAAAATAAAGAATTTAAAAAAAAAAAAAGCAGCACGTATCCTACTTATACTTTCCAGAGCAATGCACTGCTCTGGTGATATAAGCGTATAATGGTATGATCTCCACCAAAGGATGTAGGAAGTAAGCAGGATTCAAAGTGAACCAGGACCGGTCAATGTGATGGTAAAAGTTGGAACTTTATTGGTACATAAAATTATAAACTTCCTACATCCTTTGGTGGGGATCATACCACCATACGCTTCTATCAGCAGAACAGTGCATCGCTCTGAAAAGTGTAAGTAGGATAGGTGCTGCTTTTTATATACCATTATTTTACTGTACATACGATACTATTGTATTCTATTTTTTACTCTTTCTACATATACGGCTGTGGAGTATTGGATACCGTTTTATAACACCACGCTTATTTCCCAAGACGGGGTTTGTACCGTCCAGGTGCTATACGGCAGAGCTCTCAGTAGCTCTGCAAAGTGTGAGTTAGTCTTCTAATTGACTATTATACATTCTATTTATGTTATTTTACTATTGACGTATTACACTATTATTGTTCTGTATCTTATTTTTCTTGAGGGCTATATGCACCATCATATCATTGGATATCCTGTATGTATGTATATACAAATATATTTTATCTACTTTCAATACTTCTCTGGCGCGGTTTACCACTTTGTTTTTCCATTTCTGGTCACTACTAGCAGGTATTGGGAATTCCTGCTGGTTCACTGCTGCTCTGTACTCTGTTATTTTAGTGAGCGCCTGTATCCTATATTTTTCCATTGACTTAACATATATATTCAAAGTTGTTAACTTTTGCATGAAAAAATAAAACTATCTATGTAGAGGAAAGGTCCCATAAGTATTTGTTCTCATTTTCACCTGACTTCTAATTCATTGTAAAGGAAAATATGGATCTCTGTGATAAACTAGAAAGCACGTATGCAAATGAGAAAACAAAACATGACAATTATGTGGGCAACTTAGGACATGCATTTTAGAAAATGCACATTGGTTTGGTTTGGCTGTTCATTGTGCCTGTCTCGCAAGTGCCAATAAGCCAATAAATGATGGTTTTGGTGTGCTTTCTTTTTAAGCCTGGTAGTGATTCTTTTGCACATACATGCACAGATGTTCGATATTCCTCTCATTCAATTGAATGGGAGTCTAGGAGTTTGCGGGTATATACTCACTAGTTTATGAATGACATGATAGTTATTGGTGGACACTAACAGCTGATGGATTTACTGAAAGAAAATTATGTTTATATGAGTGTTACATCCACCCTAGAATGTATTTTTATATTCATAATATATATATATATATATATTTATTAACAAATCCTGGAATATCTACTCATGAGGACTTAAAGATGGAGAAAATTCACAATACAATACAGACAACTGGCATAGTATGCCTCATAATATATTAATTTAAAAATATATCTATAGGCAGGTGAGTGTGGTGTGTCTTAAAGCACCATTGTAAGCCAAAGCAAAGGTAGGAGTATAACCAAAATATGCAGTCCAATTTAGATTGCTCAATCAAGTTACCTGAACATAAATAATTTCCCCTGGACTGCAGGTGGCATTTGTTTACTAAAAGGGAAACTACAATTTCAATATAAAATTCTATATTTTTTTTAATTTTTTTAATTAGAGGAGTATTTAAACTGTTTAGTTTACTGGGTCAATGAATAGGGAAAAAACAGTATAATAAAACTATTAAACTCTAAGCACAGCAATTTGCAGCATATGCTCACTAGCCTCCCAATGCTTCCCTATGGAAACTGATTATCTCAGCAAAGGAGGTAGGACTGGTAGCTTGGAGATCAGGGCATCGTGTTTCATAAGGTGAGTTCAAACCTTTTTTTTTTTTTTAAATGCTTGTAGGATGACTGTGATGATAAGGCAGTTTTATTTAACAATAGCATGAGGGCTGGATTTACATCACAAGCGCCTGTGGGCAGAGATTTCTCAGTTGTCCCCCTCCCATTCCAAACTAATAAAGATAAAATTTGACGTTTGCATATGATAAAAGTTGTTATATAAACACACAAGTATAGATTGAGTAAGTGTGTGTGTACATGTGTAGCATTGTGTCTAAATGTCTAAATGAGTGAGTGCAGCCAAACCGTTATTTTATCATATATGTATATATTTAGGAGTCTAGCCAGCTCCATGGGTTTTGCACCCCTCCCTGTCACAGGTGCCTCATCTCAGGATCCTATTTAGCCTTGTACTGCAGAGAACTCGAGATGGAAGGATTTCCCCAAGTGAGTAGCTCATTTAGCAGACACAGTAGGACCTGCCAAAGATGGGGTACATTGGCGTTGTGGCAGGCTTATGCAATGTATGATCATATACTGTAACTAAACCCCCATTATTTTTTTGCCTAGATTAGGTGTTTTTAATAAAACTAAAAATTGTTCAGCACTAAAATGACTGTTTAGTAGATAAGCGAGTGCGCTGGATTTTCATTTTTAAATGTCTAAATTAGTGCACGTCTATGTGTATGTATGTGTGTAGACCGTGTCTGTCCCCTAGGTTCCCCTCCAATCAATCATATCTGCAGTTTCCTTCCCACCATATTCAGATATATCCCAGATTCTTATCTAATCCACCACAGATATCCATTCTCCAGGCCTCTTCATTCCAGCCATATCCCCAGTACACTTCTCCCTTTCCATTAACCAAGTTTCCAGCCTCCTTCTCCCCTCTCCATTTCCATTGACCATATGCCCAGTCCCTTTCTGTTTACTAGTTAGCCACATTTGTAGCCCCCATATACCATTCCTCCATCTCCCTTTCCATTAGCTATGTGTCCAGCCCCTTTACCAGTTAGCCATGCTTGTTGCCCAATGCATCTTCTCCCTTACCAGATAGCCATGTTTGAAGTCTCCATACCCACTCTCCTCTTCCAATTGCCATTTTTCCAGCCCCCACCTTATCGTCCTTTCTTCCCTTCTCTGTTAGCCAAGTAGTCATATTTTCCTCTGATTTTATCACCTTTTTTTTCAGTCCATTCTCTGCTTTTTCCCATTTTATCGTATGTGGTATCTATCCCTATTTACAATATCTCCTCACTCTTTGTTCAGTCTTCTCCCTAGATCTCCTGTCAGGCAGTCAAGTTAGAGTTAGTTCTGCTTCCAGGACCTCTAAGCACAGCCCCATGTGGCTTACACCATGCATGTGCCATCACATAGTACTAGATAGCAGCCACCAGTGGGCTGTTCTTAGAGCTCCTGAAAACTAACTATAGCTGGACTTATCTATCTAGACATATCTAAGTGATGGGGAACTCTGGCTGTTTTCCTGGCTCCCGTCAGTGCTCTGACAGAGCAGGAGGTAGGGAGGGAGATTTTATTAGGCATAATGTGCCTACTTTCCCTACTGAGACATATGGCCCTGCATAACATGGATTAAAATAATGTTAAAGGGATACCCTTGGCAACAAAATGACTTTAGCTTAATGAAGCAGTGACTCTGCAGTTAAATCACTTTTGTTTCTGGGCTGTTAACAGAGCAGGAGATATGGAATTCTACATCAAACACACTGTGAATAATGGAAGTTACACAATTTAGACTCTTTTTTTAAAAAGTGTGCACCTAGACCTTGTAAGTCTCACCCAGGCAGGGGTGGCTGGGACTGCATAAACAAAGTGATGTAACTCTTAAATTGAAGAGAACTGAGCAGTGAGACTGCAGGGCTTGGGCTATACACGCAAACGACTTAATTAAGCGAAAGTTGTTTTGGTACTAACAGTGTCCATTTTAATATATTACAAATATTGTTTCATGTAAAGACATTTCCAGAGGATATAGGGTCATATTTATCAGGGCAATGAAAAGCTTTTCTGTGGCAAAGTGACAGATGTCGAGAGCCAGTCTCTTGGTTTCCATGATGACTGATCCTTATTTAACATTTTGTCCTGAAAGGCACCTGTTTTGGCCATTATAAAAATAGCTCCAAATCACTTAAAGTCAAACCAGTGCAGACTGATAAAGAAGATAATATAATTTTAACAAAAGAAGCAGGTTTTATTGTCTAGAAAAATGTCACAGGAGATTACACGTTGGGATCTTTAGTTCTATTAAAATATTTTATGAAGATTAATTTATAGAAAAGGAGATAACCAAGGCTGTCCAAAGCACTGCAGCTCAGCTGTCCATGGGGCTATAAAACAGTCATCTCCTTGTCAGAACTGTAAAACACCCCAAATATGAAGAAAGGTCTTTTCAACAAAGGTCTGGGAGAATTGAAAATAATCACCACTATTGAGTGCTTGGCAAGCGATTTCAAGGCTCGCTTTTTTTTTTTTTTAAATCGGAATGTAAACTGATCACAGCATATCATTCTTTTAATCCCCAATTTATTTCAATATATGAAAATGTTGATCCAATTGCATGCCATTTACAACCTCGCATTTAAATACAATGAAATCTGTACATTGGTATATTTCTGACTAGAGCTGGCAGCGGGAACAACCATAAAGCAAATTGAATGTCAGCGATAATTAACACTGACAGGGAAGGAAACACAGCAAAAGTAAACAGTGGCTAAATTGTTTTTTTGTAGAATACATTAAAGTTGCTAAGTGCTGGGGATACTTTGTAAGGCTCTCCTCAAGTCGAAATGATGTATTTCCAAGAAAATTTCCCTAAAAGAGTTAAGCATCAGGAAACCATTAGATGGCAGTTTTCAGTAGTTTGAAGCCCACAATTTGATTTTTAAATGATGAAACATTCAATAAATGAAATGACTTTGCACAAACATATACATGGAATAAATTATTTAAAATGAAAGCATGGAAGTTATTTGTTCAGCTGCTCTAGTGGTTGGAAGGTTAAGAACAAAAGCTATTATTGTTCGGTGCATTTTTTCACAGGAAATAGACAGTGGCAAAGATACAGGAGTTCAACACATGAGATCAGAGACACAGTTTTTATAGTAAACTCAAAACAGATGTTGGAAGGACGTGTGATCTTTACTGAAACTATTAGGTATATTTTCTTTTGAAAGCATAGAATGGTAACAGTATCATGTACCTGGTTAACCACTTCATCGCTGAAGAGGTTTGTAGGCACTTGAGGGTAACCCTTTAAATGATGGAGGGAAAAAATGAGCACATTGCCAAGGCTTGAATAAACCAGTGGGTTAAATGGCTGCGTATGATAAATAAATACATAAAATATTTTTAAAAAAATGTAAAAAAAGAAAAGAAAAAAATATATTTGCTCAACACGCCCTGCTTACTCAACATGAAAAGTACAGGCATTGATGAAATTCTATCATTTAATTACAGCCTGTAGATTTCTTTAGACACTTTTTTCCATTATACATAATAATTTGCTTGAACCACTAGACCAGTAATTACAGCAATTCCTTCCAAAATTAAGTTTTGAAAGTATTTTGCAGACTTATAAATAATTATACATAAACCAGCTATTTTTCTTCTTCTTAAATGTGCCTTGAGTTAAATGACCTTATTGTATGTAGAATTCTCCCCCCAATAAAATTATGTTCATATACTGATTCCACTGGGACATACTGGGAAGCCACAATTTGAAATGCACACACAAGGAAATAGTTCGTTATGGGTTGCATGTTGCTCCTGCAGGTTGATTTCTTGTCCACTTACAAAGTTTAAATGTATGCAGCGCGTAATAAACCGCAACTAATCAAAGTAAAAAAATAAAATTCTAAATCTCTAACTTCTACCCTGAAGAAGTTGTTTTGCAAAATAACATTAATCTACATCACTTTGGAACTTACATTTTTAATAATGAAGAGTTTATATCCCCATAACTAAAATATGTATACAGAATGTGATGTACTTGCACTTTGATAAAGGCGAAACATATTGGTGGAGTGACATCAGTGGGACCTACCTAACTTAACTGCATTCTATGAAGAGGTTAGAAGAAAATGGAAAATGTTCAAATTGGACAAAAATGATAAGTGGAGTGCCTCAGTGTTATTTTCTGGCTCCATTCTTCTTTAATCTGTTTAGAAATTATATTTTAGTGGGCATTGAAAGTCATGTTTGGTTTTTGCAGATAAGATAAAACTACAAAGGGATTTAGACAAATTGGGGGACCGGGCAGGCAGGAGGCAGATGAGATTCAATACAGATAAATGCAAAGTGATGCATTTTGGAGTAATGAACCCACAAGCCACTTATACAATAAATGGGGTTGAATTAAGGATAACATTAAACAAAAAGGACTTGGGAACAATTATAAATTACACGCCGAGCTTCCTTTCTCCTATTTTTTCCGCTTCATTTCATCCCTCAGAATCTGCTCTTCTTTTCTTTATTTCTGATCTTATTTTCATTAAAACATAAAACCAAGTAGGGACTACTTTATTTTATGGATTTTTCCTATGTTTGACCTTGTTGACCAAAGGAGGAGCTTAACCCCTTCCCGACCGAGGACGGTTCAGGACCGTCATCGGGATTTTCCCATTGCGGACCGATGACGGTCCTGAACCGTCCTAACGGTTTCCGTTACTTACCTGATCGCCGTCGTTCCCCCGGCGGCGATCAGTGTTGCTCCCGGTGTGGGGAGACTGCCTGCAGCCCAGACAGTCTCCCCACACTGATTTAGGACCCCTGTGGCCATGTGATCGCTTAACATAGCGATCACATGGTCACAATGGGTGTCCTAGTATCTGCCTGCAGGGGGACTGTCTGTGCTGACAGGCAGTCTCCCTGCTAGTGTAAAATCAAAAAAATAAATAAAGTTAATGTTAATAAAAAAAATAATAATAATTATATATGTGTATATATGATATATAGACATATATTATATCAATATAATATATGTCTATATATCATATATATATTGCCATACTAAGTGTATTTTTATATTAATATGTACTTATATTAATATAAAAATACACTTATAATTAAATTACACACGTATATATATAATATATATAATAACTATATAGATTGTATATATATATTATTATAAAATATAAATAATAAGTAATTTAAATTAAATAAAAAATTTTTAAAATAATAATAAAAAATTTTAAAAAAATTATATAGCTATATGAAATTTTATTCTAACTGTATTTTAAAATTAATATATATATATTTATATCAAAATACACTTAGAATGAATTTGTATATATATCTATGTATATAAAAATAAATAAAAATAATAAGAAATATACATATGTCCATATACAAAATTACATAAATAATTATATAAATATACACGTAGACTTCAAATATATAAATATGCATATATATTTAAATTCTACGTGCGTATTTATGTAATATTTTTACATAATTCAGTAATTTTATTGATTGCAATTTGAGGGACCTGCCTGCCAACCCAGGCCGAAATTCCAGAGAATTTAATTTGCTAGCACTGTATTTTACCCTGTAACGTTCTACGACACCCTAAAACCTGTACATGGGGGGTACTGTTTTACTCGGGAGACTTCGCTGAACACAAATATTAGTGATTCAAAACAGTAAAACATATCACAGCGATGATATTGTCAGTGAAAGTTACTTTTTTTGCATTTTTCACACACAAACAGCACTTTTACTGATGATACAATTGTTGTGATACGTTTTCCAGTTTTTAAACACTAATATATGTGTTCAGCGATGTCTCCCGAGTAAAACAGTACCCGCCATGTACAGGTTTTATATCATTTTTGAAAGTTACAAGGTCAAATACATGGGTCAAATATTTTTACATTGAAAATGGCCAGGTTGGTTACGTTGCCTTTGAGAGCGTATGGTAGCCCAGGAATGAGAATTACCCCCATGATGGCATACCATTTGCAAAAGAAGACAACCCAAGGTATTGCAAATGGGGTATGTCCAGTCTTTTTTAGTAACCACTTGGTCACAAACACTGGCCAAAATTAGCGTTCAATTTAGTTTTTTTACTTTTTTCACACACAAACAAATATGAATGCTTACATTGGCCAGTGTTTTCGACTAAGTGGCTACTAAAAAAGACTGGACATAACCCATATTGAATACCCTGGGTTGTCTACTTTAAAAAAAATATGTACATGTGGGGTGTTATTCAGAGATTTATGACAGATAATAGTGTTACAATGTCACTATTGATAAATTTTAAAAATGTATGTTTTGAAACCGCAATATCCTACTTGTACCTATAGCCCTATAACATGCAAAAAAAAGCAAAAAAAGCACGTAAACACTGGGTATTTTTAAACTCAGGACAAAATTTTGAATCTATTTAGCAGTTTTTTTCATTCGCTTTTGTAGATGAGTAAAAGATTTTTCAAGTAAAAGTCAAAAACATGTATTTTTTTTCAATTTTTCATCATATTTTTTTATTTTTTTTAAATTAAAATACATGAGATTATATAAATAATGGTATGTAAAGAAAGCCCCTTTTGTCCTGAAAAAAACAATATATAATTTGTATGGGAACAGTAAATGAGAGAGCGGAAAATTACAGCCAAACACAAACACCAGAAAAGTGTAAAAATATTCCTGGTCGCAAATGTACAACATCGCAAAAACAGTCCAGTCCTTAAGGGGTTAAATCAGCTCCATTTCCTGTGTCAAAGAAAGTACTTTATCATTGACACAGGAAATGAAGCTGACTTAAGCTCTTCCTTTGGTCAAAGATCGTCAAGACAAAGTTTTTTTTTTTATAATTATTTATTTTTGTAGCGCATGTTAATTGGTACAGGAGATCAGAGACATTGTAAATGGTAGCATTAGAAAGAGGTAACAAGGTTATAATACATGCCTGAATCACTGCATATTTTTGTTTTTAAAATTCTGTGTACAGCATGGTATAGGCTATGTAAAAAAGGGCAAGAAAAGGGAAAGAGTATGTGATAACATGCTACTAGTAACTGAGATTAACATTATGCTGCCACTGCGTACTTAAATGAAGAAACAGAGTGCCCAGCAATTGCAGACTGGATTGTCTGTGGATGAGCAGGATCATGCCGTCAGAGATTCATCCCACCCCACACACGGGCCACTTCAGGCATACCCACGATTTTACAGGGATGTTGTCGGGAAAGACATACCCCATGTGTGCGAGCTGTAGGTAGGTCGCTGCACCACAGTTTGACACCTCCTGAAGCCTGGGCTGAAAGGGGTGCCCTCTCTGTTTGTCCAGGGATGTTTCTTTGCCCCTCTGTAGGGTTTTGGGTCCAAGGGATCACCACAGGCTGAGAAGCTTGTTGGTTAAGTGGGCGTCTAGCCGCAGGTTTCTCCAGATGGGCCTACCTCCTGGAATGGGTTCGGTAATCCATTACCACAGCTCAAGTTAAAGGCTGAGTAGTGGGTGAGGTCTGCCCTTTATGCACTCCCAGAACTCCTGACAGATTTTGTCAAAACGGGCTTCAAAATGTTCCCACAAAGCAAAGATTGCAGTGCTCTCCTGGTGCTGTAAATGCTTCGCTGCGGCGGCCATCTTGGCTACGCCATGTGGTCTTTCAGCCAGTGGAGGATTCTGTTGTTGCGGAGAAGCAAGTGTCTCCAGAGGGGACCGGGATAACCCCCATCGGTGCAAAAGGGGGCGTCACGGGGCTGCAGGAGGAAAGTTTAGTGCAGTGACCGGTCACCTCTCCCAGGGACTAGACATCCAGACATATATCGGCAGAAATGATTATAACCAAAAATAATACTGGACAGCTAAAGTAGTGGCATTTATGAGTATTATTTATTCTATGTCAAATATCAATAATTAATTTATTGCCATTCATTTATCGTACACCCACAAGCTATTCATTTTAAATGATGACAATTAAAAAAAAAAATTATTTTACATGTTTTAATGAATGTGTAATTGTAATTATATTTATTACTAGCTGCAACATGTTGGAGTTACTTATGTAAAAATGACCTTTATCACTTTCAATTAAATCTCATGAATATTTTGATAAATGCAACTACAGATGGCTTATGGGAACTCACTGCACACCAGTTGATTTTATAATGAGGTCATTTGCATGAGAATTATATCACTGACAAGGTGTTTAACATTGCATAAATATGCAATCTGCTCAGATGAATACTCAATGAAGAGAATATAGAATACTGAATTGTCTTTCATAAACCAACAGACACGGTTCCAATAAAAGGCTTAGCTATGCTTATAACACACTTACGGGTGGATATCCTTAGCCTTGTGTGTAAAGAAAAATAAATAAATAACTGTGAACATGGAGTGAACAAAAAGTATTTTCATAATGAAAAAACAAAGAAAGAAATGCAATTGCAACGGGCTTTTTACGGGCTAATTCCTAAAATGGCAAAAATACATGAACAAAAGCAGTTATTAGAGTGGAAAAGTGATCTGGTTATATTTTTTCACAAATTTGTGACAATGCGTGAATTAATTTTAAATCATTTTGCACTACAGTTCATAAATAAATAAATGAATGCATGCCATCACATCTATACGTCCATTCAAAGTTCACAGCAAAAATATAAATAGGAAAACAAATCATGTTTAGGGTAATTGCGTCAACGCATACACAAACGCTCATTGGTCTCTATTTAATTATCAGGATATGCAGTAAAAAAAAATACATCTATATTTATATATTCTATATTTTTTAAAGTACATTATATATAAATATAGATTTTTTTTTTTTTTTTACTGTTCCTCCCTTTTTCGCTCTATTGGTCACTAGGTGGCAAATAAAGTCAACATTTAGTGGCTGTCCCCTAGCCACGATCATTTTCAGCACCACGGGCAAAACTTCAAATCCAAAAACAAACAAACAAACTCATCTATTGTGCTATCTGTTTTCTCAGTTATATATGGTGCTTCAGAGATAGGGAATTTGGCTGTTTTGCCTAAATACAGGCAAACTGCAATTAAGCTGAAACCGAATGCACAAGCCTTATAGATATATGAATTGAAGTGTTTGCCGCTTCCACTAATACAGCCACTCATATTTGCTAAAACAAAAAAGTTAATGCTCTGTATAAAGAAGAAAAAATAGGTTATGGTTACAGGAATATTACAAAAAATATATATTTATGCTACATAAATATAATTGTTTAAAATAGATTAAAAAAACTCAAAGAAAACTATTCCGCTAAGCAATGAAACAATCTTAGTGTAAATATGATAATTTACCAACTGAAAGCTTTAATCTTATATCACTTTAGATGCAATACAGATCCAACTTTTATCAATGTTAACAGCCTGGGCATATAGTGGACTTCAGATGGGTCGCACTATTAACGTTTTATCATAAGTTACAGCATGCACATCAAGAATTCACGCAACCCAATTAAAATGTGTTTCACTCTGTGTGACTTCTTTGGAGTTATCTTGCCCATCATCGAAAAATGTTCTCAGTGAGAATCTGACCATTGAACTGGAGATCACATGAAGGCTAAGGCCAAATCAAATTACATAGAACTGTGATTTTATTATTAATTGTTAGCTTTAAAGGAACATTGTAGAACTTGGAATACAAACATGTATTCCTAATGCCATAATGTTACCAGAGGTGTAACTAGAAACCATGGGGCCCCGGTGCAAAAATCGCTCTGGGGCCCCCCATACATCTACCTCCCCAACCACCCTCCCCCCCCATACATCTATTGTCCCCCTCCCATACGTTCATACCTCCCCCCACACATGCAAGCAATATACATGCAGACACACACATATACAGAGACACACTCATACACATATACATACAAACACACACACACAAACACACATACAGACACAGACAGACATACACACACACACACAGACATACAGACATACAGACAACAAAGAAATTCCCCAAGCACTCAGAGTGTCAAAGCCAGAGGCAGATTTAACGAAATAAAAAGAGCAGTAACGTTTCAACCTACTAAGAGGTCTTTTTCAAGCACCCAGCTTGAAAAAGACTTCTTAGTAGGTCGAAACATTGCTGCTCTTTTTGTTTCATTAAATCTGCCTGCGGCTTTGGCACTCTGAGTGCCTGGGGAATTTCCTTGTTGCCTTAATGTGATGGGATTGCTGGTCCCACTCTGGAGCACCAGTGGCTGTTGGGATTGATTGCAGTTCCTATAATCACTTTTGCAATACACATACATACAGACACACATACATACACAAAGACAGACATACACATACATACAAACAGATAGACACACATACATACAGAAACACAGACAGACATATACACACATACATACATACATAGACACACCGATATACACACACACATACAAAGACACACAGACAGACATACATACACACATAACTTTCCCTGGGGTCAGTGGCTTAGCCTGATGGGAGTCAGAGTTCCCACTCTGACTCCCTCCTCTCCTTCCTCCTGTGTGGCTCCTTGTGGTTGCTGGGAGGAAGTGACCGGGACAGTCACTTCTTCCCAGCGCACTCTGACATCATCGGAGGGGGCCCAGTCACATTGTTAAAGTGCTGACTGGGCCCCCTGGAAATACATAGCATCGGGTGGCCCTAAAAGCATGGGCAACCCAATGGGTCCCTTCAATGCGGCCCCAGCGGTTACACCACGTGGGCTGGGGCCGCATTACTTAGCCGGCGGGACCCACACTCACAGGGGGCCGGCAGGGCCCGCTGGAGTGGCAGGCCAGTCGCAGCTGTGACCCCTGCGACAGTAGTAGTTCTGCCACTGAGTGTTCCCCTTCCTAACTGGATTATTGTTTCTTCCCTACAGAATGAAATAAACAAAAACAAAATACAATTTACCTACCGACCTTTCTTTACGCGCTGTGCCGGTTTTATCGTGGCCACCCTGCCTCACTGGCTGAGATCATTCATCAGTCTTGATGATCTCAGCCAATCCAAATCTTCCTCATTGGGAGTCGAGTGGACATGCACAGCAAATCGTTGTGCTGTGCAAAGCAGCATCTTCTTACAGAGATGAATTGAGTCAGTGTATCTTTATGGGGAGCGTTCAGTGTCTCCATTCAGATTATGGAGACGCTAGACATTGGTCCTGCAATCCTTAGGCAGCAGGGTAAACACTGCCTTTCCCAGAAAGTGCTGCTTTTACACTAAGAGACTAAATATCCCTGAATCACTACATTAAGCTGTAATGGTTCAGTTGACTATTGTATCCCTTTAAGTCTACTCCACAAAAAAAAAAACCCTGTGATTAATTAAGCACATTAATAATACCATTAAATGTACTGAATATTTTCTCCTTGACATATTTAACTAATCTTTCCCCCCATTAATTAACATTTCCTATTCATACTAGCTTGGACTCAGAATTTTAGGCACACTAAAACAATAATAAAATCTTCATGTATAAATGCTATCACAGTTGAGAATGGGATTATTCGCTGATAGTGAACTGAACTCTGAACAACAAAATTCAGACCAATGTCCAAGCTGGGAAAACTGCTGAATGGAATTTTTTTTTTGTGCATGAGAACAGAAGCAGAGAATCATAGAAAAAAAAAAAAATAAGAACATCAAGGATTTTTTTTTTCTCCTTAAATTACAGACCAACAAATGAAAATGATTTTATAAGGTAACATCTGTTTTCTGAAACCATTTTAAGTGCAATTATGGTAACTATCTTCTCAAAAGACATAGCAAAGAGCAGATCTAATTTGTTATAAATTGGAGAAACTCATCACATCCCCCACACACACCCCACCAGCAACAATGTGTAAACGGTTCTCTGCAAGGGGTTCATGTACAGATCACATGCAACTGAGGCTTTGTATAATATCAACAAAACACTCAGAGACACATTAGTATTGAAAATTGTACTATGCTAAAATCTAATTTCAAGAATTAACACTTTAGTTAAAATTGACTAATGATTTTACAAAATGAAATACTCCTTAAACATTTTAGAAGTGAAAAGAGGATTAAGCAAACCCTGTACTGAACTACTATTACTCCACCATAAAGGCAGACTACAGGCACCAAGACCACCTCAGCTCATTGAAGTGGTCTGGGTGCTGTGTTCCAGGTCCCTTATCCCTGCAAAGTAAAAAAAAATAGTTTTTACTAAACTGCAATGATTACCTTTTGAGAGTTAACTCCACCTCTAGTGGCTGTCTACCAGACAATGACTAGAGGGACTTCCGGGTTATTAGGCGACTTTTGGAGGACATCCAGCGTCATTTAAAACCCCATAGGTAAGCATTATAAATGCTTTCCTGTGGGGGAAGTACTAATGCGAGTGCGGACCCTGAACCAGCGCCGAGGGACCCTGGAGCCTGAAAACCAAATGTCTTTTAATTAGGTTTATAGTGCCTCTCCATACACCTACTGTCCAGAGCCTCTTAAAGAGCCACGCAGAGAGCAAAGGAGAAAATACATGGAGAAGTGAGGTGGAGAGTGCTCAATTTTCAGTCTCCTGCAGCCAAACTATTAAGAATAAGACTATGTCAAGGCAAGAAGAGGGAAAATGAAGAAAGTAGAAACATTCAATGTCTCTAAACATAAGAGTGTAAGAGTGTATCTGTCTAAAAGTATTTGTGAGTGTTTGCAAGAACGCCCAAGACCATAAATAAGTGTACTAAAGCATATTTGAAATGTAATGTGCCTGATTTAATAAGTCACACTCGCACAAGCATACTCAGACACTCTTGAATTGGGTGTATCTGGGAGAGTATGACTGTCATAAAAAATTTTTTTTTCAATATATAGTAAAATATAAATGGCCTTTATATTAAATAGTAAACTATACTGAATAACGACTCCTACACGTTTTTAAAAATATGTATTTCATATTTATCGTAGCACTTAATGTTAACACTATTGATTTTAGTAATGTAATAAAAAAAAGCATGTCACACACAGTATTTCTATAAACTACAATTTTTTTGTTGTTGTTTTCTTTTTAAATACGTACTTACCAAATACAGACTACTCAATATTCTGGATGGCTAGCAAGGGACAAAAGAGGCAGTGTCTCTCTGATGGGTATGTCAGTCAACTGTTTGTTTATAATTAAACCGGTGAGCATGGACTGTACTTTGTGCTTACAAATTTCTATCTTGCTTAGAATGTAAGCCTGTGGGTAAGGCCTTAATAAACCTATCATATGTTTCTGTATGTCAAACTGAGAGTAGTTATGCCTTTTACAGAATGTATCCAAGTGCCACATTCTATAGCAGTTAAAGAGGTGACAATGCTATTGTCATGTATCACTGTGGTGTGGAAACTGGATGAATATTGGGATTGATATCTACATATGTAACAGCAAATTACTCATCAAAAGTTTGTGTCATCACCCCATTGGGATTACCTTGATTGCAGCTGTTTTCTTTGTGTCCTTCAGTCTGACACTGGCTCTGTTCAGACGTTCTTGTTGCATTTGAATTTGAGCTTCCAGGGTATGTATCTCTTCTGTTTTCTTATGCAATTCAGATTTCAAGATTTCAGCTTCAGAGTTGAGCTCATTAATCTTTACGTCATTGCTGCTAAGCTATAGCATATTGATATATGAGATACTGGAGTGAAAAATGTTACAAGCAGATGTTTCTAAAGCATTATAATTACTTAGCAGTGTTGTGATTCTAAAAACCCCACAGGTTTTCCAGTAAATCTCAATTGTTGTAGAATATAAAGAGCCCTACACATAACAATATAAATAAAACACACATCAAAAAGAAGTAAAATAATGTATTTTATATACAAATCATATTAGTTTAATATAAATAACGGTTTCTCTTATTATTAAAATCCCCTTTTTTTTGGTGGAAAAGTTCTGCAATATTGTTTAACCTCCACTTGATATAAATGCTGGAAGCAATTCCAGCTGTCCTCCATTCTCGTCAGTGCTGTACTATCACACATGTGTTAAAGTACAACACTAAAGTCTATGGAGGATCCCACAAGACAGCAGCATCCTCCATGGACAGAGTCTGAATCCCAAGTGACAGCTGCTGGGATTGGACAACCTATTTTTGTCAACTTGGGCTTTACCATAAGACAAAGTAGTCCCTACTTTGTCTTTTGGTATCTTCGGATTACATTGGAATTTCAATGAAACTCCAATGGAATCTTGACCAGTATTTAATAAAGAATATATCTTTATGAAATACTGAAAAGTGACAGATTCGGTTTAAAGTATGTATTAAGAAAAAAGCTATGTCGTCAGAAGGAAAACAAAGTTACCAACCTAGAACCCGGGGAGAGTATTGATAGATATTCACTTTGTAAAATCTGAGGTACTACAACTTAATTAAACTTTTTAAGGGCCAATAACAGCTTATGTTATCACAACAATCTGGGTTTTTTTAAGATCTTTTTTTTCAAAATGGAAAGCCTACTCAGTTAATGACAAGAAGGACGGACACAGCTAAACAGGGCATTTTACACTGGCATAATGTATTTAAGCACCCAAGAGGGATAACAGCAGAGTCACCCAAGCAACTATAGCTGAATGAAGCAGTTTAGGTGTATAGATCATGCCCCTGCAGTCTCACTGCTCAATTTGCATCCATTAAGAAGTTCAATCAATTTTGCTTCTGTTTATGCAGCCCTAGCCACACCTCCCCTGGTTATGACTCAAACAGACTGCATGAAACAAATTGTTTTACTTTCAATCATATAGTAGCTTACTTTTTTTATCTCCTGCTCTGTAAACTGAGTATTAATTACATACAGGAGGATCCTGCAGGGTCTAGCAAGCTATTAACAGAACAGTAAATATGAAATTCTAAATTAAACAGAATTTGCAATAATGGAAATTTAAACACATGACTCTTTACAGGAAGTATTTAGAAAGGCTGTGTAAGTCACATGCAGGCATGCATGACAACATCTGTAAAAACAAGGTGACTTAACTTCTAGATGGCAGAGAAATACGCAGTGAGACTGCAGGGGCAGTCCAAACCTGATTCATTAAGCTAGAGTTGTTTTGGTGACTATAGTGTCCTGTTAAAGGACCACTCTAGGCACCCAGACCACTTCAGCTTAATGAAGTGGTCTGGGTGCCAGGTCCAGCTAGGGTTAATCCATTTTTCTATAAACATAGCAGTTTCAGAGAAACTGCTATGTTTATAAATGGGTTAAGCCTTCCCCCAAAGCCTCTAGCGGCTGTCTCATTGACAGCCACTAGAGGCGCTTGCGTGATTCTCACTGTGAAAATCACAGTGAGAGCATGCAAGCGTCCAAAGGAAAGCATTGATAATGCTTTCCTATGCGACCAGCTGGATGCGCGTGCGCATTCAGCCGACAGGGAGGAACGGAGGCAGAGAGCTCCCCGCCCAGCGCTGGAAAAAGGTAAGTTTTACCCCTTTTCCCCTTTCCAGAGTATGTTTTCCTGGCACTATAGTGGTCCTTTAAGCATTTAAAGCATGAAATCTGTGTTTTAACAAGTGAAATAGATTTGAAGGTCCATAAATTACAATACAACAAGCACACACATATCTATAGGCATTAGATCCATTGGACATTGGGCAAGTAGATATGCATAATCCAGGTGCCATGAGGTCACAAGTTTCAAAACTCTGAAATAGATGCAAAAGACCAGGTTCACAGGTAAGAACTTTATAAAATGCATTACTGAACCAGCACCTGAAATGCTTAAACAAAAGTGTAGAAATAAATTTCCTAATGGACTTACCTGTGTGCCTCGTCTATGTGCTTCTAACTTATGAACTTGGTGACCTATCATGTGCACATGCCACCGTTTCTACACATTTAATTGTTTCACAAATACTACGTTACTTTAGTCACATTGGTGTTCAACTGACTCATTTTAAATTATTCTTATATTATAACACTAAATATCTAGATGGATAGATCTAATTAAAATTACTGTGGAAGCAGTGTTTATTTTCTTTCTTTCTTTCTTTTTTTTTTAACCTTGACTTTATAATATAAATACAATGTTAGGTGGGATAATGGGTTAGCCCAGAGCCATTAAGTAGCGTTTGCATTGTATTGAGGGATTAAAGCAGAAACAAGGTTGAAAGACTGCAAATATTTTTACTAGTTACATTGTTTTACTTAACACGCTGTGTTAGATTTCTGAAAAGAATATCGGTGGTGCGTCAATATGTACCAGAATATAACAAAAGTCAAAACTACTTTTCAGCCATACAATATTATACTGAATCCATTATCTATGGCCTTGCATTTGTTCTTTTTCCCCTAGCTTTACTTAATTAAACATACCTTGAACTGCATTTCTCCAAGAATATGTTTTAGATTCTCACATTTGCCGTAGAGCTCAATGCTAATATGATCCTTAACAATAACGCTTTTCCTCGCCGAGTCTTCTGAAGTCTGTAGTGAGGCCAGTTCCTGATGTAAATGCCTTATTGTTTCCCCACAGTCATTCACCTTGAAAGAGGAAAACATACATTAATTATTTTGGGTAACTTTAAGGACCGCTACCACCTGTTTCATTGCTCAGTACTAAGAACTAGATGAAAGACCTTGGAAATGTAAAATCTATTGCAGTGTCAAAAACCACTCTTATTAGCAAACTATGGTTGTCTTGTTGTCAGAAAATATTTTCTATGGCTCTATTAAGTGGGGGGCATGCATTTAAAACAGATGTCATGGCACTAATAATAATAGCAACAACAATATTAATAACTAAAAAACTAATAAAGCTAAATATATATGTATATATGATGTACTTATTTAAAAAACACATCTCTCAATTTCAGGAGTCTATACATATGTAGCAGAGGAAAAACAAAAACTGTGGTGTGGGTCTTGTGGGTCTTGTGGCTCCAGGGGAAGAGAGTTTTACTTACACCTCCAGCCGTGCCTCGGGGCTGCTGCCATGTTAAAGCTTCAGGTTACTTCGGCTCCTGGTGGTTCAGCTGCCAGGAGTCACATCAGTGCTGTACTCTTGGGCATGCGCAAAAAACACAACACTGTGGTCTATGGAGGATCCCATGAGACTGCTGCTGGGATTGGACAATAGATGACAGAGGAGCTCCTCGTTTTGTAAATTTTTGCCAACCACAGACGTTATCACAAGACAAAGTAGTTTCTACTTTATCTCATGAGAACCTCGGATTGCGTTTGAATTTCAGTGATATTCCAACACATTCTTAATCAGAATTTTATAAAGATCATATCCTTATGAAGTACTGAAAAGTACCCACTTTAAGGGAAAAAATTTAACCACTTCAATTAATTGGATAAATATGTGATAAAACAAGTTCAGAATTCTAGGCCAGTGAGCAAAAAGCTAAGTGCCAAACAAGCTATTGGAGACAGAATCAGGTGCCAAATACAATACATCTTCCCACAATTTGATGGAAATTCAAACATTCAGAAAAGCACAACATTAATCTCTGAATTTGCATAAAATTGTGGGGAGTTGTATCATAATTGGCACCTGATTAAACAAAGCATTATGCATATCCATCCCATGCGCAGTGAATTGAAAGGGTTACACTCTGCTCTTAAGGCCCCTATTTAAGTACCATGATTCAGACATCAACTACAGTTCCCTATGTAGCCATCACAGAACTCTGATAGTCTTTTTACAGTGGAAGATTTGTCTGTATAGTGAGTGAGAGGAACAATGTCTGGAAACATCGCAGATCAATATGCAAAATAAATATTAAATAACTGCCATCTTGAAAACAAAAGAAAGCCTACAAAAGGTCATATAGGGCCAAGAAAATGTGGCTTACCAAAATAAGCAATTTCTATCCTTTCAATGTATTTGTTAAGGAATTTTGGATGTTGAAGTCATGACTTCATAATTAATAAAAATGCATATTACAAGGAGAAAATATTTTCTCCGTCATGATAGATACTTTCCTAATGTGCCATTGTTCCTATTCTAGTATGCACATGCACATTAGATGTGTAAATTATCCAATATACTTCTAACATATATAAAAATGGCAAAACATTTTTTTTTCTTTGTACAATAAAAGAAAAGGGCAGATGTGTTACTATTTTTTTTCTGGACACATTTTTCAGACAGAAATGGGGAAAGGTTACAACTGTTAAAATAAAAGGACCTTTCACCTATGTCTGCTAATAACCTCCTGCTGATGAAATCAAAAAGGTGTCAAGAACAATAGATCTATTGCTTATTATATCTTTGGTTTATTTGTTCTGTGCATTTTCACTTATTGGGAAGATTTGAGTTTTCCTTTATTTTATTTTTAGAAAAAAAAAGGTTTTGGTCTTGTGTCACTACTTCAAACTGTTTAATCCAGAGGGGGAGTGATGCACTTGTGAAGAAGAACCTGTGATCAGCGTTATGTGCTAATAATAACTACAACTAAAGAAACATTTATCTAAGAAGACTTAAAGACTGTGTTGAAGCAGCAACACCAAACTTCATATTGTACATAATGAGAATATTGTATAACTCAAACCTTGGATGGTATACTGTCCACATACTTGTCAATCAAAAGATGTAGATCAATTACAAAAAGCACAGAGGCATTCAGTCCCACAAATATGCAAAATAATGTAATGGCCAACACAATCTTCTACAGCTGAGAGCTGTTTGAAAAAAAATTCCTTTTAGAAACCATTGTGTCAGACTTACAAATCATGGTGACATGTTCATTTTCACTGTCCTTACACTATACAGTCTGCTCACCTCCCTCCTGGAAGCCAAGATAAAGTAAAAACGTATGGATGTTAGTAAGTTGGATCAATTTCCCACATGTGGAATAATCAAGAATAGATTCTGACTACTAGGGAAATGTAAGGGTATACCTATACCTGAAGCGATTGTTGACTGCACTAGCAACCAGACTGAGCAGATGAAGCATAGACTTCTTTTGGATCAACAGCAAAAACATATGTGAGGAAGGCTGAACTTGATGGACGCAAGTCTCTTTTCAGCTATATAACTATGTAACTTCTCTATTTACCAAAGAACCATCCAAAAAGTACACACAGCTGCAGTGTAAGAACATATCCACCCAAGACCAGTGATGAACCTGAACAGTACTGGAAGAACATCTGAGAGAAAGAAGCATAATATAACATCAAGGTGCAGTGGCTACTAGACCTGACAGCAAACTACTGCATACTTCCAAGACAAGAACCAGTCACTATTACAGTAGGTGATATCCAACAACAACTAGCCCACATTAAGAGTTGGCCTGCAAGAGACCTGATATGATCCACAGCTACTGGATAAAAAAAATAACTGACAAGGCTGCACGGCATCTAGTAGCTTACATAAACCAATTACAAGCAATAGGCTCCCACCCTGATTTCTTAACACAAGACAGAACAATACTACTAATGAAGAACCCTCGGGAAACAACAGAATCTCAATATGGATCACCATCTCACTATATTGCATCCCGATTACATGGAAAGTCCATGTTGAGTCCAAGATCGATGGGCAAGAAGTCTGTACACAAACAGTACTCAGAAGGGGATTTGAAAAACTCGAGGCTCAAAACACCACTACTCATATACAAGATTCCAAGACCAGGCAGATCAATCTCTGCACACCCTAGATGGACTATAAGAAATACTACAACACAATGCCACACATAGGTGCTGGAATACTTGGCTCTATACACGTCAAGGCTAGCCTTTATCAAGATCTCAATTGGAAAGTGGCAAACAACACTAGAAGCCAATTCCAGATAATTACACAAGTGAGCATCAAGTGTGGCATATACCAAGTTGATGAGCTATCCCTAAAGGTGTTCTCTATAGACCTCATCTTCAACATCATGAGATAATACAGATACAGATTCAAGAAAAGAACTACCATCAGCAACATCCTCTACAAGGACAATATCAAGCCGTATGCCAAGAATGAACAGGACATTGACTCATTGATCCACCTAACTAAGATATATAGCAAGGACACAGGAATGCCATTCAGACTAGATATGTTTTACAAATGATAACAAAAGAGGGAAGATGATCAGTACTGAAGGAACTGAAGCGCCATAAGTAAAATAGGAGATGTAGAAAACAGCTACCAGTACCACAAACAGATAGCAAGCATGAGCAAGAGGCAAAGAGAACAGCAACATCCAAGTACCTATAGAGAGCCAGACAGGCCCTGAATTTCCATCGCAATGGCAAGAACAAGATCCATGCAAATAACACATTTGGCCTACTAGTCATCAGATACCCAGCTGGGATCATAACCTGGCCAAGAGAGGAGATGAATACCATGGATACCAAGGTGGATTCTATCTGAAATCTAGTACCCAAATGCTACACTAGCTGGAAGGAAAGAGATCATGCCTTAATGAGTGTAAATACCACAGTGCTGGATGAAACAAGGAACATCCAGAAGTACATAACGGAGATGAATTGCTAAGGGAATGCTGGAGACAAGAACAATTAGAGGGTACAAACAAGGAGGTTACATGGCAAGATAAACCACTCAATGGGACGAACCTTCAGTAGATAGTGGATGTGGCTTACATTATGAATTCCTACCAGTGGTTGGAAAAAGCAGAGCTGAAAGTCAGCACTGAGGCACTAATTCTAGCAGCACAGGAACAGGCACTAAGCACCAGATCAAAGGAAGTGGGGTTCTACCGCACCAGGCAAAGACAGCTTTGAGACAATCCAGCTCACTTTAGTGAAAAACCTTGAAAAGGTTACTTAAACATGTGAGTGTCTGGATTGTTCTATGAGTCTATATTATTATATAAGAATATTTACATGCCCAGGTATAATGCTGTACATCATTTACAAATCATAAAAGCTCATGGCCTCCCAGAGTAACCTCTACCTCACATTAGACATGTGCAATTCGTTTCGGTTCAAATTTAACTTCGGACGAATTTCGGCAATTCAGACATCCGGATGCTTCCGAATATCCGAAGTGCCGAATTTCGTAAGTGCCGAACCGAACAAAATTGCCGGATTTCGGAAGTGCCAAACCAAATTGCCGAAGTGCCGAATTTTGGAAGTTCCGAAGTGCTTTGGATTTCTGAAAAGTGGCAAAACAGGAGAGGGAGGGAAAATGAAGGGAATGATGACAGGAATCTAACTCTATCCCTAGCACTTACCCTAACCCTAGTAGGGTTCAGGTTAGGTGTAGGGGCTAGGGGTAGAGGTAGGGGAGGGTTAGGGTAGGGTTAGGGGTAGAGGTAGGGGAGGGTTAGGGGTAGGATTAGGGTTTTGGGGTAGGGTTAGGGAATTGCTGAAGTCCCGAATTCCCAAAGTGCCGAACCGAATCGGAATACTGAAGTGCCGAATTCCTGAAGTGCCGAACTGAACCAAATTCTTTGCCCATGCACATCACTTTCTCACATACCTGTCCCTTGCTTTCTCCTAAAGGGCAGCACTCTACTCTTTCCTCCAGCTCTGCTTCACTCCCACCTTATTTAATTTCTATTTCCTGTCTTGTTGTGTTTTATTCCCCATCTCCTATAGACTATAAGCTCTTTGAGCAGGGTTCTCAGCAACCTATTGTTACTGTAAGTTTTTTGTAATTGTCTTATTTATAGTTAACTTCCCCCTCTTGTAATATTGTAAAGCTATAGTTAAGCCCCCCTCTTATAATAATATAAAGCACTACGGTATCTGTTGGCGCTATATAAATGCCAATAATAATAACATAATTTAAAAAACTGCCCTAGACACAGTAGTATTTTATAACTTTGTAAGGATGTCACATTCAAACATGCACAGACTACATTATCACTATTCAGACTTTTATCCAAAACTTCTTTGTTCATAATAAACTGGTATTCAAAAAAGTCTGCTCTTAATGAACCAAAGCCCATCCATGGGTAGAAATCTCTCTGACAGCAAGTATTAAAAGGTTGAATAAGGCAGCAGTTACCTCTATCTTTGCATCTTCTTTTGCAGCATTTGCCTGTGCAAGTTGTTTCGATAGCAACTGAATTACCTCTTCTTTCTCTTTTACATAATCTGTAATATCCAAGTACTTGTGGTGCAAGTCTTGAAGTAAACTCTTGTGATGTTGAATCTGAAAAAGTCATTAAAAGTGTAATGATGTGTTCTACAGCAGTTTTATTTGCATAACATTATTTTAGTACTCCTAATGTTTTGCTGGGATATTTCATCTATATTAAATATTTATCTTGAGTTATTTTGACTTTTCAAAATGTATATAACATTTATAACAATAAACTATTTTTTTTTCAAACATGCACCAACAATCCCAATTGTCATGCAGATCTTTTCCTTAAATTGAAATGTTGTTATGCGAATTCAGCCTTTTCGTTTTTCTGCTGTTTCTGCTACTGAGTTTTAGCTAGTTACACATTTAAATAGAATATGTTTAACAAGGTATCAAAGAAAGTCTACCAAACTTATAAGTAAATGTAACAATGCTAAATATGCAGCAAAATACCAACAACTTTTTTTATTCATAAATGCAATAACTTCATGAAAATGTGTGAATAAAAAAAAAAATTAGAAGAATTAGATGCATTTTATTTTTTTGCTAGGATAGGCAGCATTCTAAGAAGTAAAACACAATGGGCTTGTATACAACCTTGTGGGTACATAGCTGTTGTAAAGTGTTGATATTAACTACAACCAGTAGCATGTAGTTGCTAAAAATCACCAACAAATATCTAAACT
This sequence comes from Pelobates cultripes, assembly GCA_933207985.1. Lineage (NCBI taxonomy): Eukaryota > Metazoa > Chordata > Amphibia > Anura > Pelobatidae > Pelobates > Pelobates cultripes. The sequence continues at coordinate 276,847,231 of OW240915.1, read as the reverse complement.
TGCTGCAATATTTGTAATTATTTAAACTATTACAAATAACCACTTCAGCAGATATAAACCACTTGCATACTGTCGGCTTGCTTGCAGAGAGAGAAACACACAGCTACGCATGCACACATCACCCCATGCATCCAGTGGGTACAGGAAAATAGCAGCTGCACAATAAAACTTAGCGACGTCTGCAACAAGACGTTTTGTTTCAATAGGATGTATAAGGTTAGCTGCCGTTAATATCTTTACACCAGGCCACAGGCTGGTGCTAAGTTGTTTGAGTTAGGGGCAGCCATTAAACAGTAGAGACAGGGTTGGAAACCAGTCGCTAATGTGAAGTGTCAGCCTGTAGTTAGTGAGTGGCTTTCAGTAGTGACTGCCTGTAACTCCCAGTCTCTAATGAAAATAATTTTAAAGTTGGTAACCAGCCGCTACTTGCTAACAGTAGAGACAAGCATTTTAGTGAGTAGTGGTTAGATGATGAAAAGTAGTAATATGCTTGTAAACAAGCACTTACACTGGTAAAAGATAGGAATGTATTCTTGCATATGGTGCTAGTAGTACTCATTAGGAGCAAGACACTCTCATGTGCTTATCATCTCTGGTATATGTTTTAAACAATAGTTTGTGTTTTGGAAAAATTCTAAATCAGATAATGGGTTAGATGCAAAACAATAGAGAATTTCATAGTTACATACTTGGATTTATAGAGGATAATAGTAAAAAAAAACAAACAAAAAAAACAAGCAAATAGCGCTATTCGTAGGTGATACAGATCACTGTTGTGTTTTGAAGCACTGCATTCAATAGTCATATTAAAGCTGATCTCCAAGACGCTCTAACCTCAGTTTAATATTTTTGGATAAACGTTTTTCAAATATTTTTTTTTCCAAATATTAAAATATCAAAACATATATCATAAAAAGTATATCAATATGTTAAAATATATTTCCAAAAATGAAATCATTTTAAAATGGTATACAAAATATTAAATCATTTCAAAATGATATAAAAAATATTAAAAATAGATATATAAAGGCAAATTAAATGTTTTAGATATGATTGACTAGGAATTCTAAAATGCATTGGTTATCCAGTTCACCTTAAAATGCACAGGTACACCACAGACAGTCAGACTGATTTCCAGTCAAAAAAAATGATCAGAAGCAATTATGCTATAGGGAATTTAATTAATGTGATTTTTCTTTTTTATTGAATACACTTTCTACCAATAAAACTCTTTATTTGCAGAACCTTTCTACTGCTGATTTTTCTCATGTGTAAGTGAAATGATATAAACTTTAAATATTTATTAAACATAAACTTAAAATACTTTTATTTAAATATACAAGTGTTTTAATAATGCAGGTTTTTTTTTTGCTGAATGCTGAAAATCTCATCAACTTACATGAATTAAAAACAAACCTGCAATTTTTGTCATATAATCAGATATTTTCAATCAGAAGCTCTTTCTAAGCTTTCAGTCACCGGCAGATGAAATTAAATTCAGAAAAAAAATAGTATCTGTATACCTGTTTATCTGCTATACTCAACTTTTCTTCATGATCAATTTCCTGCAATTTCATTTTATGGATAATTTCTTCTTTGCAAGAGATCTGTAAGGTCACAACATCATAATGTAAAAGTACATTTTTTTTTATACAACATATGAATTTCACGAAAGGACAAAAAGCAATAAATCACAATTCAAGACATG
>OW240915.1:276458023-276840523 GCA_933207985.1 Pelobates cultripes | reverse complement strand
TGTATTGTAACAGTAAGAGACACAATAACAAAAACAAATCTAGAAAAACGCATGTCAAAAAAGTATTAAATTGATTTGCATGTCAATTAGTAAAATAAGTATTTGACCCCTTCGACTTAGTACTTGGTGACAAAACCCTTGTTGGCAATCACAGAGGTCAGATGTTTCTTGTAGTTAGCCACCAGGTTTGCACACATCTAAGGAGGGATTTTGTAACACTCCTCTTTGCAGATCCTCTCCAAGTCATTATGGTTTCGAGGCTGACGTTTGGAAACTCGAACCTTCAGTTCCCTCCACAGATTCTCTATGGGATTATGGTCTGGAGATTGGCTAAGTCACTCCAGGACCTTAATGTGCTTCTTCTTGAGCCTTAGCTTTGTTACCTTGGTTGTGTGTTTTGGATCATTGTCATACTGGATTAACCATCCACGATGCATTGTCAATGCCCTGGCTGAGGGAAGGAGGTTCTCACCCAAGATTTGACGGTACATGGCCCCACGTCCATCGTCCCAGTTGTCCTGTCCATTTAGTAGAAAAATACCCTCAAAGCATAATGTTTCCACCTCCATGTTTGATGGTGGGGATGGTGTTCTTGGGGTCATAGGTTGCATTCCTCCTCCTCTCATCTGACCACACTTTCACCTAGTTCTCCTCTGAATCATTCAGATGTCATTGGCAAACTTCAGACGGGCCTGTATTTGTGCTTTCTCAAGCAGGGGGACCTTGCGGGCGCTGCAGGATTTCAGTTCTTCATGGCATAGTGTTTTCTTGGTGACTATGGTCCCGGCTGCCTTGAGATCATTAACAAGATCCTCCCGTGTAGTTCTGAGCTGATTCCTCACTGTTCTCATGATAATTGAAATTCCACAAGGTGAGATCTTGCATGGAGCACCAGACCGAGAGAGACTGACAGTAATTGTGTTTCTTCCATTTGCTAAATATCGCACCAACTGTTGTCACCTTCTCACCAAGCTGCTTGGCGATGGCCTTGTAGCCCATTCCAGCCTTGTGTAGATCAACAATCTTGTCCTTGACATCCTTGGACAGCTCTTTGGTCTTGGTGATGGTGGAGAGTTTGGAATCTGATTGATTGCTTCTGTGGACAGGTGTCTTTTAAACAGGTAACGTGCTGAGATTAGGAGCACTCCCTTTAAGAGGTGCTCCTAATCTCAGCTCGTTAACCAGAATAAAAGACACCTGGGAGCCAGAAAGCTTGCTGATTGATAGGGGATCAAATACTAATTTCACTCATTGATATGCAAATCAATGTATAACTTTTTTGACATGCATTTTTCTGGATTTTGTTTTTTTGGTTATTCTGTCTCTCACTGTTAAAATACACCTACCATTAAAATTATAGACTGATCATTTCTTTGTCAGTGGGCAAACGTTTAAAATCAGCAGGGATCAAATACTTTTTTCCCTCACTGTATACTGCTAGAGTATTACCTGCTAAGTTTATATTTCTTGATAAAATGGTTAATATTATTTGAGACGAATACAGTAATAAATATGTGAAATATAAGCCCTGTGCAAAACATCACCTCCCTGTCAATCATGTAATAAAGAAATTACCTCTTTATATAATTGTTCTTGATTTTTTTGATCCATTTTCCGTTCATTCGCTAAAATTTTGGTTTGTTGTTTGTGTTCTCCCACCATGTTCTGGATTAAATCTTTCTTCATGTTTAACTAGAATAAGGATGCAAATAATGTTAAGATATTAAAAAAAAATACAATTTGTTTCCCTTAATAACTTCAATTTATTTTATTAGAGTTATATGTGCAGCAATATACTGTATGTCTTCTTATCCTATCCACTTCATCACACTACACTTCATATCGAAAGTTATATACTGGAAATGCAAATATAATGATATAAAATTACCTCTTTGTATACATGTCCTTGATTTTCTTTGTATATTTTCAGGTCATCTTCTAAAGCTTTGATTTGTTGCTTGTGCTCTACAGCCATTGTTTTAATTAAGTCTCGTTCTGCATTTAACTAGAAGAATTAAGCAAATGATACAATAAAATGTTAAAAAAAAAAAAGATTATCATATGATTGTTTTAAACATGTTATTATATTGCAGTTATCACTTATTATTATCGGCCAATTCTGTTCAACAGAAATCGTTTCCTTTCTCTTGATAAGGTGTGCAAAAAATGATTGTATTAAACTGTGGGCAAATATCACTCTTTGCAATTTCAGAACAATACCTCAAAATATAATGATATAAAGCTCCTTCAAATGCTTAGAAAAAAAAACAAACAATAAAACTAAAAGAATGGACTAAAAAATTCAAACAAAAAAGAAAAATCTACTTATTAATTAGCATATTATTTGTAATCATCAATGTGCGAAAGGAAAATTCACTTTTAGAAATAAAAATAAATCACAAAAAAAAGAAAATGGTGTTATTTTCCATGACACAAACACACTAGTCTGTTTTCCATGACACAAACACAGGCTTCCATACCATAAACGGAATGGCACTTTTTCTCGGTGGTGAACAGTCAAAATTTAGGAATACAATTTAAAGAGCTTTGGGAGTGATGCAAATCATACGTTTTACTACCCTATCCATCCAAAAGAAGTGGAAAAATGCCTAGCCATTTAAGCTATTTTATGATCGCATTTCAATACATTTGTGTTTTAGAGGCATGTTGGAAAGGCTGGTAGAAATAGGCCAAGAGAAACAGGATTGCAAACCAATGCTGATTTAGAACACCATGTATAAGACTTAAACCAACAAAATCTACTTTTATTGATCAGACAACTACAAAACGATAGGACCACTTCCTCTGATGAAGTACACATAGCCCCAGAGCTCTACATTTTCAGGTACAACAGAAAGAGGAAAAGAAATAGTTATGCAGGTAATAATGTCTCATGTGAGTTATAAGGAATTCTTTGTAGAAAACACGAGGAAAGAAGTGAACCAAAATATTCTTTAGCACAGCAATAATATGTCTACAAGCAAGCAGGGATAAACAGTACACAACATATGTTACTATGATTACCACATTAAATATGTTTTCTGGTTATCTGAGCATATATTGCAGTTTAGTCTATATTTACAACTGGCAAGTGTGCACTAAAGTGCCAATATTGTGCTATAAATGAGAATATACATGTAATGTATGGCCTCAGCAAAAGAGGGAAGTGGAAAAAGTTTCACAACAGGGAAAAAGATTTCAGAGAAAAATATAGTCACTTGTACTTCATGAAAATGCATGGCCACAGAAAGCAAACAATGCGATTGTTTCTTAAAGGTGCCATCAATAGTGTGTGCATTCTTATGTTTAAAAAAAAATAATAATAATGCATATACATACAAAAATAAATATATATATATATATATATAGGATATGAACAATTTATTCTATAACTGCAAAATCAAATTCTAGCATTTTTCTTTCATAGTACATATTTATTTTTCTTTCATATTACAATTAAACTGGTCTTACACTTCATTGATAAGGTTTCTGTTTACAGACCCTAAAAAGTAAAGGATAGTGAGTTACCATGGAATTATAGGTGATGAAACTTTCTCTTGGTCTCATGTGACCTTCTGTAACCTGATATCATCTGTTTCCAGTAAAATCACTACCTGCACAAGCTATAGATGTACAGCATTTTAAATTTTGCAAATATCCATTTTTGAGATGAACCAGACACCATGATAGTTATCTGCATAATCCAAACTTTGTTGTTAGTGTGCAAGACGTTGTGCAGATCATGAAGATCCACTATATACAGTTTAAATGATAGTAAAGAATTTGGCAGTAAGGCTACCTATTGTGTATGTTAAATTCAACAGTATAAAAACATAATTTTGTTTAAATACAGGGTCCGAATCTAGTCACACAGATCTCCCAACGATAAGCATTCATTGTATGTAATATCATTGAAATGGGTTAATTAATACTAATGTTATTGACTCCTCAAAACCTATTCTGAATTTTGTCCCACTCTGTACTAACTTTGGATCCTTTTATATTCATGTATACATATACATATCACCCGGATATTCAATAGAAGAAAGAAGTAATACATAAATACATCACCTTTATTTTTATTATTGTGCAGGCAATTTCATTTTTAACTAGGAAGCACATTAATGTCTGGCTAAATAACCGACTGAGTCAACTTAAGTATCTTCATGCTTTATTTTACTGTTTACTTACATATCAACTTAAAAACTAATTTCAGACAAGTCTCTCTTGCATCCCATTAAAATGCCATTTAATACTTTGAAAATCTTTAAATTTTTCTACTTTTCTATAGCTATTTACAGAAAGAGGTAAAGAGGTAAAATAATACCAGCATTGAAAGGTTCTATATATGGATATTTTATATATATATATATATATATATATATACGCATACTTTCTATCCCCTTCTCCAAGTCATGTATATATTTCCTTCAATGAAATGTCTTCAGACAGAAGATCGATAAATGGGTAAAACCAGAATTTATCACACTCCCACTTTCCTCCTGGGAGAAATTGAGAAGCGTCATTGTTATGGAGCAACAAGCAGAGCATTAGATATCTGTCATTACTTATTAAAGACAAGAGTGGGGGGAATGGGTAGATGAGCATGGAAGACCAGGTAGTTTAATGTTTATCCTTGCAAAGCAGTAATGGCCACAGACAAGACTTCATACTCCACAGATGAACACACAAGTTGCTTTACTAAATACAGTGATGTAACTCTTGACTTTGTCAGCATGACTCACGAAAACTATTTCCACACCAGGTTAGATAAAACTGAAATTCATTTTAATTGCAAAAGAAAAAAAACTCAACTTTTTATAGATTCATTAAAATAGTTACATTTTTCTTAGTCTAAGAAAAAAAACAACAACATAAAGGCAAAGAGAACTCTATCCAAATCTTTAAATAGATCTCTGAATCCAGTTTAATGTTTTTAGACAATGCAGATTTCATTATATTGTTAGTAATAGAGAAATATGTTCACTTTTACATATTGGGTGCTTAATAGGTGCCTCCCATAAGGCATTATATGACAGGGTTGCATAATCAATTTTGTATTGAACAGTGGGATCTTTTTCTGTCTCTTTGGAATTTCGCATACAGCTGATATACCAAGAATTGATATTAATGTTGCTGGCTCATAAAATTACGCAATGACTAGTGCATCCATGTTGCCTCTTATACTCAGCTGGCTGTGAATCAAAATCAAGCAAATAATTATTTTCTATTTTAAGTTGTTTACGCACTTTATTGTGTGCCATAATTTATGAATATCAAAGGCTTTATGAAAGTTACAATCACAACAATTCTATACACAGGTAGTAGTGTTGTAACGACTAAGCCACACAATCATATCTTGATCAGATAATCAGTTTAGTTCACAGAAATGGCGTGAAAAGACGAGATACATTTGTAAAAAGAAATATAACTGCTGGCCTGTGCACACATTTAAAATACAGCAAATACGAAATATATACATTTCATATTTAAAGAAAAGCAGCAGTGGACCCTTGGTGCCAACTTCTATTCTTAACAACATGCAAAAAGATGTTGGTTATGGTTTACTGGGAATACAGTTACTGCATTTCATACACATTCCGAGCCTTCATTGTTGTAAAGATAGGTGGTAAAAGGTTCTAAACCCTGCTCCCCATTCAGTTCCAATGAGGAAAGCCATGCATCTGCTGGATAACCATGAAATCGGACGGTATGATTCCTCTGTTAATTCACCATGTTCCTGTCCTTGGTATGGCACAACCTGAATCCAAAATCCTATCTGGTGATATACTACAACGAAACCTTTACCAGCTCTTGCCCGTATCAGCTCCTTGGTTCTACTTAAGGTTTGAGTAATATAGAATATTAAGCATATTAGGTCATAATCAGTCATCTTTCTATGAGAAAGACATTTTAAATGTGTCAGAAAATGCATATTACTACATAACAACTCACCCAAGGAAAAACACAAACAGTTATCAACTGTAATAGCTCATTAAAAACATTAAGTCTGTATTAAACTCCTTATTCTTTGATATAGTGAAGCTATAAAATTGAACGATTGGTGACATATTAAAAAGTGACATACGTTTTTATCCCTTCTGTGGCTTCTATCATTTCCAACCAGGTTCTTTGTTTATGCTTATTTTTAATGAAATGTGGGATTTGCATGCAAGATTACCTATCAGCATTATTGACATCTTTTGGCATTTAGCATAATTGCTGAAGGTAAGGAATGATAATTCCATAAGCAAGTAGTAATTTTTAGCAAATTTATATCTAGTAGTAATTTTTAGCAAATTTATATCTAGTAGTAATTTTTAGACTATCTCAATTAACAATTTTAACTCCCGTACCATATTTTTTAAAACATAGCAAATGATGAAAAATCATCTGTTAATCCAAAAGTATGTGACTTCCCATTGCCTTTGCTGCTGCAAGAGAAGCACTGAAGAGTTTGCAATCTTTGATTAAATATTCATGTATAGAGTGATTTGGCTGACCTCTTACATACTTCTCCTAAAGAATGGTTTACCTGGTGTGCTTTTATAAACTTTGTTTACTTTCTACAAATGTCTACTCTACAGATAGAGTAACATATTCTTGATAGCTGGAAATTTCCTTTAGAATGTCTGTCATGTTCCACAGGACACTTAAATTCTGAGATAATTCCAGTTTATCTGGAGGCAAATGCTTGAGAAAAACAATAGTCCTGTCTTGCTTGCATTCTTAACACCCTATGAGTGTATTAAAAATATGCCAACTCAATAAACAACCAAAGAAGAGGATAAACATAACTGTTACGTGATATCTAAGGAGAGACTGCATTGTAATTCTAAAATATGTTTCAGATGGTATTAAAAAGCAAATTCAATTAATATCCAAATAAACCAGTTCATATGAAAAATTCTCGCATAATTGCTTTAGGACGTTTAGTCACATTTATATTAAGTGAACTTTTCAGTTAAGATGGCATTGTGCCACATAAAAATGATTTATAAAGAAAATGGAGTAACATGATTCAAATGTCTACCTCAGCAATATATTGTAAGGCAGCATGCCATGATCTGAACACATTAGTTAAAAGCCGCAACCATATAGGCATTATTTCTGACAAGTAAATTGGCCTACAACCACAAAGGGTGATTAATAAGTCAGGCCTACATAGTGAGAGCCAAATATATCTCAAAGCGGTTTCAAGGTTTTGTTTTAGCATTAATATGTTTTTTTCCCCTTTCCAAATTATATTCCATATGTACAGTTGTTTACACCATTAGGTAATTTAAGAGAATATTAAGTTATCCAGTGAAAATTGGGAAACAATATATTGTAGATTGTCAGCTATATATATATATATATATATATATATATATATATATATATAATTTTATAAAATAACGCTCAAATGTAACATTTGGAGCGCATGTTAAGAACAAAAAAATTTTTTTGCTCAACAACCCAATCAGTAAGAAGAATTAGATTTATTTTCCCAAAATCCCAAATTATCAAAGAAGACAAATGAGAAGACACATGGTCGGACAGAAAATGTGTGCAAATGTTGTTCTCCATTTATTTTTCTGTTTGATTCACAAAATCTATTTCCACACCAGATTAGATGAAACTAAAATTCAGTTTAATTGCAAAAAAGAAAAAAAAAAACTTTTTATAAATTTATAAAAAGTTTTTTTTTTCTTAGTCTAAGAAGAAAAGAACATAAACAACCCAACTCTTTAAATATTTCTCTAAAACCAGATTCATGTTTTTAGACAATGAAGATTTGATTATATTGTTAGTAATACAATGACAAATGTAATACAATGTGTTCACTTTTACATATTGGGTGCTTAATAGGTGCGTCCTGTAAGACGTTATATGACAGAGTTGCATAATCAATTCTGTATTGAACAGGGTCGTCTTTTTCTGACTCTTCAGAATTTTGCATACGGCTGATATACTTAGAATCTGATTTGATATTATTTTTGATGACTTGAAAAATTACCCAATGTGTAGAGCATCCATACTTTTACTCTACAGGTTGTTTTTCAAAACAAAGCAAATAATTATTTTCTATTTTATTTTTGTTTCAAGCTAAAAAAAAATTGTTTTACCTACTAGGATGTGCATTTACACACAGTAATTACGCACATACACACAATTTATTGTGTGTAATCTTTCACGAATATCAAAGGAAAGGCTTTATGAAAGCTGCAATCACAACAGTTCTATATAAAGGTAGCAGTGCTGTAATGATTAATCAATGCCATGGTATCTTGATCAGATAATCAAACTTAATAGGCTTACACTGGAGTTTTGTTCACAGAAATGGTGTGCAAAGACTCGATACATTTGTAAAGAAATATTACCGCTTGCATGTGCATTATTATTATTACTGCTATTTATCTAGCGCCAGCATATTCCATAGCGCTTCAAACATATGATATACAACCTTACTCAGCAAAGCTCATATAAATAATAGATGACTCAATTTAATAGTAGCTGAAACTATATAATAATTTATAAATGAATGATTATTGCGTCTAGTTATTTTGGTTGGTTGTTTGCTTTTTCTTTTCAAAAAATGTTGTGCTTTATTAAACAAGGTAATATCAAAAGTAATTCTGGGGCAAATACTTAAATCTTATGAATTAAATTAAATCTCAAAATTAAGTAGCTGGAACTCCAGCTGTTCCAGTTCGTGCTTGATAAATATGTTCCATATCGGAGAGAGATAAAATCAGGATGGTGGAGTGAAACCAAAAAGATGTGCTAATAGTTATGTGCTTTTTATTAACCATTATACAAGCATTTCTGTCAACCAATGAAAGTTGTCCATGCCAGCGCAATGTGGAATATACAGATTAGGCGGCCTTGTATTATTTGCTAAATGTTAAATGTTAGGTGTTCTATTGCAAATTCTAATATATACAACCTAGTTAGACACAATTTACATTTGGAAACTTTTTTCTCTTAAACTTAAAAACTACATTTGGCTGTAATTGCAAAGAAAAAAAAAAAGAAAACAGTTGAAACAGCACATATTTCTGTTTCAGAGCCATATTGATTAATTTGTAGCTTGTGTACTTCATTTTAATAATTCATTCACTCTGCACCTGAATGTGCTGCACTTAAGAGAACTGCTACTTCAGTGATTACCTTGTCATCTCAATGCTTTGCAATTAAGCCATTTTTATTGATTCACAGGCCAATTTGAAGCACATACTTGTTTTAATCAAATGAGTTTGTTTTGCTATTGAATATCAAGAAATTAATAATTTGACATCTAATTTTCTCCTTTGGCTCAGTGGAATGTTGCTATTAACAATCTGCAGATAATGTGGTTTGGAAGACTTATTTTCTTCTTTTGGCAGTACATTTTTAAGAAATATTATTAAACACAGATAAAACTGGAATGATTTCACCCCCAAAAAATACAAACATGAGATATACATGCATATTGTGTACAAAACAGTATATCTTGAATAGAAATGGCAATAGAAAGGGTGACCCGTCTTTTAAAGTAACACTAAAGTGTTAGGAATACAATCGTGCACTCTTAAAGGACCACTATAGTGCCAGGAAAACATACTCGTTTTCCTGGCACTATAGTGCCCTGAGGGTGCCCCCACCCTCAGGGACCCCCTCCCGCCCGGCTCTGGAAGGGGAAAGGGGTAAAAACTTACCTTTTTCCAGCGCTGGGCGGAGAGCTCTCCTCCTCCTCTCCGCCTCCGTTACGCCCCGCCGGCTGAATGCGCACGCGCGGCAAGAGCTGCGCGCGCATTCAGCCGGTCTCATAGGAAAGCATTTACAATGCTTTCCTATGGACGCTGGCGTGCTCTCACTGTGAAAAATCACAGTGAGAAGCACGCAAGCGCCTCTAGTGGCTGTCAATGAGACAGCCACTAGAGGATTAGGGGGAAGGCTTAACCCATTCATAATTATAGCAGTTTCTCTGAAACTGCTATAATTATGAAAAAATGGGTTAACCCTAGAAGGACCTGGCACCCAGACCACTTCATTAAGCTGAAGTGGTCTGGGTGCCTAGAGTGGTCCTTTAACACGTTAGTGTCTCTGTCCTTATTTAACAACAAGTCCACCCCCTGTTTGCCATACAATATAAAAAAATTATTTGAATGTCCTTTTTCCAGTGCTATTTACCTCCCCGCCTCCTGCGACCTCATAGACATGCATTGGGGACCTGATGTGCATACCATAGCAAATAGCAAAGCACTGAATCAACCCTCTCCTATGAGGGCTTTTCCATTACCTGACCATGCTTTACCTAGTAAGTGCAGAGGAAGCAACTCTAGTAGCAGTCAGTATGACAACCACCGGAGAAGGATTTAACTCTGCAATGTAAATATTGCAGTTTCTTAAAACGTGCAATGTTTTACTTTGCAGGGTTATAAGGACAGAATCACTGCACCCAGACCACTTAATTGAGATGAAATGGCCTGGATGACTTTAGTCCTTTAATGCATGACAGATAACACATTGAAAAACATTGCAAAACATCAATTAAGCGTGCTAAAAATCATACGGTAGTCCTGGTACTCTCATATCTTTCTATGCGAGAGCTAACCATTTCCTATAAACCCCTTTACAACATAAGATCACAGGAGCTGCAGTTCTAAATATATATATATATATATTTTTAAGGCTATGCATTTGGAAATGAGTTCGATCACAAAAATTATAATTTGATTCATTTACATTTGGTAATAAAAATCAGATTCATTTGCTAATTGGGCTGGTGAAACTTGTCTCTTCCATGCTTCCCCTACTAAAATCTTATGCTTTTTAATAGTTTTCTGACCACCATAGATAGTCTACTTTGTCCTTTCATTCTCCGTCCTCTTCTCCGCACACTTTCTTTTTTCATTTTTATTTATTATTATTTTTCTTTCTCGCCAAAACAATGCTCTTATCTAAAATTTTAGATTACATTTTTAATGTTGGTACATTTTTAACTATTTATTATTTAAATGTTTTTGCTTATAAACTTCAATAGCATCTAATTTCTTATAAAACTGATCATGAATATATGTTTAGCATGTGTCTTTATTTGCTTTGTTTGTTTTTCTTTATATTATTTGTAATGTGATTAGCGCAATGTATAGATCAAACTGTATTTTCTATAAGGAAACACTTGTCATTTGGCATAAGTTCACTCTCTCATAATTTTACACAATATATTTTATAATTAACAATACATGTATAACTGCCATATACTCCAAATGCCTTTTTATCATTTATTGGAGACATTTTAATGTAAACCATATTAGATGAAATTGCATTCACGCTGTATGACATAATAAAACAAAGGAGATACTTTGCCAACGTTAAAACTCTGTGAAAAGGTGGAGACAATACATAATAAAGTATGAAATTAATTTATGCTGCTTCGGCTTCTACATCACTAATCAAGTGAATCTGTGAGGATTAAAGAGGAAAATCCTCTGGCATGGATATTAGTGAGCCTTACTATCCACTTTAAAGATTTGGTGCAAAGTAGGTTAAAGCAGAAAGCAAGCCACGTAATCTGAAAATTACTTGGAATTGAAGATCTAAAAAGATAATCTCTACCTCAAAAGCACAAAATTACTTTCATTTGTCAGCAGTGTATACAACACTAAAACATCTAAAATATATCTATACATATATACATACATACACACATATGTACTTCGAAACAAGAGAATATCTGGATGTTCCTTTCCTAGTTAGACGTTTTGTTGATATATAGACAGACAGACTTTTATTTGTCTCCAATAAATGATAAAAGGGCATTTGAAATATATGACAGTTATACATGTATTATTAATTACAAAATATATTGTGTAAAATTATCATAGTGTGCATTTATCATGCCAAATGATATGTGTACAGGTACAGGTACACACAGACAGATAACTATATCTGTATGTATATGTCAATTGAACAGATTTTCTAATTGCTAAAGTTAAAACAGTCTTGACATGTACGAAAACCCTTCCACTACAATTTGAATTCTGTATCTTCTGTATTCTGTAATTTTTGTATTCCTTCATAATTTATCATTTCCACAGTGCTAAATACTGTAAGGAAATGGTATTTCAAACCTTAATCTGTGATTAATAATAAATAAACACGGTAGATTTTAAGGGTCATACCAAGATGTGAACTACTGTGTAACAATGTAAATGATCAATCTGAAACACATGGTACAGATAGGGCTGCACTATTCTCTATTTCAATAATTGATATAGTTTTTTGAAATAGTTCAGGGGAGTGACTTGAAATACTGCATTAAGTGTGATGTTCTTGTCCCAATCCCCCCCCCGCCCCCCCCATCTCAGTCAACTGTTTTCTGTCTCTGTTTTCTTCCATTGTTTACATTTTTCTATACAGTATTTCTAAGGCAACCATTATTTCTTATTGTCTCTAGCCAAGACCACAGCATTCTTAGATGGTTTTTGCGCCAAGTTCATGGACAGACCATTTGAAAAAATCTGTACAATCTGAAATTTCAGTGGATAAATGCTAAACTATTTTTGGGGAGGAGGGGGGAATAGGCCGAATTATATGAATGTATAGGCAACATTGTATCAGCTGTATAGAAAACTAAAAATTAAAGAGGCAAGTATAAGTCAAGGTACTTCAAAAGCCAAGTAATATAAATAATTAACTGCCAGCTTTCAAAATATAAATTATAAAACTTTTGTTCAAACCATAGGGAGTTAAAAAAAACTTCTTTACAGAGTAATTCAATATTTAAAAAAGAATGTGATAAAACTGCAGATATAGTCACTAGACATGCTGGAGTCTATGCTTTTTGTAAAATATTTGTCAAGACAAAAGACATGCAATTATTGCAAAAATGATTAGTCCATATACACAACAAAAATAAACCATTCGAATGGGAAAGTAAAAATTGGCAACAAAATTTTGGAACTACCAAACATGTGGACCTTTAGTTTCTATCAAGGAAGGATATGAGTATAGAATGGATTGAACTTATTTCTGGAAAATAAAAAACCCCAAAAAACTCAAAAGTTACAGGTTTCCTCTCAGTTCCAAAACAAGTTAGGTTGAAAGTGTCTGTATTTAACATTCGTGTAGGTGCAAAAATGTTAAAAAGAATGCAATTCTGTAATAACTATATATCGACAAAAGAAAACAGAAAGGCGGTTCCAAGGTTAATACAACCCCAGACAAAACAAACTGTATGGCAAAAAGACAAATACAGATTGCCATACAGATTGTTCAATTCACATTCGATTTACATTTGTTTGAGATTTAGGGAGTGATGCTATCAAATGGCTTGCCTGCACTTTGATTTATTTTGGACTTTAGTTCCACTCTCTCTAAAGCGAGACACTAACGTGTCCAAAAATGTTTGTCCTTTTGCATCTATTTTGTTGCAGACAACACAGGGAAACAATGTCATTCCATTATCTCTCTTGTAGACTTGTGCACCATGTCTATTTACTTTTCTGAATTACATTATAGTTAATATGATACTTGAATATTGCTATTTAAATTTTGCATTGTGGTTATAGCAAGGAAACCAATAATAAACCAAATCATTCAACAAAATACAGTTCAACTGAAAGCAAAAAATGCATTTTATCAGGTCTAAAACTCTTGGACATATATCTTTATATTGTGACGAGAGGGATTTATATATGAATTCAGTGTCAAACAATTGAAAAATTCTGTAGTGACCTCATTATTTGCTTCCGCAGCAATGGATTTTCTCCAAAAATTGGATTGCTACAAAGATAATGTAAAACATGACAGTTGTGCTCTGAATTGCCTGTAGTGTCACTTATGTACCGAATGAAATTAATTCACGGTAATTCATTGTATTAAACGACTTATTAGCATGCAACGATATTTCTTTGAAAATTGCTTTTCAGAAGTCAGTTGCCTTTTAACACTTATTTTAAAACAACTATATTAGTTAATTATTCTTCTAGAAAATGAAGACTATAGAGACACTCGTTTTTTTATATGACAATTTACATGTGAAACATTCGCATTTAGATACATCTTTATATGAAACATTGCATGGTTTAAGCTCAACCTTAGAAAAAGTAAATAAATAAAATGGATTTTATTTATTTACTCTTGCAACAACATCCAGGGATAGTGTTACTGTAGAGTAGACTACTTTTTATGTTACTTCAATTTCACTTTTCAGAAGTACTTACCTATGTAAATTGTTGACTGCTTGCAAACTTTCCTTGACTATGCATTAAATAAATATTTTCCAATGTTTTACTTTAAGAATTCTTCTACTTGATGATTTATTAAAAAATAAATTTAAAAAAATGAATAAAACTATTTTTATCAAATGCCTTCTTCAAAGACAGAGCAATGCATTTTATGTAAAACTCCCAATGTCCCATGGTTCTATCCTCATTAAGCATAAGTACTGAAAGAAATGTGGCTTCTACAACCTAGTTGGTCTAGCATTTGTCCCTCTCTAGGATAGAACTAGTAGGCATGGGACACGTGCATTTTTGTGCATGTAGCTTGTAAATCCACGTGAATTCATGTGTAGTTCGTATAATTATTTATTTATTTATAAAATATTTTACCAGGATAGATACATTATGATTTATCTAGTTTTCAAGGTCCACATATATGAAAATAGTGTGTGAAAGTATGCATGCATGCATGCTGAGTATCAGTGCAAGAAATTAGCACCTTTGCGTAATATACTTTTCACTATATAGAGCGCTATTATGATGAGTAATTTTTTTCTCAATTCTGGAAAAGAATTTTAGTTGACAACAGATTGCTAATCACAACAATGCAAAGTTTCAGGTTTACACTGTATATTTGCACTCATGGTTTTGAACCAGTCAACATTTAGATTTTAAGAAAGTAAGCTCAATCATAATCATTGACATTGTTAAGGGACCCTTAACTTACTCTCTCCTCAACCCTCTTCAGTCCAGCTTTAGCCCCCTCCACTCTACTGAGACTTCCCGTATCAAAGTCACTAATGAGATAAATCCAAAGGTCACTACTCCATACTAATTCTTCGTTACCTCTCCGTTGCTTTTGACACTGTTGGACATGTTCTCCTTCTCCAAACTCTTCAATCACTCGGTCTCTGTGACTCTGTCCTCTCATGGTTTTCCTCCTATTTCTTCCAACGCTCATTCAGTTTCTTCTTTTCTAATGATACCTCCACCGTTCGTCCTGTCTCAGTTGGAGTCCCCCAAGGCTCTGTCCTTGGTCCCCTTATATTTTCTCTTTACACTGCCTCTCTTGGCAAGCTTATTACCTCTTTTGGATTTAAATACCACCTGTACTCTGATGACACCCAGATATATCTCTCCTCCCCAGACCTCTCCCCTGATGTCCTGCAACTTGTCACCTCTTGCCTTTCTTCTATCTCTGATTGGATGTCCTCTCGCTTTCTGAAACTGAATCTTTCCAAAACAGAACTTCTTGTCCTTCCTCCTCCTAATATTAATCCTCCTCTCTCACTCTCCCTTCAGATTGGTGGTACCCATATCAGCCCATCCTTACAAGCACGTTGTCTTGGTGTTACTTTTGATTCTGGCCTCACCTTTGAGCCTCACATCCGGTCTGTTGTCAAATCATGCCAATTCCACCTCAAAAACATTGCCCGCATCCGCCCCTTTCTTACTCAAGATGCTACTAAAGAGCTTGTCCATGCTCTAGTAATCTCTCGCATGTACTATTGTAATGCTCTCCTAATTGGTCTTCCCAATAGCCGTATTGCCCCACTACAGTCTGTAATGAATGCTGCCGCCAGACTGATTTTACTCTCTAGTTGGTCCTCTCACACCTCACCCCTCTGTCAGTCCTTGCATTGGCTTCCTGTATACTATAGGAGCCAATTCAAAGTGCTAACCCATACCTATAAAGCACTGAATAATCTTAGTCCCTTTTATATCTCCTCACAGATCCATAGGTATGCCCCTTCTCGGTCTCTCCACTCTGCCCGTGACCTTCTTCTGTTCTCTGCTCATACCCGTACGGCCAACTCACGCTTGCAGGACTTTTCACAGGCGGCTCCCGTCCTATGGAATAGCCTGCCTACCGCCATCAGACTCTCCCCTAGTCTTCAATCATTTAAGAAGTGCCATAAAACTAATTTCTTTAGGAAAGCCTATGGCCTACCAGACTAACCTCACATAGCAGCCTCTTGCTCTCTCCTAAAGGGCAGCACTCTACTCTCTCCTCCAGCTCTGCTCTACTCCAACCTAATTTGACTTCTATTCCCTGTCCTAATGTGTTTTATACCCCACCTCCTATAGACTGTAAGCTCGTTTGAGCAGGGCCCTCTTTAACCCTTTGTTTCTGTAACTTTTCTTGTAATTGTCCTATTTATAGTCAAATCCCCCCACTAATAATATTGTAAAGCGCTACGGAATCTGTTGGCGCTATATAAATCACAATAATAATAATAAATGCTTCTGAGGTTTTTTTCCATTGTTTTTCATAAAATACTGCATTCCAATCTATTGTTTCCCCCTTTCTCATGATCATCTGCACCCCTACATAAATTAGTTCCCTATTTCTGATTCCTAACACAATGGAGTGACATTTGATGCATGAGCAAACCTACGCTCACTGGAATTGCATTCATTCATAAACTAAATGCATAAATAAATAGCACTAGTATGTACAAATGGAAGCCATCATTTTGGCTCATTTCATATGATAAACATTTTACATTAATACATTTTGTTATAATTATATCCAGTAGTGGCAGAATTGAAAATGTGGGTGTGGCTTAGAGGTGCCTAAACATAAATGAATGAGCATGTAATAGTGAAAATATATAAAATTGCATGTTTACTAATTGACAGTGAAAAACAATGGGAAACCAGGAATTAATTATCAAAATTAACTTACCAGTTACTGGCATCAACTCAAGTCAAAAGCCAGTTACTGAATTAGCATTATTTACCTGCAAAATGGGGGCATTCTGAACTTCTTTTTAATTTTAAATATATTATTCACATAATGGGATAAAACATAAATATATTTATAAGAGTACCCTCGAGTGTCTCATCTAGAGCATATACGCCTATGAAAAAAAATTATTTTTCCTCTACAATTTTTTTTTTTCATTCCACAAAACTAGTTAAACAATTTTCCACTGTTCTACAGGCAAAGTATACATCGCAAGAACAGCACTTTTTTTTTCATGAAATGCAATGTGACTGGTCGCCATATTAGAACCGCAGTGCAGAAAATGATTCTTCCTCCGCATGTTGCGGTTGTGTGCACTACACATTTTATAAATATGAGGCATGAGCAAGCCATTATTCAACGTCCCTAAACAAAACGAAAGCCTGTTTTTTCAACTTTATATTATCCGACTAGAATGATTTATCCTTATTGCAACTTATTGCCACATTATTTTAGCCGACTAACATGGCCTTAATATATCCGCAGTGTCTACACGTAAGATTACACGCACGCAGTCTAGCTAGAGATTAACAAATGTAAAGCATGCAAGAAAGATATACAATACAGACTATTAACACAATCTTATCCAAGGGCTACAGACAAGTCAAAAATAACCAGGCATTATAATAATGTGATTTGAGGATAGTGTGTGTCGTAAACCTGCGTTAATAAATTTGCCAGCTCAATTAAATGAAACCTTGCATTACAACGTGCCAGAGGATACCCACAACATGTATATCTAATTCGAATACAAAATATACTGTATGCTGCATTTGTCACGGGGTACATTAAAGTCAAAAGGTCATTATGCTTCTACTTTACATGTTCCCATGCAAAATTTCATAGTTCTTATTGATGGACAGTGTCATAAAGCCATCACTATGTTTATAGACATTTAATTGAAGACAGCGTAAAACGATAAACTAAGAAACATGCATGGTTGACTCCTCCAATTCCAACCATAAATCATACTGATGTTCAGACAAGTCGCCCAGACACAAATTCAGATGATAGATGAACCATTTAACTTTGATTTTTGAAAGCAATGAGCTTGCTAGCAATACCTCACACTGACTAATACCACATATGGTCATACAAGAACTCATCTAAAATCCATTTTTCCCTTGTGTGGATGCTAAAATTATCTTCTAAATGATCATTATTAAAAGTATGCTGTGTGTAACATCTTCCTAATGTGCATAGCTAGATTCATAGACTATTTGCATCAGTAAGCAATGATTTTATCACTATTTCTAATCTGAAATGAAGGGCTCTTAAAATCTAGATGAAAAGAATGAGGTAATCTGGAAAAATTAATTTATGGAATGCATTATGCTTTAGCAAAGTTAATCGAATAATTCAAAAAGGAAAACCTTGCGTATTTCTCTCTAAATATTGTATAAAATATTAAACCAACCCTTTTAGCTTTCATGCCAGAATTATTATTTTTTTAAATATTACTTACAAATCCACTCTACAGATCCATATTCCATTATGCTCATTTAAAGTAATCACAAAAAAGAATATGCCACATCTAATAATAAGTACTGAATTATTTGCTTTTATTGCAAATTATATTTGTACAAGAAAAGAAAAACTGTAAAAAGGAGCCTATTTTTAATGTTATTTCTATCAGGCAGATACCAGTGTGCATTGTTTATGCAAAACAGAACATGAATTGCTGTCAGATGACACTTTACTTGGAACATTGGAAGGATTAAACATTTAAAACAAGCTTTGAGTAGAACAAAACTCTAAGTATGTTTGTTTTGAAGTAATAAATCACACACTGGGGATTAACTGTATTTAACTGTATTTATGAATTTATGGAAAATGAACTAATAAAAAGAACATTGAAATCAATACTTATTTTTGTTGTTGCTTGTTTAAAGGGACACTATAGTCACCAGAACCATTACAGCTTAATGCAGTTGTTCTGGTGTCTGTAGCCTGTCCCTGCAGGCTTTTCGATGTAAATGCTGCCTTTTCAGAGAAAAGTATCATCTCCAGTGGCAGTCACTCAGTCTGCCACTAGAGGTGCTTCCTAATGCTGTTCTGCACAATCTGCAGCACTGGCATTCAGTGTCTCCATGCTTGGAGGTGCTGAACGCAGGGCCGGCCTTAGGGCGCACTGGCCCAGGGGCGCAAATGTCAGGGTGGCAAGCAGGAGGGAGGCACACAGTGCCCCTCTTCTGCCAGTTACTTCTCGTAGTGTGGCTGAGCGCCAGCTAACCCTTCCAGCCTGCCTTCCTTTCTGCAGTGCCTGCAGACTGTGTGTAGGGGGTGGGGATATGAACATGCCATATCTCTGCTACCCCTGTAGCAAACAGAGCAGCTGGTGCACAGCAGGGACAGAGCTACTGTTTTTTTGGGGGGTGGAGCAAAATGCATCTTCACCTGTGTAGTCAAAAATCATTGCACTGGACCTGCCTGAATGTTCCTGTTAGAGATGCACTGAATCAAGGCATCTCTATGAGGAGATGCTGATTGGGGCAATGCAGCATTTTTGCCAGGCATGCACAATAGCCTCCCAATGCTTTCCCATGGATTTGTTGAGATCATTGTGACAAACTGCCCTGAAACTCTCTATTTTCCCTAAGCCACAGTTATTTTCCCTTTGGTTTGATATTTTTATCTACCGAACGCAGACAACACCCTGGCTCATTATATTCAAAGTAACCACAAATTTAAGTGTTCTCTGTGGGTGGCTGCCGTTCATGTCTGTATGCATTGTGATAGGGTGAATGGGGTGGTCTGTGAGGGAGTTTATATTCCGACTGAATTGTTCAGAGAGGCATGTGATGTTTAACCCCAGAGGGAGTGTGTGTTTCTGTGTGTATATAACCGAAATTAATATTTAGTTATGGGCCCCTGGGGTGGAGCATTTGGAGAGCAGGGTGGGCCAGTGCTCCACTCCGCAGTTTAGCGGTTTTCTTGGGAGACATAGATCCAGGCCAGGGTTTTTGGACTGTCTCCAACCCACTGCTCAGCTGCAGGTAATCAGCAGCAGCAGTGGGAATAAACCCCTCCCTGCTAGGCAGGTAAGGTGAGAATGTCTGTTTTCTCTCTTGAAGAGCTGGAAGCAGCAGGCTGACTAAACACTGGAGTGCTGAGAGCTGACAAAGACACTAGGTTGGTGAAACCAATATTATTTTGTTATAGTTTAACCCCTGAAAGATAGGGAACCTGAAGTTAGTGCTCAGACGAGCTAGGTTTTTGTTTATAGGGATTTGTGATATAGATTATTACACTGCCATTTCCATCTGTATCAATACTAAGACAAACTTAATCAAATATAATTTAAAATAACACAGCAAAATACCCATTAACATACATTACAATTAAACTGCATACTTCAAAATGAGTACCCAAAACACACATTTATCACAATCACCATTCACACAGAATAAACTTCTAACTGCTGTATTCAGAACATATTATTGTAAGGTATACCAATTTTAGTTTGTATCAGATTTATTTAAGAGTTCTGGTACCAAAGGGTTTATTTTTTCTTTTTAAAGAAGGGATCCCGTATGGCCATATAACGCGTTTGACTTAAACATTTGTATAACACTTGCATTAAACAGTTGCAACATATGAGACCTGTCAATGGAATTTCTCTCTTATACGCTTATAGAACATTTGGACCAGATTACACAGACATGGTATCACCTGCATTTGTCAGAACTCTCAAAGACTCAAAATATTTATACTACTCCATGTTAAAGGCATGACAAAATTTTGACCGGTCAATTTGAGTTCCCAAAAGTCATATCAACACAGGTAAAAACCTTTGTCCATGGTTTTCGATCCTACATTTCATGACCAAAATTTCAAACCCACTTCTTCACAGTTTGGGTCACCATCAATAAAATCTCAGCATTCCCATTCAACAATTTATAGAATACATACAATTTAAAGCACATACAACATGTGACGTACTGGAATACATCAAGTTAGCTTACAGTACAAAATGAAGCATGTGTTGGACCGCTGAAAATATAAATTTTGCTCTCTAATTTATAATCATCTAAATTTACAACATAAATTCTCTGCAACAAACACTCAGGGCAGAAAGAATGTGGTGTTTGACATTTTGAATGAAGTGACTTTTTGTCCCAATATGAAAATAAACAGCTCATCATATAAACAATCATACATCCCACTTCTGACACCAGTTTGTTGGGGATAAAATCAGCCCGGGCCCTATGTGGATGATGGATATTTGCCAACTCATACAGAGCTCTGGAAATTGGAAATGAATAGCAG
Source organism: Pelobates cultripes (assembly GCA_933207985.1). NCBI lineage: Eukaryota > Metazoa > Chordata > Amphibia > Anura > Pelobatidae > Pelobates > Pelobates cultripes. The sequence goes on along the minus strand of OW240915.1, from coordinate 276,819,313 downwards.
AGACGTGTTCAATAACCAATTCAAATTGTATTCATACGTCAGTTATATTTATACCCCATTTTCATAGCAGGATGGGAGGGGGAAAATGAGCATATGGGCGTGACAATGACATTGTTTTTCACAAGTTATGAGCAGCTGTTTCTTATTATAATTCTATGTTATATAACACATGTATATTTGATCAAAACAAGATATTTACAAATACCTTAATCTTGGACAATTAACAAGAACATTTGGAAATCAGTATGGTCATTCTCGTAAATGATATTAGATAAATTCTTCCCAGAATCAAAGATACTATTCCAAATTTATTCTTGGTTCAAATTAACCCTTATATGAACAGCTAGGATATTACGCAAAATGGATATTCATATCCTACATTGAGGGTCTGTGGGTGTGCCAGTCATCCGGTAGTCTGTTTGAGGACTTTTATTTTGGCAGACCTGTTAAACAAGTAGCCTGTACCTTTAAAACTGTTACCTGCTTGGTGCTATAATGGAGGAACTGGTGAAGGCTGTGGTACAGGCAACCGCTGTACAACAAGAAACAAATCGTCTACTGGTTACACAGGTTGAGAACCTGAAGGAAGCCCAGCAGATGGATAGAGCTGCCCTTACTGAGGTGATGCAGAGAGTGATATTGCTATCTGCAGGGAGCCCCCCTGGGGAAAGGGGATCCCGTATCTGTGCCACTGACTTCCTGCATAAGATGACAGAGATAGATGATGTGGAGGCTTATCTCACCATTTTCGAGAGGTTTGCTGCCCGGGAAAGATGGCCATTGGACCATTGGGTAGGGCTTCTAGCTCCATGCCTGAGTGGGGAGTGCCAAAAAGTCTATGAAGACCTACCTTCCGACCAGACCCAGGATTACAAGCAACTTAAAGCTGAAATTCTAGCCATTAGAGCCCAAAGATTTCATAACGGGCATACAACGTGAGTAAACCTACCAGAGCCCAGATGTATGGATTGCTCAGGCTCGCTCAGAAATGGCTGGAGCCAGAGCGCTACCCTGCTACCAAGATAGTGGAGATGGTTGTTATGGACCGTTTTCTCAGACACCTGCCAACAGGACTGCGACAATGGGTCTGCCAAGGGGACCCTCAGGATCCTGAAGCAATGATGTGCCTGATTGAGAGGTATTTGGTCACCAAGGAGCCATACAGTATTGATCCTCATCAGAAGTCCCGACCGGCTAACAACCGGATAAGCGGGAAAGTGGGAAACAAAGGACAAAACTTTGTACCGAACCTTGGACCATATGACCGGTGTGGCAGAAGGTCCCCACCAGCTCCATTACAGCTACAAGACCAAGCTGAGGGACAACGCCGGTGCTTTAAATGCCATGAGCCTGGACATTTTGCACGTAACTGTCCAGAGAATGCAGAGCCCATGCAGTGTGATGTAGGAACAAGGGCTCTGCATAGGACTGTTTTGACTTGCTCAAAGATGTGTGTGGTGACTAGTGCTATTAATGCAACACATTTAATAATGGTGAGGGTGGAAGGAAAGAATGTACAAGCTCTGATTGATTCAGGGAGTGAGGTTACTGTGATAAAAAATGTTCTGCTCCAGCCAGGGAAATTAGATACCAGACAAGTGATTGATATTGTGTGTATACATGGTGACACCCACACATACCCCACGGCAGAGGTTGAGTTTGGCACCGAGGTAGGACAGGTTAAATGCTCTGTAGGGGTAGTGCCTATGATGTGGTATTAGGGAGGGACTTTCCCCATTTCTGCCACCTATGGGAAAAGTGCTCTGCTCATCCGAAAATGCGCTCTGAGGAGCTACCCGGGGTAGAGTGTATAAATAATATGTTTCCTTTCTCCGACATAGAATGTGAATTGGGTACCGAGCAAGAGACACCCTTGGTGTGCCTGGGTAATGAGGTAGAACCTCCCCATAATGAAGACCCTATAGAAGATGTGGGGTTTCAGGATCTCAGAGTCCCTCCTGGTAACTTCTGAGCAGCAGCAAGAGAGAATGTGCAAATAGTGGAGGGTACAAGGGTGGACCCTGACAAGCCCTTAAGCTTTCCTTATTTCATGGTGAAAAATTATCTCCTGTATCGAGTAGAGAAGAAAGGGGAAGAGGAGGCAGAACAGTTGTTAGCTCCCCAATCTCACCGAAACACTGTTTTAAATCTAGCCCATGGCCATGTGTTAGGTGGGCACCTTGGTTTTGAAAAAACAAGGGAATGAATTCTGACCCGATTCTATTGGCCAGGGGTATTTTCGGCAATAGAGAGGTTTTGTAAATCCTGCCCAGAAAGCAAACTGAAAGCTCCACATAAGGGCTTTCGTAGTTGGTACCCCTTCCCATCATAGAGGTTCCATTTGAAAGAATAGCAATGGACCTGATAGGGCCGTTGCCTAGGTCCGCTAGAAGACATCAGTACATTTTAGTTGTTGTTGATTATGCAACACGGTATGCAAAGGCAGTACATCTACGGAATGCCACCTCTAAAAATGTTTTAAGGGAATTACTGAAGATGTTTAGCAGGATGGCTATACCAAAGGAAATTCTCACAGATCAGGGAACCCCTTTTATGTCAAAAATCATGCGTGATTTGTGCAAATTGCTCAGAATCAAGCAACTGAAAACCTCAGTATACCATCCGCAAACTGATGGATTAGTGGAGAGGTTTAATAAACTCTAAAGGCTATGCTGCGGAAGGTGATAGACAAGGACGGAAAAAACTGGGATTATCTCATACCCTAATTGATGTTTTCTATTAGAGAAGTCCTGCAAGCTTCCACAGGGTTTTCACCTTTCGAGTTATGTATGGTAGGCATCCAAGAGGCATACTGGATGTTGCCAAAGAAACATGGGAACAAGAGCATACCCCCCCCCCGTCATAGTCTTATAGAGCATGTAGCTCAAATGTAAGAGTGAATCGAAGCAGTAATTCCCATAGTTAGGAAAAACATGGAAAAGGCCAGAGAGCCCAGAAAGCAAATTCTTAGCCAGCTGGCAAGGGCCATATGAAATCACAGAGCGGGTCAGTGACGTGAACTATAAAGTAAGACAGCCGGGCAGAAGGAAGCCAGAACAGACATACATATATATTTATTGAAGCCATGGATAGAACGAGAGGCCCTCGTCATGACCAAAGATAGACCCACTCAAGCCACTCGTGAGCAGGGTCCGGAGGTGCATATCGCTGATACTCTTGCCCCCCCATCAAAAACAGGAAGTCAGGGAGTTTGTGTCTAAAAATAGGGATGTGTTTTCCCCAATACCAGGGAAAACACATATAATCAAGCATGATATCCTAACTGAACCTGGGAAGAAGATCAATCTGAAGCTCTACAGGATACCTGAGGCTAGATGTGAAGCGATTAGTGCAGAGGTTAAAAAAAATGCTTGAGTTGGGGGTGATTGAAGTGTCACAAAGTGAGTGGAACAACCCAATTGTGTTAGTGCCCAAACCAAATGGGGAAATCCGTTTCTGTAATGATTTCCGTAAGCTAAATGATATCTCTAAGTTTGATGCCTACCCGATGCCTCGTGTGGATGAGCTAATAGAGCAATTAGGTAAGGCCAGATATCTGAGCACCTTGGACCTCACCAAGGGATACTGGCAGGTACCCCTGACAGAGAAAGCAAAAGAGAAATCCGCGTTATCTACCCTGATGGGTTGTTCCAATATAAAGTACTGCCATTTGGGTTGCATGGTGCCCCAGCCATGTTTCTTCGTATGATGGATAAGATACTTCACCCCCACAGGGAGTAAGCAGCCACCTACCTGGATGATGTGGTGAGGCAAAAACTAAGAAAAAAATGCCAGGGTGGCTAGATGGTTCCTAAGTCTTCAGCCTTACCAGTTTACTATTACTCACAGGGCCGGTAATGCAGATGGCCTCTCCCGAGTTCACTGTCTATGGTCCCAGGCCACTCGCCCCGATGGGTCTGAGCTGGGGAGGGGGATATGTGATAAGGTGAATGGGGTGGTCTGTGAGGGAGTTTATATTCCGACTGAATTGTTCAGAGAGGCATATGATTTTTAACTCCAGGGGGAGTGTGTGTTTCTGTGTGTATATAACCGAAATTAATATTTAGTTATGGGCCCCTGGGGTGGAGCATTTGGAGAGCAGGGTGGGCCAGTGCTCCACTCCGCAGTTTAGCGGTTTTCTTGGGAGACATAGATCCAGGCCAGGGTTTTTGGACTGTCTCCAACCCACTGCTCAGCTGCAGGTAATCAGCAGCTGCAGTGGGAATAAACCCCTCCCTGCTAGGCAGGTAAGGTGAGAATGTCTGTTTTCTCTCTTGAAGAGCTGGAAGCAGCAGGCTGACTAAACACTGGAGTGCTGAGAGCTGACAAAGACACTAGGTTGGTGAAACCAATATTATATTCTTATAGTTTAACCCCTGAAAGATAGGGAACCTGAAGTTAGTGCTCAGACGAGCTAGGTTTTTGTTTATAGGGATTTGTGTTATATTTATGTTTTCATTTACTGCTGTCTCTGTGGTTAAGCTCAACAATAAAGTACCTGGAATTAAGTTACTTTTAAAGACTCTGCATGTTTGTATCCTAGAGGACCGTGCTATCTGCAACCAAGGATCACAGCATGTATGTCAGTATGTATGTCTGTCAATATGTCTGTATATATGCATGTATGTCAGTCTGAATGTATGTATGTATGTCTGCATGCCATTATGAATGTACAGGGAGTGCAGAATTATTAGGCAAGTTGTATTTTTGAGGATTAATTTTATTACTGAACAACAACCATGTTCTCAATGAACCCAAAAAACCCATTAATATCAAAGCTGAATATTTTTGGAAGTAGTTTTTAGTTTGTTTTTAGTTTTAGCTATGTTAGGGGGATATCTGTGTGTGCAGGTGACTATTACTGTGCATAAATATTAGGCAACTTAACAAAAAACAAATATATACCCATTTCAATTATTTATTATTACCAGTGAAACCAATATAACATCTCAACATTCACAAATATACATTCCTGACATTCAAAAACAAAACAAAAACAAATCAGTGACCAATATAGCCACCTTTCTTTGCAAGGACACTCAAAAGCCTGCCATCCATGGATTCTGTCAGTGTTTTGATCTGTTCACCATCAACATTGCGTGCAGCAGCAACCACAGCCTCCCAGACACTGTTCAGAGAGGTGTACTGTTTTCCCTCCTTGTAAATCTCACATTTGATGATGGACCACAGGTTCTCAATGGGGTTCAGATCAGGTGAACAAGGAGGCCATGTCATTAGATTTTCTTCTTTTATACCCTTTCTTGCCAGCCACGCTGTGGAGTACTTGGACGCGTGTGATGGAGCATTGTCCTGCATGAAAATCATGTTTTTCTTGAAGGATGCAGACTTCTTCCTGTACCACTGCTTGAAGAAGGTGTCTTCCAGGAACTGGCAGTAGGACTGGGAGTTGAGCTTGACTCCATCCTCAACCCGAAAAGGCCCCACAAGCTCATCTTTGATGATACCAGCCCAAACCAGTACTCCACCTCCACCTTGCTGGCGTCTGAGTCGGACTGGAGCTCTCTGCCCTTTACCAATCCAGCCACGGGCCCATCCATCTGGCCCATCAAGACTCACTCTCATTTCATCAGTCCATAAAACCTTAGAAAAATCAGTCTTGAGATATTTCTTGGCCCAGTCTTGACGTTTCAGCTTGTGTGTCTTGTTCAGTGGTGGTCGTCTTTCAGCCTTTCTTACCTTGGCCATGTCTCTGAGTATTGCACACCTTGTGCTTTTGGGCACTCCAGTGATGTTGCAGCTCTGAAATATGGCCAAACTGGTGGCAAGTGGCATCGTGGCAGCTGCACGCTTGACTTTTCTCAGTTCATGGGCAGTTATTTTGCGCCTTGGTTTTTCCACACGCTTCTTGCGACCCTGTTGACTATTTTGAATGAAACGCTTGATTGTTCGATGATCACGCTTCAGAAGCTTTGCAATTTTAAGAGTGCTGCATCCCTCTGCAAGATATCTCACTATTTTTGACTTTTCTGAGCCTGTCAAGTCCTTCTTTTGACCCATTTTGCCAAAGGAAAGGAAGTTGCCTAATAATTATGCACACCTGATATAGGGTGTTGATGTCATTAGACCACACCCCTTCTCATTACAGAGATGCACATCACCTAATATGCTTAATTGGTAGTAGGCTTTCGAGCCTATACAGCTTGGAGTAAGACAACATGCATAAAGAGGATGATGTGGTCAAAATACTCATTTGCCTAATAATTCTGCACTCCCTGTATGTGTGTATGGATGTCAGTGTCTGTAAGTATGTCTGTATGTATGAATGTATGTGTGTCTGTATGTATGTTAGTATGTGTAAAGCGGCACTTCGAATTATCGAACAATTGCACGAACCAGAGACCACCCTGGAGCTTGTAAACACCTATTAACAACTTGGAATGTTTCTCACCACAGTGTTCTAATTGTTTGGGCTTGAATCTCATCAAACTAAAATCGGATACAGAAACTCCTGAACACCGCTGGACTTTCATCATTGCCTGATTTGATTTTATTTAACTTAGAAGGGCACTGTTCGGTGAGATCATTTGTCTGGATGAAGGGAACAAGCTCCACGGTAAGACTATTGACTCTGTTTGGCAGTTTATTCATTTTCAAACTACTGAACTTGACCGACTGCAAGCCCTGATTCTCTGGAACATGCCTGCGGTCAGTCAAATAAATGACTTCCATAGAATTCCTGAACCCATGAACTGATCTGAGTGATTTTTGAATATGTTGGTCACCCAGATCAGGGCTAGCAGGGGATGTAACATTTGTGGGGATATTATGTGTTTTGGGGTACTTTTGGGACTTTATAGAAATGTGTGTTTTTTCTGTCTGGAGATAATTGGGTTAATACAGTATCTGACTCAATTATCTCCCAAGCAGAGGGGAGGAATTGTGTGCTATGTGTGGGAGTGTCGTGCATTGGAATACTGTTTTTATTGGTCTGTGAATATTGTAACTCTGTTCTCCACAAGGTCCATGTGGACATTCCCCTTGCATGGGGATTGTCATATAAGGCCAAGTGTGACACCATTAAAATCAGTTCCTCTTCACCCTCAACATAGAGCCTTGTCTCATGTGTGGAGGGGACAGCTATATTCATTCTGGGGATTGCTATACTCATTATACTCCCCTAGGTTCTAGTCACTAGCTCTTATAAGAGCTGTTCCTGCTATACTCTCTGGAGTAGGAGAGGTTCACCCACAGGAAGCTGGATCCTGGTCTTGGGTCCAGGGTGGATGGAGCTGCGGCGGTTTGTGGGGTCTACGGTGCTGATGGTGTCTAGTGGAGTGCTTGGAGTCCTTGGGAAGACTGGGAAGACTAAACGGTTTCTATGTAACAGGCAGTGTTTTATTTAGAGTTCAGAGCTAAAGATATTTCGGCCCTATCCTGTGCCTTTGTCAAGATTTGACAAAGGCACACGATAGTGCCGAAACAATGTCTTTGCCTCTGAACTGCCTTTTATTAAGAAATCATTGGGTGTGTTCAGAAATATGTTTTTTGTTCCAGTTGGATTGTTTGGGAGTTGTCTCTCATGGCTTAGAGCATCCCCGATGGGAGTATTTCCCTTGTCAGTGTGTGCATTGCCTCTTACATTCTGCAGAAAATAAAAGATGGCTACCTAGACATGTTTCAATACCTTTTCAGAGGCAAGTAGTGATCTGGGCACGGTTAGGGGTTGGTTCACTATGTATTACAATGCACATATTATTCATAAATTATTCATAGTTGTAATTTCTGGTGTTCCATATATGCACAATGTAAACTGGGGCTAACCCAACAATTTATTTCTTGTATCCTGTGTTGTACTTTAACATGGTAAAAGAGTATTTAAAAGTATAAAAAAGTTTTTACAAATATATTATGCTATATGCTAATCTCTCACTTTCATCTTTCAAGTAAATCCATACCCCTTAACAGCAGTGTCTGATGAAGCAGGATATCAGTGAGTGGGGTAAAAGAGTGGGACAGAGAAAAAGTGTATGTAGTGAGTGTAGAAGAAAATGAACATGCCACAGTGTTAGAGAGACTGAAGCAGCAAGAGCATTTGCATAGTGCGCAAAGTCAGCTTTATTATTATTTTATTATTTATTTAGCACCAGCAAATTCCGTAGCGATGTACAACGAGTGGACTAACAGACGCGTAATTGTAACCAGACAAATGGACGCACAGGAACAGAGGGGTTAAGGGCTCTGCTCAATGAGCTTACATGCTAGAGGGAGTGGGGTATAGTGACACAAAAGGTAGGGGTAATGAAATAGGTTGCTAGAAAAGTATTAACTGAGAACTTAGGTTATTTTTGACAGTTGCAGGAGAGGAGTCGGGGGGAATGAAAACTCGCTAACAGTTTAAATTATATGCTTTCCTGAAGAAGAGTGTTTTCAAAGATTTTTTCGAAGGGTTGGAGACTGGGTAAAAGTCTAACGGAGAAAATAAATGAATTCCACAGAAAAGGTGCAGTCCTGGAGAAGTTTTGGAGGTGAGCATCAGATGTGGGAGTAGAGGATAGACGTAGGTCTTCGGCAGAGTGCAGGGGCCTCAACATAGAAACATAGAATGTAACGGCAGATAAGAACCATTTGGCCCATTTATTCTGCCCAATATTTCAAAATACTTTTAATTAGTCCCTGGCCTTATGTTAAGTCTAGGATAGCCTTATGCCTATCCCACGCATGCTTAAACTCCCTCACTATGTTAACCTCTGCCACTTCAGCTGGAAGGTTATTCCATGCATCCACTACCCTCTCAGTAAAGTAATACTTCCTAAAATTATTTTTAAACCTTTGCCCCTCTAATTTAAGACCATGTCCTCTTGTTGTGGTAGTTTTTCTTCTTTTAAATATAGTCTCCTCCTTTACTGTGTTGATTCCCTTTAAATATTTAAATGTTTCTATCATATCCCCCCTGTCTCGTCTTTCCTCCAAGCTATACAAGTTAGGTTCCTTTAACCTTTCCTGGTAAGTTTTATCCTGCAATCCATGAACCAGTTTAGTAGCTCTTTTCTGAACTCTCTCTAAAGTATCAATATCCTTCTGAAGATACGGTCTCCAGTACTGCGAACAATACTCCAAAGTGAGGTCTCCCCAGTGTTCTGTACAATGGCATGGGAACTTCCCTCTTTCTACTTCTAATACCTCTCCTTATACAACCAAGCATTCTGCTAGCATTTCCAGCTGCTCAACAGGACATACTTGTGTATTAGAGAGAATAGGTAGGTTGGAGCAGCTTTATGTAGGGACTTGTAAGCAAGCAGCAGAATCTTAAATTGAGCCCTATATCTATCTGGAAGCCAAGGTAGGGACTGACCGAGGGGAAGGCGTGGGAGGTGTGGGCAGACAGAAAAAAGAGCCTTGCAGGCCGCATTCATTATAGATTGCAGCGGAGCAATCTGGGAACACTCAAGACTACTGAGAAGGGGATTAACTAATTTCATTGTTAGCCAAGTCACACCAGTTTTGTTCCCCTACATCCCTCTTAAGTTTCCATATTTAAACAATAGCATGTGAAGAGCAGTAAAAAATTTTTTTATATATATATATATATATATATATATGTGACGGTAGTAGTCAGTATCACCGTCTAGTATTCCTTTTCCCAATAGCAGAATAACTCCAATAATCCACAAGAAGAAATATCGCTGTAATCGCCAAATAATCCACACATGAGCCAAAGCTTAATGCTGGAACAAGACTGATTTACTGGCACACAGGGCACACAATTTATGCAACACAAAACTCCTCCTCTGGGCCAGGCTAGATAATTGGGTTTGAGCAACATTCTAACCCAATTATCTACTGGCCAGAAAATTTACAGTTTTTACAATTTTTTTTAAAACAGTACTTTCCATATCACATATTAATATACATTTTACATCCCTGGGTAGCTGATGGTCTGGGGAGCAACACTTAAATTTCATGAAAATCCGTTTGGTAGTTTTCGTGTCGCGTCGTGTGGAAGTTTGACCGGCTCACCGGAGTTCCATGAAATTGGGGCTAAGAGCCGGTCTCCGTTCATGTCAATATACACGAAAACTACTAGGGTTAGGATGTAGAGAGTTCGTGGAAAGTGTTCCCTTCATTCGGTAGTTTGAATTTCCTGAACGCTGTTCATGTCAAGTTCGTGGAAATAAGTCAGGTGGGACTTCCATGGGGGACAGGGTCCTGCTGGAAGGCCATGCCGAAAATAAATCCAGGCGCTTGACACCTAAGTCCCGCTGACTGGCCGTTCGGGAGTTTAAGATGGCCGCCATCCATTGTTCTTCGCCACGTGTTCGGCTCCCGAAATGGCAGCCACCCAGGAACTCTCAATTAACTTGTGGTTTCTAATTTCTAATTGCTACCCAGGGTGGTCCTCGTTCAGTAAAATAGCTATTTTACTGAACAAGGGATTTGGACGCATAGAAAATAACAAATGCACTAGTAATACAGTTAATAAATCTCACGAATACAATAGTAGGGAGGGAAATAGTTGAATGAATGGAGGATGATTCTATACAATATATATGTATTATTTTTATTTATTTATTTTAAATCAATTGGAATAAGCATGGGACTGGAGTGGCAGCTCCATCAGCCCCCATGGTAATCCAGACCTAGGCAAAGGAAAGGAAAACTGAAATAATTATCTTTTTTTTTTTTTTTTAATTACAGTGATGCTTTCAGGTATAATTTTGTGCACTATAAATAAAATACTGAAAGTCTACACAGGTAATCCTACATGTCCTTTGACTGTAAAATTGTCCTGTTAAAGGCCATAGAACCATTTTAAAGGATCATTTCATGTTTCTACTCCACTACTTTTTTTTAAAGTATACTTTTCTAAGCAAATCGCTCTCATTTTATTTTTCGGAAAGTAGGATCACCATAGCTGTAAACTTGGTTGTCTATTTTAGCTGCACAGCAAAAGTCATACTTTAGATACTACTAAATATAAAATGAGTAATGTCATGAGAACAGACTAGAATAGATGTTCACAGATATAATCAAATAACTTAAATTGTCCCATATGTATACTACTAAATAAAGTCCAGACAAGTATACACTTTAGTCCAATCACTGATATGGTGTTCTTTATTATTACCAAGACCTAAAACATTGCCTTTACAGCTGGCAAGTCCCCCTGCTCTATTACAAAACAAAGATATTTAATTGCCTATTAAAGATGAATTGGAAGCATTTAATTTAAACCATATGAAACCCCCAATTTCTGAAAATTGTTCAATGAGTTGAACATGTGGAGATCATATTCCTTTGTTCCCATCATCATAAATGACTCGAGGTCCAATACCTTGACCTTAAAGTCACAAATATTTGTGCTGCTTTTAGTATTCTCCATAATGAAGGCAAATCTAAAACAGCTCTTATACTATACATGCAAATCCTTATATAATTACAATAAGTTTGCATAACTAATGGAAAAATATACCATCTCCAAATGTGGGACTATAATATGTGGCACCTAATGTTAAAGATTAAAAATCAAGAATTTAACTCGGTACCAAAGAAGGCAGCTTTAGACTGTGTACTTTGAATAGAATGCCACTTACCTCTACAGTCTATTCTTGGCATACTACATAACTGGGATTAGAACTGATGGGAGACACCAGGCATCAGTGGCTGCATAAATGCAGAAATTCAGGTGTAGATTAAAGGACAGGGGACAGTAGAATGATTCCTATAAGGCTTTTACAAAAGATAACCAGCAGTTGGGAGTTACAGTTAACATATATGTTTTGGATGAAAGTGGAGAGCTAAGTGTCACTATTAGTGATGTCACGAACATAAAATTTTCGGTTCGCGAATGGCGAACGCGAACTTCCGCAAATGTTCGCGAACCGGCGAACCGGGCGAACCGCCATAGACTTCAATAGGCAGGCAAATTTTAAAACCCCCAGGGACTCTTTCTGGCCACAATAGTGATGGAAAAGTTGTTTCAAGGGGACTAACACCTGGACTGTGGCATGCCGGAGGGGGATCCATGGCAAAACCCCCATGGAAAATTACATAGTTGATGCAGAGTCTGGTTTTAATCCATAAAGGGCATAAATCACCTAACATTCCTAAATTGTTTGGAATAACATGCTTTAAAACATCAGGTATGATGTTGTATCAATCAGGTAGTGTAAGGGTTACGCCCCCTTCACAGTGACAGACCAAACTCCCCGTTTAATGCACCGCAAGCAACCGCAAACAGTCCATTTGCACAACCGCAAACTCCCCATTTGCACAAGGTTGGATGCCGAGCTACTCATGTCCTGTTCCTCTTCCTCAGTGATCTCACTGAAGGTATGTTCTTCGCCCGAGCCACGTACAACACCACTGGTACCAGATAGGTGACAACGAGCACCCTGGGATGCCTGTTGTGGCTGGTCTTCCTCCTCCTCCTCAAAGCCACATTCCTCCTCTGACTCCTCTTCCTCACAATCCTCTTCCAGCGTTGCCGCAGGTCCAGCAAGCGATGCTGATAAGGCTGTTTCTGGTGGTGATGGTGACCCAGATCCAGAACTCTTCGCAGGGCACACTCCAGGAAGAAAACAAATGGTATGATGTCACTGATGGTGCCTTCAGTGCGACTGACTAGGTTTGTCACCTCCTCAAAAGGACATATTGTGGTGACATTCTGTCATCAAACTAATATGGTGACCAGGGATCATGTGACCAAGCTCTTACAGTGGGATAAGCTTTACCTTTTGAAATGTTAATTGGTAATTCAATACCTTTACTAGTCAGGAAAGAGATAACCACTTCCCCCTATCTCCATTCCTCTCTGTTCCTTCGTGGCTGTGCTACTGAGCAGTCCTTTAAGCAGACATGGCCTAATTTCTATCACGGTGAACTGTGAGTGGGATCTGGTGATTTTATAAGATGTAGTTGTTATTGTTAGTTAGGTTGTTGTTGCTGTTGTTGGTGGTATAGTTAGTTAGATTGTGTGTCATTATTTGTATGTTGTTGTTGTTTTGTCTCTGAATAAATATTTGTTAAAGTAGACGGACCAGAGTTTATATGTGTATGCGCACATAATAATTTATAGAGTTTGGTGATACACCACACATATGAGCCTACAGGCATTGCACATGAGCGTCCAGTAACGTGGCAAAAAAATTCCCAGCTCCACAGAGACTGTCCTAGCACCCCGGTCATACAAATACTCATTAACTGCTTTTTCTTGTTGGAGCAGGTGGTCGAACATTAGGAGTGTTGAATTCCAACGTGTCGGGCTGTCGCAAATCAAGTGCCTCACTGGCATGTTTTTTTGCCGCTGGATATCTGAAAAGTGCGCCATGGCCGTGTAGGAATGCCTGAAATGGCCACACACCTTCCTGGCCTGCTTCAGGACAACCTGTAAGCCTGGGTACTTAAGCACAAAGTGTTGTACGATCAGATTACACACATGTGCCATGCACGGCACATGTGTCAACTTGCCCAAATGCAATGCCGCCAACAAATTTCTTCCGTTGTCACAAACCACTTTGCCGATCTCCAGTTGGTGCGGAGTCAGCCACTGATCCACCTGTGCGTTCAGGGCGGACAGGAGTGCTGGTCCGGTGTGACTCTCTGCTTTCAGGCAAGTCAACCCCAAGATGGTGTGACACTGCCGTATCCGGGATGTGGAATAGTACCTGGGGAGCTGGGGGGGTGCCGTTGATGTGGAGCAAGACGCAGCAGCAGAAGAGGACTCAGCCGAGGAGGTTATGGAAGAGGATGGAGTAGGAGGAGTAGAGGAGGTGGCAGCAGGACTGCCTGCAAGTCGTGGCGGTGTCACCAACTCCTCTGCAGAGCCATGCATTCCATGCTTGGCAGCAGTCAGCAGGTTTACCCAATGCGCAGTGTAGGTGATATACCTGCCCTGACCATGCTTTGCAGACCAGGTATCAATGGTCAGATGGACCCTTGCCCCAACACTGTGTGCCAGACATGCCATTACTTCCTTTTGCACAATCGAGTACAGGTTGGGGATTGCCTTTTTTGCAAAGAAATTTCAGCCGGGTACCTTCCACTGCGGTGTCCCAATAGGTACAAATTTTTTGAACGCCTCAGACTCCACCAGCTTGTATGGTAAAAGCTGGCGGGCTAAGAGTTCAGTCAAGCCAGCTGTCAGACGCCGGGCAAGGGGGTGACTTTGTGACATTGGCTTCTTATGCTCAAACATGTCCTTGAAAGACACCTGACTGTGGGCAGATGAGCAGGAACTGCTCAAGGCAAGAGATGGAGGGGCGGATGGTTGAGAGGGGGCAAGGAGGACAGCAGTGGTTAACGTGGCTGAAGATGCTGGTCCAGGCGGAGGATGGTGGCTTTGAGTTTGTGTGCTGCTTGTACTCATGTGTTGATCCCATAGGCATTTGTGATGTGCGATCATGTGCCTTTGCAAAGCAGTTGTACCTAGGTGGGTGTTCCCACTTCCCACGACTCAGTTTCTTTTGGCACAGGTTGCAAATGGCATCGCTGTTGTCAGAGGCAGACACACAAAAGGGTTGGGGGGGGAGGCTGAGGGTGGTGGGGTCTGGTGGTGCCGAGGGTGGTGGGGGTGAGGGTGGGGGTTGGTGGGGGGGAGGGGGATGAGGCTGAGGGTGGTGGGGGATGAGGCTGAAGGTGGTGGTGGGAGGCTGAGGGTGGTGGGGCTGGGATGCCTGGGTGGTGGTGATGCTGAGGGTGGTGGGGGAGGCTGAGGGTGGTGGGGGTGGTGATGCTGAGGGTGGTGGGGGGAAGCTGATGGTGGGGGTGGTGATGCTGAGGGTGGTGATGCTGAGGGTGGTGTGGGCGGTGGTGATGCTGAGGGTGGTGTGGGGGGTAGTGAGGCTGAGGGTGGTGTGGGGGGTAGTGAGGCTGAGGGTGGTGAGGCTGAGGGTGTGGGGGGGTAGTGAGGCTGAGGGTGGTGTGGGGTGGTGATGCTGAGGGTTTGGGGTAGTGAGGGTGTGTGGGGGGTAAGGAGGCTGAGGGTGTGTGGGGGCATGAGGCTGAGGGTGGTGGGAGGCTGAGGGTGTGGGGGGTAGTGAGGCTGAGGGTGTGGGGGGTAGTGAGGCTGAGGGTGTGGGGGGTAGTGAGGCTGAGGGTGTGGGGGCAGTGAGGCTGAGGGTGTGGGGGCAGTGATGCTGAGGATGGAGGGGGTGAGGCTGTGGGTGGTAGTCAGACTGAGGTTGGTGTGGGTGGTAGTGAGTCTGAGGGTGCTGATGCTGAGGGTGGTGGGGGATGTTTAGGGTGGTGGGGGATGAGGCTGAGGGTGGTGGGGGAGGCTGAGGGTGGTGGGGGTGGTGATGCTGAGGGTGGTGGGGGTAGTGAGGCTGAGGGTGGTGTGGGGGGTAGTGAGGCTGAGGGTGGTGAGGCTGAGGGTGTGGGGGGTAGTGAGGCTGAGATGGTGGGGGTGGTGATGCTGAGGGTGGTGTGGGGGGTAGTGAGGCTGAGGGTGTGGGGTAGTGAGGCTGGGGTGGGTGTGAGGCTGAGGGTGGTGTGGGGGTGAGTGAGGCTGAGAGTGGTGTGTGGGGGTAGTGAGGCTGAGGGTGGTGAGGCTGAGGGTGGTGTGGGGGGTAGTGAGGCTGGGGGTGGTGAGGCTGGGGGTGGTGTGGGGGGTAGTGAGGCTGAAGGGTGGTGATGCTGACACTGTCCCTCCTCTCACTAAGAATGCAACTTCACAATGAATGTAAAATGGATGCTGTCCAGGAGGTGGGAGGGTCTGGGAGGGAGGGTCTGCTGCTGATTGGCTGGAATGTGTCTGCTGACTGTGAGGTACAGGGTCAAAGTTTATTCAATGATGATGAATAGGGGGCGGACCGAACAGCGCATATGTTCGCCATCCGTGGCGAACGCGAACAAGCGATGATCGCCAGGAACTATTTGCCAGCGAACCGTTCGGGACATCACAAGTCACTATCAACTTTCTCTGAATTATTCCAGCAGTTGGGTATCACAAAACAATCTTCAATGACCACAGATGCTACAGCTTCAAAAAAATTCCAGTAATGATAGGCCTAAATAATCATGCGGTTGCCTTGAAAATGATGCTTGTAATGGAGCTCCCTGTACACCTTTGGGTACCTCTGCCAAGGACCGCTTCCTAGCTGGAACAGGGGACTAGTTCTATTCCCTACAAGGGACTGGATGACACACAGTCCTGGGAGTTCTAGTCCTTACAAGGACTTTCCCCGCCGAAAGACCTGGAACAAGCTGGAACAGTGATTAGCCCTTTCCCCTCCCAGTAACCAGACAACACATAGTTCTGGGAGTACAAGTGGAATGTTTTAATCTGGCCAGATAGCCTGCTTATATACAAAATCTGAGTACAGTGAACACGCCCAAGACACGCCCAAGACACACCCATAAACACACCCACAACATGCCCAAGAAATACAGTGTCACTGTGACTCAGTATAAAATATGGAGAAAAAAAAATACATATTTCCAATATAGGAACCCCCACAGTCTATACATCCCTGGATAGACTTGATCTGAGCACCCAAGTTGTGCAAATAGCGCTCAGTGTGGAAGTTCTGACCAGCTGCACACATGGTCCTATGCCCAAAACAGTTCCTTGAATACAGGGCTAGCGATCGATCTCTTTCGGGAGTACAAAAGTGAATAAAATACCGATCATAATCCATAATTACAACGTGTATCTTGTTCACCTCATCCATGCGAACGATTCCTCCAAACAGTGCCCTTGCAGGTTGTGCAGAAACGAACACAGGCGATTATGGAAGTCTAGCGGTGTTCAGGAGTCCAATTTTAGTTCCAGGCTCTCGACGCTCAAACACCACTGCCTGCGTTAGCGGGAACAAGATGGCTGCCACCTCATGGTCGTTCATATGCACAGCGGCCACCCAAATAAACAATTAGAACACTGAGGTGGAAATTGCTACAAGGTGTCAATTGGGTTTAACAAGCACCTGGTTTGTGCGGTATAGGGAAATTACACGAGCCAAGCCATATAAGAAGTCTTTACATGGCCCATAGTCTTTGGGCAGGAAGCTAGAAAGCAGGCTCCTCCAGAAGTCTGTGGCAAACGTACCTGGGAAGGAGCGTTTGTCACAATGCTGGTTGCCACAATATATTTTTTACAGGAACTAACTAGATAACGGCCTTAAAAATCCTGAACACAGATACTGCTGAGTGATAAAACATTTTAGATGACCACTCCATGCCCATTATGCACTTCATTTTGCTGAAGTGCATAATGGGTAAGGAGTATACTATTTTAACCCATGTTTATAAAAGTGCCACTTTCTATGATTTCTATTACAAATAATTAATGAATCACCAACCTGGATTTCAGACAGCCAAGGAGGTTTGCTTCCTCCTTCCATTAGCTTGGCAGATTTGTGCACTAGTAGAGCAAGCATGTCAAATTCAAAGTCTGGCACGGCCACATAAACAAGGTTTAAGTTTTTGTGTGCCACAAAAAAAATAACTTAAATTTGCATAGAATGCAGGTTTATTAAAAAGTACAGTATAAAAAATACTGCAGCATCCCCCTTTACTAAACCACAGCACCCCCTCTACTAAATCCCAGCACCCACCTCTACTAAACCACAGCACCCCCCTCTACTACCCAAATCTGATCCTCCCGCTGACACACATACACACACACTGGCAGACACACACACATACTCACTGACAGACACACACAAACTCACAGACAGACACACACTCACAGACAGACACACACACACAGACAGACACACTGACAGACACAAAGACATTCTCACTGGCAGACAAACACACAGACATACAGACATTCTCACTGACACACACACAGACACACACTCACACCCACACACACATTCACAGACAGACATACACACAGAGACACACACACACTCACTTACAGACACACACACATACTCACTGACAGACAGACACACACAGACACACACGCATACTCACTGACTGACAGACAGACACACACAGACTCACTGATAGACAAACACACTGACACAGACACACAGACACACACACACACACTTATACATTCATACTTTACTTTATTGCTCCCTACCTTTGTGGCGCATCTCCCTGGGGTCCTTCTATCTGTTCCTCACTGCTCCCTCGCGCGATTTAGTGATGATGTCATATTCCGGCCCCCAGGTTCACTACAGACAGCATGAGGGAGGGAGCAGTGAGGAGCAGGAACACTGAGCTCCCTCGCTGGGCCTCCTCCCTGGCCGGGTAAGTGTGAGCAGAGTAGGCACCTGCAATGTGCCTACTCTGCTATAACACCAGCATGTACTCGCGGCTCGCTGGGCCGCAAAGATGGTCCTTGTGGGCCGTGAATTTGACATGCTTGTAGTAGAGTGTGTCTGCCTCTCATTGCATACCTCTTTCTGAGGCTTCAGATCAGAATGCAGGAGTTTTTCAAAGGCTTCTTAATGATAAGCCTTTGATAGGCTATTTTCTAGTGAAGAGACTGTTAGTTTCTTCCGGGGAAAAAAGGGAGGGCTTACAAAGGCTGTAGTTCATAAGAACTGCAACCTTTGAAAGTTCTTTTAGGATAAACCTCCAATGAATATGTGCATGAAAAATTTAGGCTTGTATTCATGGTGGGTATATCTACTAAACAGTGAGTTATACTTTTATAGAGTGTAGTGTAGGAAATGTTTAGGACACAATTGTTTTGACACTAAACTGTCAAAATCTACATGCACTGTTTGAATATGCAAACAAATTTAAATCACCCTTTATACTTTGGTTAGTATTTACTTATTTGTCCTTCCTTCTTAAAGAAATATCAGATTCAGTTGCTTGGGAAAAGATTCAGATCATCCCCCCATTTTGAGCCATATTTTGTTTTGCTATAGCCAGGGTCCACAAGACTATAAAAGGAACTTTTATTTCTAGGATGTCTGCTTTGAAAAGATGCTAAGATCACAAGGATGCACTTCTAAGCATTAGATGTGCCTTAACCCTAGAGATTTTTTTAAATACATTGCTACTTTATTACATTAATGTCCACCATTTTGTCTATGGACTAGGCACAAACCAGACTGATTAATTTGGGCACAAACTAGACTGATTCAAATTAAATTTTCTCTGTCACATATAACAACATCATTATTACCCAATTCAGTCACACTTGTGTTCTCAGGATCGTAAGGATGAAAAGTAAAACACAGGAAAACCTGTATCCACTCAAGCTCAATTTTTTTTTTCTGACATGATTATTTACTAAAGTGAGAATTATGTGGAATTTGAAATGAATTTCGAATTTAAGGTCAAAATAACCGAACATGAAAAGCTCTCCGGGTCAACCGTTTCTAGTTTGGCTACTTTGGTCATAAGTTTGTAATTCACTTTCCATTCCTGACAATGCTCACCTTAGTTAAAGGAACACTATAGTCACCTTAATTACTTTGGCTAAATAAAGCAGTTTTAGTGTATAGATCATTCCCCTGCAATTTCACTGCTCAATTCACTGTCATTTAGGAGTTAAATCACTTTGTTTCTGTTTATGCAGCCCTAGCAACACCTCCCATGGCTATGATTGACAGAGCCTGCATGAAAAAAAAACTGGTTTCACTTTCAAACAGATGTAATTTACCTTAAATAATTGTATCTCAATCTCTAAATTGAACTTTAATCACATACAGGAGGCTCTTGCAGGGTCTAGCAAGCTATTAACATAGCAGGGGATAAGAAAATCTTAATTAAACAGAACTTGCAATAAAGAAAGCCTAAATAGGGCTCTCTTTACAGGAAGTGTTTATGGAAGGCTGTGCAAGTCACATGCAGGGAGGTGTGACTAGGGTTCATAAACAAAGGGATTTAACTCCTAAATGGCAGAGGATTGAGCAGTGAGGCTGCAGGGGCATGTTCTATACACCAAAACTGCTTCATTAAGCTAAAGTTGTTCAGGTGACTATAGTGTCCCTTTAATAATCCTGTCAGTCTTCCTAATTACAACTTAAGTCATTGCTATTGTGCGTTTTATTTATTTTATTAAGATACATTCATTATTGTGCAGATAGTCTAATGAACCATAATTTTTACAAAAAATTACAGAACACATCATTCCATTCTGCATTACACGTTTATCTCACACTGAAACAACTATTTTCACAAACTGCTGCTTCTGTTCATTCTGTTACACCTACAGAAACAACACATAAGGTGCATGAATTGTACCATGGTTATAAACCCCGGTATTCCTTTTTCTCCCGACTCTCTCATTCTATGAGTATGTGATGTGTAGGATAATAATGTGTAAATGGCAGATAAGCATTAATCTCTCTGGTCCATGCACGATAGATAAAGGGAAAGATAATGTGTGGGGAGTCTAGAGAAAAAGAGATTCAATAGGTCCCTGGATTTTAATTACGCTCACATCTATACATAATTTTAATATCTCACATAAATTAGATTTTAATTTGTTTCATGTGATGCTTGTTTGTGGATATTGTCAATATAGCTCGATACTTTTTTTTTTTTTTTTTCCTTTCAAACTGCTTGTGTTGCTATTATGACTGGGATAGAACAGTTTTGCTTCAGAGTAAATGACAATATGCGCACGTAACACTGTAACCCATGTACCTTATCTGTTATCTCCCTTTGTACGCAAATGTTATTCCCCCGAATAACAATTGGAATGTAACATCATGTAATCCCGAATAACGCAAATAAAGAGATCTAAAGTCCAAATATAAGCAGTTCTAAAACCTTCCAAATTGAACTGCAATAAACATCTCCAACTCTTGCTAATAACGATAAGCCTGCATGCTTAGTTTGAGTTATTAATGATGTGAATGCCTTAGAAAAATAATTTGTGTTGAGAAACATATATTAAGTGGATGCCAGCATCTTGAGTTCTTGATTAAATGGAGTTTGCAGGTTTTTAGACAAGTGAGACCAATGAACATGACGTATGTTTTTTTTTTTTTTGTTTTGTTTCTTCAATCTACCAGAGATCATTTTATTTCACACTGTAGATATTAGAGGAGGTCTTGAAACAAAATTAACATAGATGAATCCACACACTGTAAAGGTACAGTGATTTAATGTCTATATAATTACCGTTGATTGGATATCACACATTTAAAACAGATACACTGCACACGTTCCTACCTCTTCCTTTACGGAGTTGCATTCTAGCAGGATAGCTGTAAGATCAGCCTGTACCCCTGCAAGTTCCTTTTTGGTATCATCCAGCTGTAATGAATGAAAGAGCAGTGATATTTAGATGGATGAGTTGTGTGCCAGGAAGAGAAAACTACCAAACAAGGACCTAGAGCGATACCCTGTCTTCACATGCTTGATTTCATTCCTTAATTAGAGTCATTAATCAAAAGGTATGAGATATGAGACTTTAGAAGGGCTTGGTGACACGACACCTTGCCACCTGTCAAAATTACAGCTTTCTGTTCATGCACCATCCCTCAAATAGTTATTTTCTGCAAGCCTGGCTGCATCCCACAATTCATTATTTACTGTGTCTCTGTACCATGTCAAGAGAACTCTCGTAAAGAATGGCTTAAACATGTAATGGTTAAAAAAAACAATGTTTGCATTTACTGGGGAAACAATTCAATGTGTCATTGCTATTTTGCATATTATATCGGTTTATATTTTTATGTTGTAACACTACCATTTTGAAACTGGTTGGAATCACAAAGTTTCAGTTAAAATCCTTAAATAGAACACATGCAAAGATGGAACAGATATTAAGAGAAATATGCATAAAATTAAAATGGACAGGATTATATTAAGGATAACAAAGTGAGCTATGTTGAAGTCATTATTTAAGTATCAGTGTGCTGAGCCTAGTACTTTGAGGATTAAAGGGAGTTTGAGGTGTTGTTATGTTGATTAAATGGTGCATGTGGGTCAAACTTGGATTGAAACAAAGTTTGCTTTGGATATTGTGTGTATTAATGTTATACATAAGTAGCTAGATGCTAATAGAGTTACAGATTTTTCTTAACAGACATTTGATAGGATTATAAAAATCATCTACTGCAATAAATTGACATTGAGGGAATTGCAACCATATTCAATGGGAAGGAGAATGGGGAGATGTTGGTTGAAGGTGGAAATTTACAAACATGCTTTATCTTACAAATCACCTTAGGGGAAAAAAAAAAAAACACAACGCCACAAAGTCAGCGTCGGAACCATATAATCAGTTACACAAAGAATACCGTGAACGAGGTCTTGTGCCTCCCTCACTGCCAAATAGCACAATGTGAATGTATTAATGTACAATGTGCCAAAATTTTATGTAGACTATAGCACAACAATATACTAAACATCTGTCATTTATAAGAATTTGGACACGCTAAGCACCATAATACCTACGTTCATTACATGTCTCTTCTCATTCACTTCATTCTTGCTGTGTAATATGCAGCTAAATTCCCACCCCCTCTATGATATCTCAAGGAAAAGATAAGCTTCCCTTTTTCTATGCAAATTCAGTTGCCTGGGCTTCTGAACTGCTGTGACAGAACCTGTACATCGGCATGTCATGACATATCGCACATAAAAAATATGAATGAAGTTATTCGGCAAGCTAATATGATCCACTTATCAGCTGCTATTTGTTGGCTAAGTAATTATATTCATCCTTTTTTTTTTTGTACTTAATAGTAATTTTGATAGCTAATCTACATTTTCCTTAACTTCCACAAAGTAGTGGTTTGTAGGTTATGTATAGTAGTCATACAGGAGACAGTGAGAAGAGAAGCTTTGACTGATAGCACACAGCCACTTCCTGCTGTCTGCACAAATTGCATTTTCTCAGTCAATGAAAGGTGAGTATGTTTGTTTTAATTGATTATTTTTGCGCTAATGTATTAAAGGATCACTATAGTTTCAGGAAAACAAACCCATTTTCCTGACACTATAGTGCCCTTAGGGTGCCCCCACCCTCAGGGTCCCCCTCTCTTGGCGCTGAAGGGGTTAAAATCTTCAATTAAAACCCCTTCAGTTACTTACTTTAATCCAGCGCCGTGCTCCCTCGGCGCTGGTGACCTCTCCTCCCCCGCCGACGTCAGCTCCTGAGTGGAATGGAATGCGCAAGAGCCGCGTGTGCATTCTAACAGTCCATAGGAAAGCATTTCTCAATGCTTTCCTATGGATGTTATGCACACTGGATGTGAATTTCGCATCCAGCGTCGCAGATGCGCCTTTAGCGGCTGTCAGGAAGACAGCCACTAGAGGTTGGATTAACCCTGAAACTGCTATGTTTACATCTGAAGGGTTAAAACCTGAGGGACCTGGCACCCAGACCACTTCATTGAGCTGAAGTGGTTTGGGTGACTATAGTGTCCCTTTAACATTTTACATGTCATAATGTATGAAAAGGGGTGCCAACCACATCCTTTATTAATAAAGAACTAT
Organism: Pelobates cultripes; assembly: GCA_933207985.1. Taxonomy (NCBI): domain Eukaryota; kingdom Metazoa; phylum Chordata; class Amphibia; order Anura; family Pelobatidae; genus Pelobates; species Pelobates cultripes. The sequence goes on along the minus strand of OW240915.1, from coordinate 276,795,988 downwards.
TCGGTTGAGTTTGCAAATTTCTTAACAACGGTTTCCTGTCTTTTATGTATGTTTGAGTTTTAGAGATTTTTGTCCCAAATGACTAATTGGTGAAGAGAAACTACTTTTCATTGTTAATACATTCATTCACTGCAACAGGTAAAAATAGAAAATGCTAATTTAAAGGGAAAAAATATATAATCAAGCTCCTACGGGAGGTGAAATGTGTAGATTTTTGTAGAAAGATTTTGCCCATAATGAGACATCTTACATCACCATGTTTTTAATTTACCTATAGTTTACCATCAATCATTAAGAAATTGCTGGTAGTTACATTATTCTTTTACTTTGCAAATACTACATTCTTCTAATAACACACACATACTACCACAAATATACTAAAATATATTAATATACAGAGGTGATAATTGCTAGGAATTTAAAGTGAGTTTGACATTTAGGCCAAACAGCAGAGTAGCCAAACTAAATGCATAGCTGACTAAGAGAATTTTTCCAGTTTGGCTATTTTGACCATGAATTCGAAATTTACTTTATTCACTTTAGTGAAATACCCTGACAGAGTGCTGTAAGGTACGTTTGCATGTACAGATTTCTCTAACATACACATCAACATGCACATGAACTATAGTTCTGGTCTCTCTTAAGTAAGTGAGTTTGTTATTTTGTGAAGTGGTTTTACTGTGACATATTAAAGAAAAAACTGTAACTGCATAAGTACACAAATCAGGGCTGCCATCAGAAATTTTGGGGGCAAAATTTGACAAAAGTGGACAAACTCAAGATCTGGGTCACCAGAGGCCTCCCCCAAATACACCCAAGGGTATATAGTAGGTAGAACACTCAGAAATATGTAGGTAATTAAGCCTTGTCACCCTTCCTTGTATAGAAAGGAGGAAAACATGGCACAATAGTAAAGTACAATTAAAAAATAAACAATTTATTGTATTGCACTTACAAACAAAATGTAAAATCAGGCATATCGCCACACAGAGTGGTAATTCCAACAGAGGCCCATGATATCTGCTTTTACCTTTTGTTTGTAAGTGCTAAACAATAAATTATTTCTTTTTTAGTTGTACTTCACTATTATGGCCATTTTAAATTGAAATAGCTCATCATAATGAATGACAAGTGGTTTTAACCAAATTCAACCGAAAATAAAACTTATAGTAACTTCTCTAGTCTCAACCACTTCTTTAGTACTTAGTAAAGTAGTACGTAGTACTTTAGTACTTAGTAATAGAGCACCTTTTTGCAGTTATGACCAGCTGCAAAAAGAGATGCATAGCCAGACACCAGTTTCTGGCAGCGTTCATGAAGAATCTTAGACATGATGAGCAATGGCCTCCAGTACAGTAATATTCTTGGGTGTGCATGCTGCAACCACCTTCTTCAAATTCCACCAGAGATTTCTAAGGGGTTCAAGTCAGGTGACCATGATGGCCACTGTAGAATTTTCCTGGGCTTCTTCTGCAACCAAGCCTTGGTGGAATTTGTATGACTGAAATCATTATCTTGTTGGAAGGTCCAATAACACCCAAGTTTCAGCTTCCTCACAGATGGCATGATGTTTTCTTCTATGATTTCCTAATACTTCAATGAAACCATCTTGCCTTCCATACACTGCAGGTTTCCAGCCCCAGAGCATCACCCTACCACCATACCTAACTGTAGGCAGATTGTTCTGTTCAGCATATGCTTTATTCTTGTTCCTCCAGACATACCGTTGAGCCACTGGGACGAAAAGTTCCAGTTTTGTTTCAATGCTCCACAGAACAGAATTTACAAAATTCTGACTTATTTACATGATTTCTTAGCATATTAGAGCCTATTTTCTTGTGCTTTTAAATTTTGGTATGGAAACATTATGTGTTTAGAAACTTCTAATAAATCCAGTTGCAGCCATTGATAGCTTCCATTTTTTTCCCCGTCCAGGTAGTGTAACTACTGTTCCTTCCACTTTGAATCTGCGAATGAAGCTTCCAGTGGTGTCTCTAGGAACATTTAGTTATTTTGCTATCTTTTTGTGTCCTGTTCCTTGTTTGTGAAAGGCGATGATGTCTTCTCTTAACTTTGTTGACCATTCTTTTGACAGCCATATTTCTAACATGCAGTCAAATGTGACACTCAACAAACACATAGCCAGTTCAGGTAAAATTAGGAACATTAATAACAGTCAAGCAACTGAAGCACACCTAATGAAGCCCTTGATTAGTTGAAACAGGTGTGCTTGAGACAAGACCTGTTTTGCATATTTGTTCTGTTGTGAGGGATTCTATTCAAGGATCATATCAGTAGTGCCCCCTGAATGGCAGCACTGACACAGAGCATTCTTTATTTACTTGAAGAAAGGGTGAAATAAGGTACAACAAAAAGCATCTATACAATACTAGTCAATGATAGTGAATAAATTAAACCAAATTTAATAAGTTGATCTATGGGACATCATAAAGTTTATTATGGATAAAAAAAAATGCTAACAATATGCATCTAACACTGCATTTAGGAGAATTATTAAAATCTAAAATACATCATACAATGGTCTTAAGGAAACAAGATAACCACACCATCAAACAAAGTGCAATTACATATCAGGCATCATCACTCAACTCTTTACAATCAAAATAATGGTAAAGTCATAAATATACTATCTAGAAATATACTGTACTTGAAAGTCATCTTAACTAGATGAGGAAATTCATTTCAATATACTTTTTATATCTTCTGTTTTGTTATTTTTATAGGATTCAGCTCATTATGTAAAGAAAGGATAATAAGTAACAGACTTCATATCAATATGGAAGGTATTAGGAATTATTTAATTTATTGCATTCAATAAATGCTTAATATGCAGCTTTGAAGTTATTTCTTAAGGAGTGAAATTGAACAGGAGCCAAAAAACAGCAGAAAACAGGAAGGCGCTCTTGAAATGAAAGTAAGGAGCTATGCATTTTTAACTTATAGGCAACAGGTTTTGTTTCTGTCTCACCTTTGTAAATCAGCATTGAATTATTGAATTTGATGTGTGTGTGTGTGTGTATATGTATGTGTGTATATATATATATATATATATATATATACACACACACACATATATCAAAAAACAAAACGGTTATGGTGGGGGAAAAATTGTGATTGAAAACCCCTTCTACCTGAAGTTTGTGGATAGTTAATACAATGTTAAACAAAAATCTGCACACCAGTCGAGCTATAAGACTTGCTTTTCCCACAGAAATCACAAATCTGCAGTGATGTTACTACCGCAAAGGATTTTGGGAGGGAATATGCAAATTAGTTTAACAAAAAATCAAATTTTTGCCTTATTCCATTTTAAACATGTATTCCTTTGAGTCTGTGTTTGCTGTATACAACAGCTTTGAAACACAACTTAGGAAAAGATGCAAAGCCAGTGAACCACTCATGGACAGCTGTTTCATTGTTAATGCAAATCATCGGCATGAGGTTGGTTACTGGTTTGATTATTGAGGCTTGCTAGTGCTTGGGAAGCAAAATCCAAATAGGTTATGGTGGGGAAAAATTGTGATTGAAAACCCCTTCCACCTGAAGTCTGTGGATAGTTAATATTAATGTTAAACAAAAATCTGCATACCAGTCAAGCCATAAGACATTGACGTTATGGCAGGCTTATGCAATGTATGATCATATAATGTAACTAAACCCCCATTATTTTTGCCTAGATTAGGTGTTTAAAAAAAAAAAAAAAAATCTTTCAACATTGAAGTTGCTGTTTAGTGGATAAGTGAGTGTGCTGGATCTTGTGTATTGTATAAATTGGCCAGCAGCACCCCATTCATGCATGTTCAGATGAGTGCAGCCCCCTGGTTTCATATATATATATATACACACGTTTTGCACATTCTTGTTACTTAGACTTAGAACCTTAGTCTAAATAATAATGCTCAAGATCGCTGATTATTCCACATTCAGCATCAATTTATAATGGAAAGAGTTCAAGTCTCAAGCCGTACATTTTTTAGGGAGTACCTAGGTGAATAAATAAAAAAAAGTGAGCATGCAGCATAGTTCAGTTTTTAGACTACCTTTATTTGTTTTGCTTTAGGGTTATTTTATCTGATTTTTGTTTATGAGAATGAGAAAGTGCATTATTTCGGGTGCATATTTCTTTTGGGATACCATATAGGAACCTGACATTTTCACAGATATAAGTCTTTCATTAGCAGCATTCTGCTGTGAAAAATGTTGTTTGTGATTACACTTATTAAAGAGATAGTGCTAAAAGAAATATTGGGAAAAGCCCATTATATTTATGTATATTTGAGAAGTAAACAGATGAAAGATAAGCATAACAAATAAATATGAACAAAAATGTTAAAAAACAATACATAAAGGTAATCACTCAAAAAAATTAGGAAAATTAACAACAATCAAGCAACATATGCTGGACCACTTGAGATGGATTAACCCAGTGCAGAAAAATGGTACAATGGTTATTCTTATCAAAAACAGAACATGCTGAAATATGACAATGTCAACTAATTATCATGAATATTATATGGTCAAACTTAGAGTCATGCCCTAATTTTAACAATCCTATAACCTTCAAGCCAAAATAACATTAACTGATTAACTTATTTGTACCACTACACTGACCCTTTCATACGTTAGTGAAGTGTCAGTAGCATTTTGGCAAATGTTTACAGAATGGATGCTATGCACTTAATAAGAACTGTGAATACCTGGGCAGTAGTGTTGGTAACCTCTGTGTCAAGGTTTATCGTTACTTTGTTTCCTGTGCTGAACTGCCTTTTATCATGAGCCATAGAATGTGATGGCATAGTCTCTGAAGTATTCTGCCAATGGGTAGGTCCTGCATTGGCCATGCACTGAAAGTTCCCTGAACAAGAAGTATACAGTTGAGTTTTTATTTTCAACTCTTCAAGCTGAGAATGAAAGGGAAAAAGAATTTGGATCAATTTGACTTTTTTTTTTTTTTATCATCGTCACTTTACAGTTCATGACATATACTAAAACTTCTTTGTCTACTTCGATCTTTCAAACATCAACTCATGTACTGAAGTCAAATACATCTCACATATTTAAAGTGACCCTTTCAGGCACTATGATTCTTTCAACTCAATTCACTGGTTATTTTACCTAGGGCCCCCTAGTTCTTTCCCATTGAACAGTAAAACATTTTTTAACAGATTTACACTAAATGAAGGTCCCTGGCCACCTGAGGGCTCGTCCCCACTGAAGGTATGGCTTTGGTAGAGATTAGAATCTTTCAGCCATACCAAATAATACCAGGAATGGACAGCTGTGATAGGATAAAAGTGGTCAGGTGACACTCTCAGCCAATCATTGCTGCCCATCACTGCTTCCCTTAATGCTTCCTCATTAGCCCGAGTACCAAAGAGGGGACAGGAAGCTGGGTGCTCTCATTGAGCATTAAACCATTAAAAAATTAATTATTATTATTATGAATGGAAAAATTGGATGTTCTGTAACTATGTCAATGAGATAAAGTGGCTGCATTGTTAAGAGTGTCCTTTTAATTCCTCCCTGGCCAGGGCTAGGCAAATCCTTTGTTATAGTGACCGTCATATGTCACCGCTCCTGAAGAGATTTTTATTATAACATTTTCTTTTAAACATTAACTCTTCAACGATTATATTCATGAAACACTATAGAATGTGATAAACACAAAAAATTGTTGGATTAATTATTATTATTTATAAAGCGCCAACAAGTTCCATAGCGCTGTACAATGGGTGGACTAACAGACATGTATGTGTAACCAGACAAGTTTGATGCACAGGAACAGAGGGATGGAGGGCCCTGCTCAATGAGCTCACATTCTAAAGGGAGTGGGGTATAGCAACACAAAAGGTAAGGGTAGGGTAGAAAGGTAGGTTGCTAGGATAGTATTCATTGAGGGCTTAGTGTTTTGTTTTGATGACAGTTGCAGGAGAGGAATCAGGGTGCGGGGAGGGAAAGCTGTTCACAGTTTAATAAAGAAGTAAGTTTTCAAGGATTTTTTGAAGGAGTGGAGATTGGGTGAAAGTATAACAGAGAGGGGAAGGGTGTACCACAGGAACAGTGCAGCCATAGAGAAGTCTTTAAGTTGAGCATCAGAGGTAGGAGTACGAACAGAGGTTAGATGTAGGTCTCCGGCAAAGCGTAGGGGCATATTTGTGTATTAGGGAGGATAAGTAGGTAGGAGAAGCATTGCGTAAAGATTTGTAAGCAAGTGTCAGGATCTTAAAACCTTATGGGAAGCGAATGGAGGTACTGACAAAGGGGGAGGTGCGGGTGAACAGGAAGATGAGCCTTGCTGCCGCGTTCATTATAGAGTGTAACTGGGCAAGTTGGGAACACATAAGACCACTGAGAAGTGGATTACAGTGGTCAAGGTGAGAGAGGACAGCAGCATACCTATGCCGTATCAGGCATTAAATAGGGTCGGATTCGGGCAATGTTTTTGAGATGGAAGCATCAGGATTTGGCGATTGAATGGACATGAAGGGTGAAGAAGGGATCAGAGTCATAGAGAACACCTAGGAAGCGAGCCTTAGAGGTAAAGAGGATGGTAGCGCCATTGACTTGGAGGGACACAGACAAGGGAGTAGCAACATTTGAGGGAGGTAAGACCAGAAGTTCTGTTTTGGACAGGTTCAGTTTAAGGAAATGAGCAGCCATCCAGTTGGAAATAGCAGAGAGGCAGTGAGACACAAGTCAAGAGGGGTGGTGAGAAATCAGGGGAGGACAGATACATTTGTGTGTCATCTGCATAGAAATGATACTGGAAGTCAAAGGAGCTGATGAGTTTACCAAGGGAGGCAGTGTAGATTGAGAACAATAGGGGACCAAGGACAGAACCATGGAGAACACCAACAGAGAGAGATTGGAGATAAGAGGCATAGCCATAAAAAGAAACACTGAATGAGTGCTGGGAGAGTTAGGAAGAGCACTAGGAGAGATTGGTATCTCGTAGACCAAGATTACAGAGGATGAGAAGAAGCTGTTGATGATTAACAGTGTCAAAAGCAGCAGAAAGGTCGAGCAGAATTAGGATAGAGTAGTGGCCGTGGGATTTAGCAGTGATAAGATCATTGTATACTTTGGTCACAGCTGTTTCAACAGAGTGACGAGCGCGGAATCCAGATTGAAGCGGGTCAAGCAGAGAAGTTCACTCAAGGTTCTTGAAGACAAACGGCAGTAGCGAGATAGGGTGGTAGTTGACGGGGAATTAGGGTCACGGTTGGGCTTTTTCAGAATCGGGGTTACGGTTGCATGTTTGAAGGGTAGAGGAAATGTGCCAGAGGAGAGGGAGAGTTTGAAAATTTTAGCGAGAGGCAGAGCAAGAGAAGGAGATTTAAATTGTTATTCTATAAATGCAGCGTAGAAACAAAAAAAGAGGTGTTAGGAATAATTAAAAAGAACATGTGTCTTGGATGGGTACAGATATTTAAAAATTACATAATATAATCAGCTTTTTGATTAAAATGTCATTCAGCAAATTATTCACCAAACTAGCAATTGAACAGAACTAACATGGAATTGCAGATGAAATTCTAGTAGCCTTGAAAAATTCAACAATTTTTGTAGCTTAGCTATTTTGGCCAAAATTGTTTGATTCCATATATAAAAATGTGCTGGTTTAGTGAATAACCTCATATGTTTTCATGTTGACGCATTTCACTATTTGAGTGTTTAGCAGTGCCCACTTCCTGGGCGCAGGCATAAGCAGATAAATATATAATTTCTTACATTATTGTGAGTCTAACACCCGGAAGCTTCTTCACAGAATTATACTTTTTTTCCCAACCTTAGCTAATGAGATTGCAACATAAAAATCAGGTACATTCAGGTATACAGACAGACACCGATGTAAACATCCTTATATAAATAAATTGAAAATATCATCATCACAGGCATTTATCATAAACCCATTTAAACTAAAGAAAATAAAAACTTTGAAGGTGGACCTTAATTGTTTTAAATATCTACTTCACATGACTACTTCGGTTATATGAAGAATTTCTGGTATACCAGCTGGCAGTCAATAAAATGAGATATCAACCATGACAAAACCCTTGCCTAGTAAATAATAATTGAAGGGACACTATAGTCACACAGACCACTTCAGCTCAATGAAGTGGTCTTGGTGCCAGGTCCCTCATGTTTTAACCCTGCATATGCAAACATAGCAGTCTCAGAGAAACTGCTATGTTTACATTGCAGAGTTAAGCCAGCCTTTAGTGGCTGTCTTCTGGACAGCCACTAGAGGCGCATCTGCGACGCTAGAGGCATATTATGTCTCCATCACGCAGAGCGTCCATAGGAAAGCATTGAAAAATGCTTTCCTATTGACAGCTTTAATACGCGCGCGGCACTTGCGGCGCATGCGCATTCGGCTCCACTGACGTCAGCAAAGGGAGCTGACGTCGGCGGGGGAGGAGAGGTAACCTGCGCCGAGGGAGCCCGGCGCTGGAAAAAGGTAAGCTGCTGAAGGGGTTTTAACCCTCAGGGCACTATAGTGTCAGGAAAACCACTTTGTTTTCCTGACACTATAGTGATCCTTTAATACCTATGCTCAATGGAGCAGCTGGCCCATCAATTAAATATTATTTTATCATTTGGAAAAGTCTATTATATTCTCTATGTAACATAAAATTAAACTGCAATCCCACCACCTACTCGGTAATATGCTTAATGTCTGAATTCCAGTGTCCAACTTCTAACTTATACATGCTGCATAAAAATGATGCACTTTGTTGCAATGTTATCATGTTTCCAGTGTTCTTTTATGGCTAGTCAGGAACACTGTTTTCTTGCAAACTAATTTCTGGACTTGTTTCAAATGATTTAGACTTCCTCTGAATATTGGGTGATCAATAAGTCCAAATTCTGTAATGATGAATAGCTATATGACAAATCGAGAAACAATTGAAACAAGCCAATTTGGAGTTCCGTCCCTGTTGCAGAAAACCCCAAAAAGAACAAAAAAAAAGACTTTTGATGGTTATGGGGCAGCCACTAAATGTTGTTTTATTTACAGGTCAAGTAACTGAAAAGGAAAAAAATAGAAAAAAATAATATACATTTTTTTTGTTTTAATTTTGCTTAATTTCCCCCCTATGTGAATTACTTCTTTCTCACTTGATCCCTGAACCAATGCACCAGGGTACTCAATATATACATAATATTTACAATGATTTAGAATAATAATAATAATAATAATAAATATTTTTGCTCCATTTTGGTTTGTCCAAAATGTTATTCCCAAAAAGATCACATGAATGAAATTTGTCTAAACCAAAACCACATGGAGAAAATTTGAATAGCCCAAGATAAATTATTTGGATGAATGGATTTGGACTTACCACATTTTTTTGCCATTCACAAGTCTACTAATTACTTTCAAAGAGTTAACTGCTGCACATCTACCAACAATTCTGCTAATCTGACCAAACCTAAACCAGTATTTTATTTATAAAATTACATTTATGTTACATTAAACTCTCCATTATTTGTTCAGACTCTGTATGTTCACATTTATAACCAATACATATTTGACTATATCTCTGATCTTTTGTTTTTCATTTTAAGAGAAATAATGCCCACATTCTCCATGGCAGGAACTATCAGTTTGGTAACAATCATAAATTGGATTCCTCTCCATTTAGCTGTATTTTGAGAAAGAAGCTGTGGAGAAAGAATAACACTGCCATGTCTCCCCAGCTCCATTCCCTGTATTTCGGTATATGGAAATGTATGTTCTAGTCCCTCCCATTATATAATCATCTCTTCTTAAAATAACAATGTAAGCACTATAACCATTCCATGTAATGTGTTAAGTGCCTGGAGTCTTTTCACACTGTCCCTCAATTTTGTGTTAAATCATTTTCAAACAATGTAACACTAAAAAAAGTGTCCCTTGCCACTCAAAACTCAGCCACTACTAGATAACACTTACTTGTAGCTATACGAATTCATAACTGCAATGGGCACTGTGATAGAATGAAATTGAGATGCTGAGACTCTCAGCCAGTCAAAGCCATCCACTGCTGCTCGGGCTAATAATATCTCATAAACTAAAGCAGGCAAGAGGGTTGGGCTGCTGGGGACTGTATTTTACCATTAAAACATTAAAAACATTTTAATGCTGAATGTAGGGTTGGTTCCAGGGGACTTCAGACACTATAACCACTTCACTGAGATGAAACAGTTATATTGCCTACAGTTACCATACAATAACACTTAGCCTCTACACTACCTCAACCTTCAACTCCTACACTCGTCAAACACACTGCCCCATCTTCAACCTATTCCTGACCATAGACTAAAAAAAAAAGCATGTAACATAAAAAGATACATAATGGAAAAAATATGTATTAGGAGCAAATAATGCCATTTTGCTCTGTGGCTATTTAAAACTCAAAATACCTTTGGTCTCGGTTCACACGTCACATGATTCTTAAGTATATTGTATATGTATATTATCCTCTGATTCGTTAATTTAACAAAAAAAAAAAATATATATATATATACACACACACACACTCACACAAAACATGCACATGGGTATTTCTGAGAAAGGTTATTAACTGGAAACCTTGTCCATATCTAGAAGTGACTAAAAATGTTTTGTGTATACCATTTTGAGCCCACCTAAAGAATCCATTCAGTGATGCAATCACCTCTCCACAAAGGTCACTGATTACCAGGTTTACAAGATACACCTAATTTTATATTGAATCATTTGTCTTCTAATGCCCTCAATAGTGACAACTCTGAAGGTTCAATCAAAGGTTGCTGTATCCTCATTTAATACCATGATTAAAAGTAAAACAAATGTATCTTCAATAAAATGTTCTCATTTTATGTGTTCCATAATGTATACCTATTAAAAAAATGTTTATATTATAATTGTAACCATTAGAAGATTACACCACTATAAAATGCACTGGTAAATATAATTTCTCTATGACTAGCAATCTGGAAGAAAATACATAAAGATTAAAGTGTATTATGAATTTTAGTCTAAATCAAGCGACTGCATTCTTTTATTTATATATTTTCTTAAAATAAAATAAAATGTCAGTGCATCCGTAAATGATATGGCTGTAGGTTTCTTCAATGCATAAAAAACTTTATCTAATATCTGTTTTAAAAACTATCCTTCCAACATTACCAGAATGTTTTATGAATCAATAAACCATGGTTAGTTTCTGTTTGAAGGAACGCTTCACTCTACAGTTGACTCTTTCTTTGTTTGAACATATTTTATAGATAATGCATTTAAAATGTATGGAAAAATATTAAAACAGAAATATAAAAATTACTCACTTCTGCAAATCACCTCATTAAAGGATCTCCCAATCAAAAAGAAAATCCTTTTACTGCATTTGATTATTTAAATTTACAGCTTCTTAAAATCCTAGTCCAAATGAACAGCAGGCACCCTTAAGTTAAACATCTTTGAGAGGACATGCATGCAACATCCAGTCCAAAAAAACACATTTCAGTTCTCTATCATTTTTTAGTGCCAATTCTATCTACAGGAGCACTTTGGGGACTGGGGACCACCGACGGATTTAACAGACAGAGTGGATATGGAAAGCTAGAGCATCTATCTCGATTTGTGTCAACCAGAAGGAACAAGCCAATAAAACTTTGGTACAGTGGTATCTCACCTGTATTTGATGGTTTTGAATGGGATGCACAGACTCAGATCTTTGTTGAAAGCAGAGGCACATACATCTACCTATGGTGTGAATAACCCAATATCACCCTATAATGGTATCACATATGATGTCCAGCCTTCGACACATAGACATCCCCATGGACCCCTGCATATGATTGTTATCTAAATTCTATGAGGAACTTACTAGAGCTCAAAATACATTGGTGGCAAGAGTGGCACTGGCAACAAGAAAAGCAATAGCAGAACACTGTGGAAGTTCCACAACACCCGTAGTAGAGATGATGCTATGCAAGGTAAGGGATGCAGTTGAGATGGACAGACTTTCAGCCCTGGTCCACAACTCCACTAAAATATTTCACACAATCTGGGACATATGGATGCAAGATCCTCAAATTAATTCCTAAATTGCATTATCCAAATATTTTTTTAGAGACACAAACCAAGAGCTCCCACAAAAATTCATAAAATTAGAATAAAAGGGGGCAGACACAGATCACCCTACTCTTTCAGGCTACACATGCTCTTGCTTAAACCCCTTCCTTCTCCCTAGATTAATTTCTGCTTCTCTTGACTTCCCCTCTATTAAAGGAGCATTGCTTCTCCCCCCACCATGCCCTATCCCTCGTTTATCCAGGGAGCTGGTGTCCGTCAGATCTTTGCTCTCCATAAAGAGTGTCTATTGGAGAAGGATTTTGAAGATTTCTTCCCCTTCATCGCTCTTTTTTTGTAGTTGAAGTCTGGTTTTGTTTCTTAACAGGCCATCGATGAACCATTGATTCCAAGCTAGCTGCATGTGCATTATAACCAAATATAGCACTCATTAGGGGCCCAAGCTGCTGTTGCTTTGGGTGAGAAACTTGCAATGGGGAGTGGGAACCCCCCTATCCTAGGAAATCTGCTAAAGGGAAGCTAGAATGTATGCATTTACTTTGTAACACATACTCTCTCTCTAAAGCAAAGGTTTCATGATGACTATAAATGTCCTTCTATTTATGGAATATGAACAATAGTGTAGTAATCACTGTTATCTGGTTTCTTGTTACTATTATGTTAAAGGGAAATAAACTTGTTCAATGTTTTGTAAGTCCAACATTTCATCTTAAATTACAGAAATAATGAAAGTCCCTTCATTTGTTATATTTTCACAGAATTAGCAAATTCTGCACTGTGCTCTGTCCAGTCCAGGAAGCGGCTTAGCCTATCATTCAAATTAAAAAAGCAACTGAAATGAACGTTTCCCTATTTTAATGCATAAAAAAAAATACTTATGTTTCATTAAACTCATAAGAATATTGCACTTGCACACACAAATGTTTGCAATAATCGGATTACTTTTTGATCAGAAAAGGCTACACACTGGACTTGTGTACAGAGGAAAAATTTGGTTCGGCCAAATCACTTTGTCCCAAAATGCAATTTAGTTAAGGGAGTCCGATAATCATCCATGTGATGGTTTGGGTCGTCTGAATATCGCCCATGAAAAATATTACAGGTAATGATTTTGCTAAATTAAGGGTTACAAAAATGGTCAAATCAGTGTACAAAAAATATATAATGTAAACATCATGTATATATTTTGCAGCAGACTGATAGGCATATTTTTCCCGTCATATGGTGCACAGGCTTTGACATCCCTACATTTAGAGGGACCAATAAAGGGGGTAAAAAGTAAGAGTATTGCTTTGTTCTCTCTGTTGGCCACTTCTCACTTAATTGTTTGAAAAAAATCAACATTTAGTGACTGTTTCTTAGCCATCATGTTTTTTCCCATCAAACATCTCTTTTTTTGGCGTACAGACGGAACTTCAGATTACAAATCAAACAAGCATGCTAGTCTATTGCGTGATTCATTTGTTTGGTTATACATCCATATGGCGCTTGAGAGTTAAAGAATATGAATGATCCTGAATTTGGCCAAACTGAAATTAGTCCAAACTCAGGATCATCTATATTAAGAAACAAAACCAAACTAGAACTACAAAAAGAGAAAGAAGAAGGGAAAAAAAAGTATTCAAAATCCTTCTCCAATACATGCCTTCTATGGGGATTTGTTTGTTTGGTTATACATCCTTATAGCTCTTCCGAGTTAAAGAATATGGACGATCCTAAAATTAGAACGGATGATCCCAAACACACAAGGCTATGGGAGCACCCGAGAAAAGGGATCTATGAGTCTGCACTTGTAAAATGATTCAAATAAAAAATCCTTATTATAGGGTAAAAAATTCCAGAAAAAGGAAACTTACAAAAAACATCACTTCAAAACTAAACACCTATGTGACCTTAAGAATGATGAGAACATCATAATAAAGCCTGCAGACAAAGGTGGTAATATTGTCCTAATGAATAGACAACATTATGTACAGATAGCAGAATCTATTCTGTTGGACAAAAAGACATATAAGGCCTTGACATCTGATCCCTCCTCTAAATACCAGCTAGAATACAAGATCCTTTTGGATCAGGCATTTGATAATAATATACTAACAAAAGAGGAATATGGCAGTATCTATATAAAAAATCCAACAGTCTCCACCTTTTACTGTTTACCAAAAATTCATAAACAGTATAAAACCCTTACTGCAAGACCAATAGTGTCTGGATCCAACAACTTTACCTGTAAGGGAAGTATCTACGTGGACAAAATTCTACGTTCATTTGTAGAGACATTACCATCCTATTTAAAAGACACAAAGGACACTCTCAAGTGTTTAACATCCTTAAAAGTACCTAAAGGAGCAGTACTTTGCAGTTTGGATGTGGAGGCGTTGTATTCCTCAATACCACATGAGAGTGGCCTTGAGCATGCCAAATACTTCTTGGAGAAAAGAGGACCACAACATACTATCCATACAAATTTTGTGTTGAACCTTTTACAATTCATCTTAACCCACAATTTCTTTCTTTTCCAAAATAAATACTACCACCAGGTGCAGGGGACAGCTATGGGGACGTCTTGTGCCCCAGCATATGTTAACCTGCACCTGGGGTGGTGGGAAAGTGAGATTGTGTTCTCGGAACCAAACAAAAAATATACTGACTATGTATATATGTGGAAAAGGTACATAGATGACATCCTAGTGATCTGGACAGGTACCCAAAAAAACTTTGAAGACTTTGTAGAATCACGCAATAAGAATGATTTCAACTTAAAATTTACAATGGAATTTGGTGATCAAATCCTTCATTTCTTGGACTGTACTTTAATGGTAACTGAGAATTTAGAAGTTAAAACTACTCTGTATCGAAAACCTACCTCAACGAATAATATGCTTCGATGGGAGAGTTACCATCCTATTCCCCTGAAAAGGTGAATTCCAATAGGACAGTACCTGAGACTAAGAAGGAATTGTTCATCTATAGAAGATTTCAAATGTAAAGCCTTGGAATTAAGACAAAGATTCAAAGAAAGAGGTTATCCTAACAGATGCTAGAAACAAGCATATCAAAGAGCACTTAATTGTGATCGTGAGACCTTATTACAAAATGAGACTAAACCATCACCTAACAAACTCATCAGGTGCATAGCCAACTATGATGCAGGCTGGGAGGAAGCAAAATTAATATTAGGCCGTTTCTGGCCTTTACTGACACAGGATCCTCATCTACGTGACACCATTCCATCGAAGGTATCCATCACAGCTAGAAGAGGTAGAAATATTAAGGAAATGCTGGTCCTGAGCCATCTATCTATACCTAGGACCAAAAGCAGCAGCTGGATCACAGTAAATGGTACATATCAATGTGGGAGATTCATTGCTAAAGGATCTAAGATCCTTTCAGACTCAGATGACATCAAAAAAATCCCCATAAAACAATTCTTTAACTGTAATACTGTGGGCCTAGTCTATCTACTAACATGTAAGTGCGGAATGAAATATATAGGTAAGACTATACGTCCATTTAAGAGACGCATAATGGAACACATTCACTCCATAACTTCAAACAGAGACACTCCGGTGGCCAGACATGTTAGGACTCATCATATGGACACACCCAGATGTATTAAATTTGCAGGGATTGAAAGGATTCAGACGGGTAAAAGAGGAGGTGATCTAGATCGGACCCTAAAAAAAAGGGAATGCTACTGGATCCACAAACTCGATACCCTTTCACCAAAAGGCTTGAATGAAGGTTTTACCTTCACACCATTTATTGACTCATAGAAAAAGCTCTATATGAATAATAAACATTTAAATGTAAATATGTATATATGTTGGTTTTCATTTAGGCATAATTTAATATAATGTTCTTTATCTAATATTATAGGGTCTAAGCATAAGGGCACTTGTTTAGGAATGAATTTATATATATATAGTGAATCTTTACCTTTATTTGCTGGTCTCATTTGGGTTCCCTGGTGAGTTCATACATTAGATAAATTGATACATTAAGATCTCATAGAATAATATTATGGGTTTCTATGTGTCATGTGTATAGCTTTAATAATAGAAGATTATCTTAGCAAACAACAATAATCTCTGCCATATACTAAAGAATGAGTCTCCAGAAGTCTATTCTGTTGATATATAGCAAAGCAGAATACTTTATTGTTACACTTATTTGTGCCATGACCAAAATAATCTTTTCATAAATACACATATAAATAGTGGACACATATATAGACCCTGTCAACTATGACACCTGGACAGGGTTTTTTCTCGGCCATTTCATCATTAGTACGCTACTTTCTAGCTGTCTGTTTGTCCCCTTATATTTGGCCCATTTTTCTTATAGAGCTTCTCGTATCTACGATATATACATGGACACATATGATTTAGAATTTCAGGGGACCTTCTATGCAGCAATAGGTTCACCATATTATAGGGTCTCTTTCCCCATATGTACGGCGCTATGGTTTACTGATCGTACATCTTTGGTGGCCCCTCCCTTAGGGGAGGAGCCATATGACGATATGCCGGTGGTACACGTTACTCACATAGACGGCCAGAATATTGGCGGGAAACGAGTAAGCACACCCACACCCGGTGATTGGCTTAAAGTGAAGTACAGGCCGGTATATATTTATTCTCTCTCAGTGCCCTCTTTACCTTTGACAAAGGCGCTTTGCTAGCGCCGAAACGGACGTTAGCTTACATGCTGCTTTTTTATTTTAAATCACAGCACTGAGTTATGTGCTCACGGGGTGGGGGAGTGAGATTCGGTTTGGGGTAGGGAGGACTTTATGTAGACTCCTTTCCATGAGCAGTTAGGATTTTTCGAAGTTATAGCTATACCTACCATTATTATTTTTCAAACCACATCGAGACTCTGCTGCATTTTTCAAATCCCTCAGGCTCTCTACCGTTAGGGTTTCTAGCAACAGATTAGTCTGCGTTTCCTTTGATAGGGATACTATGTTGTCAGTTTGCCTAGACAAGCAACGTTAAGATACAGTTGCATTTTTGCGCATATACTCTCTGAACCATTCTGTTCAGTGCACTGTTGCAATTTAGTTCACACATTAGTGTGTTTGCCGGTTTTGAAGCAAGGGCTTCTTACTAAATTTCATACCAACGAGCTGGGCAATTCTTTTTTATATTGCAACAATTCTATATAGATTTTCTTTGTGTTACCAGCATTTTACTGAGTTATCAGTATCTTATATACATAGTAGAGCGATTTATTACTTCGGAATCTCTCTTTTCTTTAATGGAACAACATATACTCAGGGTTATATAACAAGAGAATCATCGGAAATTACCAATTGAATTATATATTATAGATATCTCTCTACTTTTACTCAGATTCCCTGAGTTTATATAGATTCCTAGTTATTATTACACTGTCTCTAGTCCGAATCCCCTCCTGTGTGTTTAGTATTGAAGTGTTGTTTTTTGTAAGTTTCCTTTTTCTGGGATTTTTTACCCGATTCGATCCTAAAATTAGACTAATTGCAATTTGGCCAAATGCACAAGTCTATTACACACCCATCAGAAACCTATCATTGTGCAGTATATAGTCTGATCGTATCCCTTCCTGTCTACTGGGGGATTTATCCCCCACCTGTTACATAGAACAAGTGATAGTTCTTCAGTTAGCTGATTAAAAAAAGAAATATGCCACACCATGGCTGCTGTTAGTTTATACACTGTACTGTTCAAAGGTTTTAACCCCTTAAGGACCAAACTTATGGAATAAAAGGGAATCATGACATGTCATATATGTCACGTGTCCTTAAGGGGTTAAAATAGATGTGTGCAGTTATGTGATGATACTTCAACTATGCATGCATGTGGGTGCAGCCTGCCTCCTTCAATGAGATGAAAGTAATGTCTATCTGTGTGGCACATGCAAACCTTATGAATAAATTGAATGGATCACACAGCAAAGTTGGATGAAAAAAGTTCTGCTTTTGAGGACAGGCTTAGTCTATGCTGCAGGTATGTACCACTTTCTGCAGTGAGACAGTCTGCAGGCAACTCTTTGTACCATAACTTTCTTAATGGTACAACGTTTTTATGGTGCTTTGACAAGCCCTTTAGTCATATACATTGCACAATTTTAAAGTATAAAATATCCTATGTACCAGTTAACAATATGGATGTAAAAACTGCATGGCCTGAGCAAGATACATGATCAAAAATAATCGTTTCACCATAAATATGGCAACAAAATATATAAATTTATGAACTTTAACATACATTTGTGTCTCTCTCTCGCTATATATATATATATATATATATATATAATTTAAGGACAAAATCTCTTTGCAAAAATGTTTTGTTCTCAAAATGTGTTAATAAATTAATCCTTATTAAACGCATTTTGAACATAACATTTTGAAAAATAGTCTGGCTTGGCAGAAGGAAACAAACAGTGAAATACTTTTTTTTTTTCTTAACCACACCATATTTAGTAGACTATTACCTAGAATAATGATGAAGGAAATAAGCAGTAAACCCTTGAAAGTACATTTTTCTAATTATTCTGTCTAACAGCTAAACAGTCAGAGGGCAGATCGCTTTAGAAATAATTAGCGTATATAAAAGCTCAAATTAGCCATAACTGCACATATTGTTGCACAGGCTGAGCATCTAGTGAACTGTTTAGATTTTTGGCCGTGTGCATAAAAGGACCAGAATAACTTTTACAATAATCCTATCTGTACTAGTTCTCATTGTCAAATGTCACCAAGTTATAATGAAGGAACACTTCAAAATTCCCCAAATTCCAACTAAGTTCAAATATTCTACAGACATCTAAACAGGTCCCATGTATATGTGGTGCTGTACCATAAAGTATAAAGCTTAGCAAACAAAAAAATGTGGATTATACCCAAGAGTGACATTTTGGGTTAACTTGTTAACAAAATAATGCTAATTACCAATCTAAAACCACGCAGTTCAAAAGAATGGGGTAGTGAGTGACCACACAAGCCCAAAAGTCTGCTAACACCTCCTAAATTTATCAAAATTTAATTATATTAGTCCCATCTTCTGAAAAAGATCATCACTGTAATCTCTGAGATTTTATTTTTTCTCGGGTATACTATTAGGTAAGATGAGTAGAATGTTGGTTGACAGCCACAGGTTTCAAGATTAATTATAAAATGCACCTGTGCGAATGACAAATTAATCATGCATATTCCTGAACATAGCACCTGCAGTGCAGCATGGAGCTGCCAACCCTAAATAAGCAAGACTTTGCATGCAGGCGTGATGTGTTCATGGATTGGCTTGTGCCAAAGGGTAACATTTGATCTTTTAAGGGTTAATACAGTTGCATGCCAGAGATACATTACTAACTGCACGTGTAATCCTCACCAATTCATGGGTTGCATGTACTTAGTCATGAAACTATGTTTTATTGAAAATATGTGTTACTAAGACATTAAAGGTTTTCCTTTAAAATTAAAGTAAATCGAAAGCATTAATGTGGAATTTAAAAAAGCAATGTTGAGCAGATAGAACAGCATTATATATTTTAAATACTTTACCTGAATAGTTTGTTCTTCTTTATTTGTTTTTAGCTCAAGATTTTCAAATTCCAAATCAGATATCTTGTTTTCATATTCCAAAAGCTATGCAAATAAAATATTAAAATGTGTTATTGCGTTTTACTGGGCATCACATGAACACATGTTAAATGGGGGTACTATTTATTAAACACTGGGCATTTTGAGCTGTTGGAAAATAAACTTTGCATTACTAATTCATTCATTGCAGTATTGTTTTCATGAAAAAAATATTGCATCATTCATTTTAAAATAAAGTTTATTTAAACAACACACAAATGCACACACACACAAAAAAAAAGTTTGAAAACTTACAAGGCTACTTAATATCAACTATCTTAGCAAACAAATATGGGGATTCAGTTACGCTATATAGCCATATCGTGTTAAGCCCACCACTATGTCACAGTACCCCAATATCGTTGGATCATACACTAATTTTTAACATGGGAGATAAACATGCTAACTGCAGTACTTAC
Organism: Pelobates cultripes; assembly: GCA_933207985.1. Lineage (NCBI taxonomy): Eukaryota > Metazoa > Chordata > Amphibia > Anura > Pelobatidae > Pelobates > Pelobates cultripes. Next base: position 276,775,860 of record OW240915.1, on the reverse strand, counting down.
AGCTTAAACTACTTCCACTGTCTCTACTCAAAATTATGCTTTCCTGTGTTCACTTCTAAAAGGGCACGTGGAGTGCAGAGACAGAGTGCTCAACCAAAAGGGAATCTGGTCTGGATTCCAAATATACACAGAACAAAAGAGGGATTAGAGAGCATACTTAGAACCTACATTTCTCAGCAGTGCTGAATATACCAAAGTATATTTAAAATATAGATTAAGGGAACCGAGCACAAAAAAAAAAAAAAATCCAGTTTTAAATCTTACAAGGCTGCTTAAAATCACCTATTTTAGCAAACTCATCTGTATTTTGTATATGAAGATGACTATTTTATCTTTATACTTAGAACAAAACAGACAAGACAGCCAAGTATAATTTCTCTTGCAGCGTGTCATGGGAGTAGTCCTCTGGGGGGCGAGATGGATATATTTTTGTTGTTTTATTTTTTTATTTTTCCATCGGGTTTTTTTTGCAAATTTATTTTCAATTTTATCTTCAAGAGTTGTGTCCCAGCATTATGTTTTTTTATTTGGCCTTTTTGAGGCTGAAGAATAGAAGACTTCAGCAAGATAGAAGTCTTCAGATGGTAAGTATAACTCATTTTTTACAGGTATTTATTTTATTGGTCCCCACTCGCTATCATTAGCATGAGGGGGTAAGTAGGTTTAAATTATTTAAAGAGGAGTTAGCTAGAGGATTGGGGATCCTTAGCCCCCTGGGGAGAGGGGAAGCAATGGCAATTTTGAGGGGGTGTACAGTGGCATGTTAACCGTCATTTTATACTATAGTTAGATCCCCCACTTACCGCCTATAGCTGGGGCCTGTGAAAGGACAATAGGTACTATCTCTATTCAGTATTATCATTAGAGACCTCACCAGTCACTAATGGACAGGTTCTGCATTTAGAACATTATGGAAAATAGTATGTGTTTCTTTTTCCTTAAAAGGACAACATTAAAAAACAAAAACCTTTTAGGGGGCTGCTGTTTATTTCCTGTTTAGCCCCTATTGGAAGGGAATAGATGAAGAAGTTTTTTTTTTCGCCATTCATTCTTTTCACATTGTTATAATTTTATCAGGATTGGTGACAGAAAGAGACAAATCTTACCAAACACTTTGTGGTTGGTTCACTAAATAAGAATTTATGAAGAATGGAAAAGGATATTGCCAGTAATAGGCTTAATATGTTTAATAGGTAAGCTAAGCACAAGAAGAGAAAATCCAGAGAGTATACGGTGACCTACAAGTATCACTGTAAAGCTTTAAGAAGGCTGTAGAGAAATGTGAAATCCAATTCTTTCGAAACTAATCACTTGGCAAATCAACATTACAGTTCAGCATAATGATTTTAACATAGGCTTTAAATAACATCCTCTCAAAAAGCTTTAGCTGATATTGATATCAAACCCCCAATCAGCAAAACGGTGATTTACATTATTTTAACATTATGAAGAAGAATTTGCATCTGTACCTAACTGTTGTACCTGTTCAGAAGAAATGGTTATGCTAAACAATGTAATAAATCACTTTGTAAGAGCCTTTCTCAGACAAAAGAGTTGTAAAATCACAAGGTTTCTAATTGAATGTATTTTTAGACAGTTTTCATTACTACAGTCACGATACTAAATAAGATGCATTGAATGGTTGTCAAGGCCAATGCAATAATTACATATATAAACACTATAAGTCACCTCTACAGCATGCAGTAAATGTAAAACGTCTTTCATGTGAATGGTGCACCAACTGTACAATGTAAATTAACAAACGCATAGCCTAGCCAGTTTTAAATATATATACTGTATAAATCCAGTTTTGGTAACTTTTGACTTAATACATTTGGTTGTCTCCAGCATCAAAAATGAACTCGTATTTTTGTCCTTGTGAAAGCCCTGGCTGCTTTTATGTATATTACAATGTTATTGCACAGTTTTTATCTAAATTGCTGCTTAGTTTGATTGTCCCCTTTTCCTCCAGGTAGTTTCTTGTATGTATATCTTGCTATTTAGTTGTAACTTGATACATTTGTATCAATTAATGTGAAACCAAGATAACTAAACCAGCACTGGGAGGCTCTGCGCGTGATGGTCTTGTTGGATGAAATGTGTTGCCTCATGTCAACACGCTAAAGGTAGCTATTTTACCTACATGTCTATTATACGTGTTGATTGATTTTCCTCTGGTCCTACTCCAAATTTGCCATTTGTTTACTGAGCTCGGTGAGTTCTTTATAGTACCTAAATTCCTATCTAACATGCTACTGATTGTTATAACATTCTTCTGCTATTTTATCTGCTTGTGAACACCAGCGATAATTGTGAGGGGAGCCAGGACCCAGAAGAAGCCATGGGCCTTTCCTTTTATGGTTTATTGGATTGTACTTTTGACTTTGCTGGACCTCTCCACTCTGGACCCTTGCTTGAACAGTATTAAGCTCTATTTATTCTTGTTCTTTAGCCATTTGAAATGTATTGCCAATCTGAAAGGTATATTTCCATTTATGTGCAGTGCTTTTACTATATTTTTGTATTTTTTTTGTTTTTTTTAATTAAGTATCTTATATAGGACTATCTTTATAAATTCTGTATTAGTTTTGACTAGTGTTGGACACTGTTTTTAGGATTACAGAATTACACATTGTTTTCCTAGAACCAAAAACAAAAAAATAGACAAGTACTTCATGACATTTATACCCATCATACAAGCTCACTGGCTGCCCATGTTCATTGCAACCTACATTGAGCGACTCATTTAAGACCTAATATATAGAGTTACGCTAGCTAGGGCCCTGTATTAATTGCATAAAATAATGAAGCTCTCTCACTGTAATAGCAATAAATAGCCATCACAATCTGACCACAGAAGATAGCTGCAGATGACTGGGCACAGGCATATGTGACATTGTATGCACACGCCTGCAGCCCCTGTAAAGCATAGTGTATCTACAAAAGACAAAATTTCATTGCACTCCATATAGAATGCAATTCTGTCATCTTCTCGTAATATCATAAAAACATAACTAATATTAAGCAAGTAGAATCAAGGCTTGCCCTATTTATTCATTAGCTAGAAACAGAAAGATGCGAGTATAGAAGGAAGTAGAAAAAAAAAGGTAAACTGACATAAAAGTCTGTGAGATGGAAAAGATTAATGGGACTTGGAGGCCACAATATTATTGCTTCTGCAAGTGCATGCAGTGTTCTTAAAGCAGAACCTGTTTGAATAAAAGTAAAATCACTGTTCTAAATTGCAGAAAATGGGTGTTGTATTTAAATAGCAGCTGATGGTTTATATCTGGTCTGTAATTTCCTACTATTATTGAAAATGATTATTACTTTGTGATTGTTAAATACAGAAATATAAATATTTGTGCATGTATACATACACACACACATACATACATGTATATATATAATATAAAACTATATATGTATGTGTGACAGAACCATCTGTCTGTTTATTGCTGGTGGATTTGTCTATTTTTCCCTGTTCGTGTAAATGGCTGGTTCCTATAACCCAGCCATACGAATGACTGTTTTTCCCGAACAAACCTACCGAACGGACGGCCACCCAGGAGAGAAGTGTGCTGCTGGTTAACCTATTGATCCCAATTAGAACATTGTGGTTAACCGCAGACACTTCTCAATTAAACAAATTCAGGGTGGTCGTCGTTCGTATGTCGACCACGAGGCAGCGGCCATTTTAAACCACGCGAAAGCCCAGCGGTGTTTGGCTCTATTTCTATGGAACTAAAAACGGACACTTTTTCTGCCAAACACCGCTGAAACAACGGAACACCTGGCTGCCTCCACGAAAGCATACGAATACCGGCCGTTCGGGAGGTTTGAAGCATACGAAAGGACTTAACCCAGATAGCCTTCCCATGGAGTCATTCGTATACCGAAGGACTGTAAGAACTTTGACTCCATGGCGATTGAACTATGTGTGTGGGATCTGAGTGCTATTCGCTAATAATATGCACTCAGATCTAGGCTATCTGGGGATATGTGATGCGAATGGGAAATGTTCGGTTTTTGTGAAGTTATGTATTTTTATGTCTTTTCTGATTTTATATTTAAGATGGCGACTGGCTTTGTCCTGGAGATAATTGAGTTACTTGGTAATTATCTCCAGGGCAGAGGGGAGGGAAGCATAGTGCATTGTGGGTAAAAACTGTGACTGTGTGTCTGGAATGTCCCCATATCTGTCTGTCATTTAAGTCTCCCATTTGTTACCCTAGGGGAGTGTCCACCAAGTGGGAGACCTGCATAAATACGGGCAGGTAGCCCACAGTAAAGCCAGATCCTGTTTGACCCTCAATGCGGAGCTTCTGTCTCGTTATTAGGGGGATTTCTTCTTTGTGTTTAGAGACTGCTGGATGGAACCGAAAGCCGCTTGGTGGATATTATTGTTCGGCGGCTAGCAGCTATTCGTGGAGTTCCGTTCGGGAGGTTGGAGCCATTCACTGATCCCGGTCGGGAGATTGCCGCTTCCCCTGAGTTTGGTTCGTGCACTACGGTTATGCGAACGGAGATTATTGGTACTGCAGCAGGGGAAGGCGGACTAAACGGCGGTGTCTTAACAGTATGTATGTAAATACACTGCTCAAAAAAATAAAGGGAACACAAAAATAACACATCCTAGATCTGAATGAATTAAATATTGTTCTGAAATACTTTGTTCTTTACATAGTTGAATGTGCGGACAACAAAATCACACAAAAATTAAAAAATGGAAATCAAATTTTTCAACCGATGGAGGTCTGTTTTTGGAGTCACACTCAAAATGAAAGTGGAAAAACACACTACAGGCTGATCCAAGTTTGATGAAATGTCCTTAAAACAACTTAAAATGAGGCTCAGTAGTGTGTGTGGCCTCCACCTGCCTGTATGACCTCCCTACAACGCCTGTGCATGCTCCTGATGAGGTGGCAGATGGTCTCCTGAGGGATCTCCTCCCAGACCTGGACTAAAGCATCTGCCTACTCCTGGACAGTCTATGGTGCAATGTGACGTTGGTGGATGGAGACATGCTGTCCAGATGTGCTCAATTGGATTCAGGTCTGGGGAACGGGCGGGCCAGTCCATAGCATCAATGCCTTTGTCTTGCAGGAACTGCTGACACACTCCAGCCACATGAGGTCTAGCATTGTCTTGCATTAGGAGGAACCTATGGCCAACCGCACCAGCATATGGTCTCACAAGGGGTCTGAGGATCTCATCTCGGTACCTAATGGCAGTCAGGCTACCTATGGCGAGCACATAGAGGGCTGTGCGGCCCCCCAAAGGAATGCCACCCCTCACCATTACTGACCCACTGCCAAACCGGTCATGTTGGAGGATGTTGCAGGCAGCAGAACGTTCTTCACAGCGTCTCCAGACTCAGTCACATCTGTCACATGTGCTCAGTGTGAACCTGCCTTTATCTGTAAAGAGTACAGGGCGCCAGTGGCAAATTTGCCAATCTTGGTGTTCTCTGGCAAATGCCAAATGTCCTGCACGGTGTTGGGCTGTATGCACAACCCTCACCTGTGGACGTCGGGCCCTCATACGACCGTTATTGAACCTGTTTCTGACCGTTTGAGCAGACACATGCACATTTGTGGCCTGCTGGAGGTAATTTTGCAGTGCTCTGGCAGTGCTCCTCCTGTTCCTCCTTGCACAAAGGCGGAGGTAGCGCTCCTGCTGCTGGGTTGTTGCCCTCCTACAGCCTCCTCCATGTCTCCTGATGTACTGGCCTGTCTCCTGGTAGCGCCTCCATGCTCTGGACACTACGCTGACAGATACAGCAAACCTTCTTGCCACAGCTCGCATTGATGTGCCATCCTGGATGAGCCACTTGTGTGGGTTGTAGACTCCGTCTCATGCTACCACTAGAGTGAAGAACTACCAGCATTCAAAAGTGACCAAAACATCAGCCAGGAGCATAGGAACTGAGAAGTGATCTGTGGTCACCACCTGCAGAACCACTGCTCTTTTGGGAGTGTCTTGCTATTTGCCTATAATTTAGAAACATAGAAACATAGAAACATAGAATGTGACGGCAGATAAGAACCATTTGGCCCATCTAGTCTGCCCAATTTTCTAAATACTTTAATTAGTCCCTAGTCTTATCTTATAGTTAGGATAGCCTTATGCCTATCCCACGCATGCTTAAACTCCTTTACTGTGTTAACCTCTACCACTTCAGCTGGAAGGCTATTCCATGCATCCACTACCCTCTCAGTAAAGTAATACTTCCTGATATTATTTTTAAACCTTTGTCCCTCTAATTTAAGACTATGTCCTCTTGTTGTGGTAGTTTTTCTTCTATTAAATATAGTCTCCTCCTTTACTGTGTTGATTCCCTTTATATATTTAAATGTTTCTATCATATCCCCCCTGTCTCGTCTTTCCTCCAAGCTATACATGTTAAGATCCTTTAACCTTTCCTGGTAAGTTTTATCCCGCAATCCATGAACCAGTTTAGTAGCCCTTCCCTGAACCCTCTCTAAGGTATCAATATCCTTCTGAAGATACGGTCTCCAGTACTGTGTACAATACTCCAAGTGAGGTCTCACCAGTGTTCTGTACAATTTCCACCTGTTGTCTATCCCATTTGCACAACAGCATGTGAAATTGATTGTCACTCAGTGTTGCTTCCTAAGTGGACAGTTTGATTTCACAGAAGTGTGATTGACTTGGAGTTACATTGTGTTGTTTAAGTGTTCCCTTTATTTTGTTGAGCTGTATATATATATATATATATATATATATATATATACATATATATATATATATATATATATAAAATGAATAGATAGATAATTATTGTATTATTATTTTTTTATTATTTACAAAGCGCAAGCAAATTCCGTAGCGCTGTACAATGGGATAGATAGATAGAATATGTTATAAAACTATATACATACACACATACATTCTGCTGATCCAATGACAAAGTGCAGTCCAAAACACCACTGTGTGAAGCAATTGCTTCTTATCTCCCAGCTAATCATTTCTCACTACTTCTAGTGCATCAATCCATATCTCTCTGTGTAACTCCTCCAAATCTCCCCTCCATGTGCATTTCTCCCACTTCACACTTGTGCACTTGCCCCACCTACCCCTCCCTAACATCTACCCATGCATTGTCACCACATCCCATGCATCTCCCTGGGTTAAGATGTTCATGCCCCACAACACCTCCCCTTTGGCATTTTCCCCACAATGCCCCAAAGGTATCACACCAATTACACATACAGACACACTCACAGATGCACATACATGCAGATTCGCAGACACAACACTTAACTTGCCATACTATCTCCTGAAGCCTGTAGTGGTAGAGGCAGAGTTGGCACATAGTAATCCTTATTTCATATCATGTTTTTCAGATACTCAGCACTTGAACATGTTGTCAGATTTAGTGATCATATACAGCTTACTGCCTAGTTTTTGGATAAATAAGCCAGACTTTTGTCCAAAGGAGAGGAGAAGCCAGGAGAATCACTAAAGAAAGCTTTTTGCTTATAGGAGTGCAAACAAAATGATGCTATATTATATTAATAATAATAATAATAATAGAATTATAGTAGTTTTAAGGCATCCATACATACCAGAGAGAAAATATTTTAATTTTATGTTATAGTAGAGAAATACATTTTAACGTACACACATGCAATCGGCATTAACGCAAAGCGTTCTATTCTTCTTAAGTGTTAAAGTCAATCGTAGAACTAATTGGAAGCCAATAAATTTCGTACAGTGCTCTTGCAGTCTTTATCTTTCTTGTCTATACATCAATAGGTCATTCTCAGTTAATTAAGTGAAGACATAATCAGCTTAATTTATGTAGCGCAGGGCAGTTAATGATATCTTTGTACAGTACCTGCTGCTTGGCACGGCCATATAACTTGTCTGACATGTCAAGTTTGCTCTGCAGATGCTCAAGTCTCGCTTTGCCGTCCTTAAGCTGGGATTTCAGGTTACACTCCTCACTCCGTAGCTGGTAAATGGTGTGCTCCTGAGCCTGTAGCTGGAAAGAAGCCTAGTTACACTAACAGATTAGGCAAAACGCACACACAGTAAACCAATTAATTACTCTATACTTTATGTACAAAAGCACAAAGACACCAATGCTAATTACTATGGCTTCCCAGGTGAATAACTGCTACTTGTGAATGTAACATGTGTCAAATGAAACATGTGTGCTCTCATGCATGTACACGTGCATATATATACTCCTGTTGATATATTATCTCTACTTAAAATACATTGAAATGCAATTAAAGAAAAGCATTTAGAATTGGCAGCTCAACCCTTAAATCATCAATTTCAATAATTAATTGGGTACCTCAGCAAGAAGTCCTTCTTGTTTCTGCTTCAGAGTAAGAGTTTCCTTTTGTTCATTCTGTAGCTCGAAGGCTCGTCCCTGAATCTGCAAGTTTACACATCAAGAGAAACCGCAATGTCAACCAAGTGGACCTCACTTAAGAATCTTAAAAGATCAATCTGTGAAGCAAAGAATGAACAGGACCCCGTTTCTGAAGTTCGATGCTCAAACGACTCTTTCATTAAAAGATGCTCTCTCCTATTGATTTCGGCTTAAGTAATGAGAAAGCTTATCCAAAAATCTTTAGCATTTGGGCTCAAGTTAAGAAAATCAATGCAGCCATTTCCCATTTGAACTGCATATGTGAGTTTTATGTACAAAAGGCAAGACAAAGCCAAAATCAGATAAATCGATAGCATTGTCAATAGAACATGAAGCTGACAAATGGTGTTTTATAGCAATTAGAGTGAGCTGTAAACAGAGAGGGGCTAATCATTTGCAGCAATATATCATATATGGACTGCATTATTTACAAATATTATGCACAGAAAATGTTAAAAACAAATAAATCTAGCATGGTTTCTCAGCTGTCTTGTTCAGCTGTCTTTTTTTTTTTCTTTTTTTTTTTTACTATATAACCCAACACTTAAACCATGAGCAGTAGACAACATTTCGACCATGACTGCAACACTTACTGGAATAAATGTTTCTTTGATTTACTAGTTTAAAGCATTTTCAGTTTAAACAAATACCATAACTAATTTTCAATAACATTCCCAAATGTAACCCTTAATCAACCACTGATAGAACCCTGCATGTTCCTACATTCTTATTCTTGGAATATCCAACTTCTCTATCATTAGTAGTACTCTACAGTCAGGTCATTTTTAAATGACTGGCAATTCCTTTTTACAATCGGATTCTTACACCAGATTTTATGGCTATTACTGGTTTTTAAGGAGTTAAATAAATGATGTCACCTGAATAAAATTAACACCATACATATCAAGAATAGAAAACATTCTACAAATAATTCTGTCATACTCAAGGATCCCTCTGAGACCACAACCTATCGTCCTATACTAGAAGCTCGTAATGTGTGGTAAGTATAAACCTATTACAGCAATTTACAGCAATAAAATTCACAATGTGTGATTATACTGTAGTAAATGCATTTATAGTTTGTGTAAATAAGATACTTTGTTTGTTCTCGATCCAAACGACTTAGCCAATTATATAAATAGCTATCAATAGGTCACAAAGTCACCTAACTATCCCTTTTAATGCCCTGCTTCTAGCCATGTCTCCAACGTCTCCCCATAAAATAAAGTATAAGAGACCCTCATTGAACAAATTAAATGATGTAATGTTTTGGCATATGCATAGAACAGCAAAAAAAGATGATTCACCTTTTCAAAATTTTGCCCCTTGGTTAATGTATTCTCAGTTTTTGTAGTTAATTTGTATATAATGTTACAAAACCCTTGTATACATTTCCATACAGTTCTGCTGTTAAAGAAGAACTTAAAGGAACACTGTAGTGTTAGAAATACAAACTGAGTCCCTCTCTCCTCCTCTCTCGTGGTGCCCCCCCAGCAGCAAAAAAAAAAGATTAGAAAGATAATTAAAGGAATTACAGGAACATAATATAAGAAGAAATTAAAAATTTTATGCTGTAGAATCTTTAGCCAATTTAATTTTGGAATCACGGTAAGGGTAATGAAGATGAGATATCTACAAAGTACAATGGTCAATGGGAAATAAAACTAATCGGACAGATATTTTCATGTAGCAACTTTTTATACACTTTTATGTGATAAAAAGGATCTACAGGGAGTGCAGAATTATTAGGCAAGTTGTATTTTTGAGGATTAATTTTATTATTGAATAACAACCATGTTCTCAATGAACCCAAAAATCTCATTAATATCAAAGCTGAATATTTTTGGAAGTAGTTTTTAGTTTGTTTTTAGTTTTAGCTATGTTAGGGGGATATCTGTGTGTGCAGGTGACTATTACTGTGCATAATTATTAGGCAACTTAACAAAAAACAAATATATACCCATTTCAATTATTTATTATTACCAGTGAAACCAATATAACATCTCAACATTCACAAATATACATTTCTGACATTCAAAAACAAAACAAAAACAAATCAGTGACCAATATAGCCACCTTTCTTTGCAAGGACACTCAAAAGCCTGCCATCCATGGATTCTGTCAGTGTTTTGATCTGTTCACCATCAACATTGCGTGCAGCAGCAACCACAGCCTCCCAGACACTGTTCAGAGAGGTGTACTGTTTTCCCTCCTTGTAAATCTCACATTTGATGATGGACCACAGGTTCTCAATGGGGTTCAGATCAGGTGAACAAGGAGGCCATGTCATTAGATTTTCTTCTTTTATACCCTTTCTTGCCAGCCACGCTGTGGAGTACTTGGACGCGTGTGATGGAGCATTGTCCTGCATGAAAATCATGTTTTTCTTGAAGGATGCAGACTTCTTCCTGTACCACTGCTTGAAGAAGGTGTCTTCCAGGAACTGGCAGTAGGACTGGGAGTTGAGCTTGACTCCATCCTCAACCCGAAAAGGCCCCACAAGCTCATCTTTGATGATACCAGCCCAAACCAGTACTCCACCTCCACCTTGCTGGCGTCTGAGTCGGACTGGAGCTCTCTGCCCTTTACCAATCCAGCCACGGGCCCATCCATCTGGCCCATCAAGACTCACTCTCATTTCATCAGTCCATAAAACCTTAGAAAAATCAGTCTTGAGATATTTCTTGGCCCAGTCTTGACGTTTCAGCTTGTGTGTCTTGTTCAGTGGTGGTCGTCTTTCAGCCTTTCTTACCTTGGCCATGTCTCTGAGTATTGCACACCTTGTGCTTTTGGGCACTCCAGTGATGTTGGAGCTCTGAAATATGGCCAAACTGGTGGCAAGTGGCATCGTGGCAGCTGCACACTTGACTTTTCTCAGTTCATGGGCAGTTATTTTGCGCCTTGGTTTTTCCACACGCTTCTTGCGACCCTGTTGACTATTTTGAATGAAACGCTTGATTGTTCGATGATCACGCTTCAGAAGCTTTGCAATTTTAAGAGTGCTGCATCCCTCTGCAAGATATCTCACTATTTTTGACTTTTCTGAGCCTGTCAAGTCCTTCTTTTGACCCATTTTGCCAAAGGAAAGGAAGTTGCCTAATAATTATGCACACCTGATATAGGGTGTTGATGTCATTAGACCACACCCCTTCTCATTACAGAGATGCACATCACCTAATATGCTTAATTGGTAGTAGGCTTTCGAGCCTATACAGCTTGGAGTAAGACAACATGCATAAAGAGGATGATGTGGTCAAAATACTCATTTGCCTAATAATTCTGCACTCCCTGTACATATAAAAGTGCTACCATTGCATCAAATTCCTAAATATATGTTATAAATTAAGCAAAAATGCTTGTATGTATATGTCTGTTCAATACATTACGAAACAGGAACCTTGACTACAGAACACCTGCAATTCAATTAAGAGAGAAAGAATCAATTTAAGTGTTTTTTACATTGATACTTCCACAAACAGAAGGAGCAAACAGAGAGAATATGAGGAAGCTGCTCACTCGTAGGTGCAAAAGCCAACTACTCTACATATTACAATTATGTACTTTTACTCTTTAATTATCAACATACACACATGCTCATGGTTCATAGTCAAGTAATGATAGTATGGGCACAATAGTATATATAAATCTTGAAGCCAGTCGCATGTGATTTTTTGGCTGTATATTCATACTGTGAATTTCCTGTTCCTTCAAATCCTATAGGTGCTCTGTTGGATTGAGGTATGTTGACTGTGAAGGCCGTTGGAGTACATTGAAGTATTTATCATTTTTGTGAAACCAACTTAATGTGACACAGCATTATTATACGGTTGGAAATGTGCATTAGAGCAGTGATGGCAAATATTTTTGAGCCTGAGTGCCTGAACCACAATACAAAACAACTTTTTTTCATCAAAGTGCCAACACAGCAATTAAACACAGCAATTATACACACTCACATATACACAGACACTAACAGATACACACACACACTCACAAATACACACACACTGGCACACACATACACAAACACCCACAGATACACTGACACTCACAGACACACTCACACACACTGACAGACACATAGTGACTGACACACACAGACACACACTCACAGACACACACTCACTCACAAACACAGAGTGACTGACAGACACAAACACACACACACACACACTCAAAGACACACACACTGACAAACACACACTCACTGACAGACATACACAGAGTAACTGACAGACACACACTCATACACATTTCCCTCAACACTCACAAATTACTATTATTATTTTATTTTAATTTAATTCCATCCAGCCTCTATGGGAGAACTGGAGTGGATTCCTCACCTGGGGTCCAATGGGACTGCACGGGCTGCTTGTGCTGCTGTACAGGCAGGCAGGGGGCGAACTGGCATAGTAGGCGGCAAGGGAGCTCTGATCTTCCTGCTCAGCTCCCTCGCGCACCGCTTAGTGATGCTGGGAGCCGATCTGACATTATATTCCGGCCCCCGGCATCACTAAGCGGCGCGCAAGGGAGCTGAACAGAAAGAGCTCAGACTACAGCTCTCCCTCGCCACCTGACCGCAAATCAAGCTGCCGCCTGCCTCGGGGGATGCCCACAGGTAGCCATTTCTGTGGGCATGTGGCCATAGGTCACGCTAGGGTGCCCAGCGGTGTATTCACCACGAGGCTAACAAGGCATTTGCCTTGGGACCCAAGGACACGAGGCTAACAAGGTAGTGACACCCAATTGTAGTTATTAAATTTCAAGTGTTGCAAGCAGGATCAATAGGCAAGCAAAAAGATCTTTGACAAGGGCCAAACAATGATGGCTAGACGACTGGGTCAGCACGTCTTAAAAATTGGAAGTCTTGTCGGGTGTTCTCTGTATGCAGTAGTTAGTACCTACAAAAGTGGTGAAAGGAAGACCAGTGTCAGGGTCATGAGTACCCACGTTTCATCGATGCACATGGGGTGGCAAAGGCTAATCCGCCTACTCAGATCACATAAAAGAGCTACTGCAGCTCAAATTGCTAAAAACTTACTGCTGGCCCTGAGTGTCAGAAAACACAGTGCATTGCAGATTGCTGCATTTGGAGCTGCATAGCCGCAAACCTGTAAGAATGCCCATGTTAACCACTGTCCACCACTGAATGTTCCTTCAATGGGGAGTTCAGAACTGGAGCTTCGATCACAGCAACATGTTTGCCTGGTCTGATAAATCATATTTTTATTAGATTAGGTAGATAGCTGAGTGAGTGTGCATCATTAATCTGGAAGCCTGATGCACTGTTGGAAGAAGGAAGGCCACCTATCAAGGGATTGTTGCAAACATGTAGAACCCTTCTCGGCAATGATAATACCTGATAGCACTGGCCTCTTTCAGCAGGATATTGCACCCTGACACACAGCAAAAGAGTGTTCAGGAATAGTTGAAGGTACATGACAAAGAGTTCAAGGTGTTGCTTTGGGCTCCAAATTCCCCAAATCACAATCCAATTGATCATCTGTGGGGTATGCTGGAACAACATATACAATCCATGGAGGCTCCATCTCGCTACTTGCAGGACTTAAAATATCTGCTGTTAATGTCTTGGTGCCAGATATCACAGAACAGGTTCAGAGGCAGGGGCGGGCTGGGCCGGGGGGCATGGAGGCAATTGCCCCCCAGTCCGCCCTAAATTCTTTTAAGACCGGCCGCTGCAGGGCCGGCCCTTTAAATGCTGCAGCCGCCTGAGCGCTCTGTTACGAGCCTCAGGCGGCTGCAGTTGCTTCTCTCCTCCCCTCCTCTGTAGCGTGGCCGAGCTCCTCTCCGGTCCGCAGTGCACGGCCGGAGTGATAGGAAGGTGCACACTGAGTGTGCACTTCCTGTCGATCGGCGGTACAAACAGAAACTCAGCGGCGAACAGGAGTTTCTGTTTCCTGTACCAGCTGGACTGACAGGAAGTGCACACTCAGTGTCTACCCTCGACTGAACGGGAAGAACTTCAACTGCTACCCGAAGGAGGGAGAGGAATAAGCAGAAGGAGGGAGGGAGTAAGAAGAGGGAGGGAGGAAGGAGAGGGAGAGAAGAGGGGGAGAGGAAAAGAAGAGGGGGAGGTGAGAGTAAGAAGGAGGGGAGATAAGAAAAAGAGTGGGCAGTAAGAAGAAGAGTGGGGAGTAAGAAGAAGAAGGGGGTAAGAAGAAGAGGGGGGAGTAAGAAGAAGAGGGGAGTAAGAAGGAGGGGAGATAAGACAAAGAACAAATTAAATGAAGAAGAAGGGGGGAGTAAGAAGAAGAGGGGGAGGAAGAAGAAGGGGGAGTAAGAAGAAGAGGGAGTAAGAAGAAGAGGGAGTAAGAAGAAGGGGAGAAGAAGAAGGGGAGTAAGAAGAAGAGGGGTGAGAAGAAGAAGGGGGGAGTAAGAAGAAGAAGTGGGAGTAAGAAGAAGAGGGGGTAAAAGAAGAAGAGGGGAGAGTAAGAAGAGGGGGGAGTAAGAAGGAGGGGAGATAAGAAAAAGAGGGGGTAAGAAGAAGAAGGGGGTGAGTAAGAAGAAGAGTGGGGAGTAAGAAGGGGTGGGGAGTAAGAAGAAGAGGGGGTAAGAAGAAGGGGGTAAGAAGATGGGAGGGTAAGAAGAAGAAGGGGGAGGAAGAAGAAGGGGGGGTAAGAAGAAGGGGGGAGTAAGAAGAACAGGTGGGGTAGTAAGAAGAACAGGTGGGGGAGTAAGACGACCAAGGGGGGAAGTATGAAGAACACAGGAAGGAGGGGGGTAAGAAGAACATGGGGGGTGAGGAGAACACATGGAGGGGGGGAGTGAGAAGAACACAGGGAGGGTGGAGGGGGGGATGAGAAGAGCACAGGGAGGGTGGGTGAGTGTGAGAAGAGACCGCTAGGGGACGGTGGGGGAGGGGAGAGACCACTAAGGGGCAGGGGAGAGCTCTAAGGGACAGCTCTATAGGACAGGGGGCAAGACAGGTAGCTCTTTCACACTACGCGCACACACACACACAATGCATCCCTATACATACACAGAAACACACAATGCATCCCTACACACACAGAAATACAACATGCTTCCCTTACACACAGAGAAACACACAATGCATCCATTACACACACACACACACAATCAACCCTTACACACAAAGACAATACATCCTTTGCACACATACACAGAAACACACAATGCAAACCCTTACACACACATGCAAACACACACACACTGCTTTTCTTACATACATACAGACACACACCTTGCATCCCTTATACATACAAACACAGATTCACACAATGCATCCCTTACACACAACCAGAAACACATAATACATCCCTTATACACAAATACACACTGCTTCCACTACACACAAACACACTGCCTCACCTACTAAAACTGGTATCCCTATACACTACATACCATAAGCACACATATTAGATCCTCTACAATAACACATCCCCTACACACTCCACTCTCTGTGAGCGACCTCATGGGTGGGTGGAACATATAAGTGGACTTATGAGTGGGCCTTATGGGCATACTCACTGTCAGGCCCTGAGGCCCAGACCTTGAGCTTTGTAAGGGGCCCCAAAAAAATGGAGCTGCTTCCAATTCTCCCAGTAAGTAAGTAGGCAATCTAGTATATTATTAGTGACACTAATCTATAATTTACCTCACATTAAAGGGACACTATAGCTTAATGAAGTGGTTCTGGTGTCTATAGCCAGTCTCTGCAGGCTTTTTAATGTAAACACACACTGTGTGCAGCACTGGCGTTAGTTCATATGGCAGATCATATGGGTGGGGCATTGTGATGTTACATGGGGGGGGCGGCAAATTTTTCTTTTGTCAAGGGCGGCAAAAATCCTTGCACAGGGTCTGATCCTGGGCAGGTGCACCAGTCTACTGGTGACCCACAGGAGGGGAGTGCACTGATTGCACTGCACTCCCCTCCTGCCCAGATCCGTCTTTACCGCAGTGCAAGTGCCCTCTGCCACTAATTTACAGTGGCTCACACTCACAACAAGCAGTGCCTGGAGCCCTTTGCAGAGATGGGAACAAAGAGGTTCTGCGGCAGCTGGCCGTCCTGCAAGCATTACATTAACCAGCTGTTCCCCATGCAGCCACAGGTGCCGCTGTGCTGGGAGAATGTGATTACTATTCACTTCCTCCCAGCCTACAGAGCAGTGCATGGGAGAGAGAGAGGAGGAGGCATGATTTAATCTTACAACAAATCCACTAAGCAAATCTTTATAAATTTGGGGGGGGATCAGCTCTGTTTCCACAGTTTATTCGTGTTTACTCTGATGTCTGTATTAATATTGAAGGATTTCTAAGTAGTAACATCAGTGTGTGTCAGCAGGGCCAGCCGTTGGGGTGTGCAAGCTGTGCGGTCACGCAGGGTGCCATGAGAACAGAGGCGCCCAGCGGCCAACACAGCTCACAAGTTGGGGACACCAGCATATTCAATTTAAACGATTCGCTGGTGGTTCACTGGTGCGCACCAGCAGTAGGTGCAGTCAGATTATAGCCTCTCCCTGGTGGTTCCGGCGCTCAGTTAGTGAGTCAGAGCACAGGCTCAGAGATTCTCAGCCTGCGCTCTGACAACATTGAAAGTCAGAGCCGTGAAGGAGCGGGTATTAGCATAACATCAATATCCGTTCTAAAACCAGGAAAAGGTGGGCATGGCTGGTGAACTGATTTGGTGGGGCAATGGGCCACTTGACTGATTTTGCCCCCCAGCCCTCCCCTGTTCAGAGGTCTTGTGGAGTGCATGCCCTGATGCATCAAAGCTGTCTTGGCAGCACAAGAGGGACCTACACAATATTAGGCAGGTGGTTTTAAACAAAATGTTATACTATATTGTGTAAAAGAATAACTGCTCAAGTAAAACAATAAACAGGATACTGAAGAAACATAATTATATCAAAATTGCATATGAATAATTCCATTGCAATAGTTAAGTAAAGGCAAATTGGAATCAATTATAGAAGTTGAACTGGAAGTAACAATACTGGACCAGACCAATGGAAACAACATTTGTAGTAAGAGATATAGCCAGAGCAAGATATTTCAGTTAACACTATTTGTGAGAGTACAATTGTAGCTTATTAATTATATTTTAACTTTATTTATTCAATTTAAAGAAACAGACAGTTTTTTTCCTATTTAATTTTTTTTAGCCATATTAGCAACCAAGGAAACAATAAGCAAATAACATGATATTATCTATAAATAGATGGACAGACAGACCAGCATATAGATAGATCTCCAATATTCCTGTTGAGAACAAAAGGCTGTAGGGTGTAGCGTAATGCACAAATCACTGTAAGGTTCTTAAGAGAAGGTATAAACCTCAACTTAAAATAATAATATAGATAAAGTAAATTAAACACTTAGGAAGTAACCAAGAACTAAAAGTATAAAGTACACATGTATTTATTTGTTTGTTTGTTTGTTTGTTTGTTTATTTATTTATTTATTTATTTATTATTTTTCTATTTTGAAATATATAGACAACATAAATTAAATAAACTATAATACTTTAGAAAGCAATCAATAATTAATATATGAAACATCTAAGAAATTCATTTATAGCAGAGATTAACATGGTTTTGGTACAAATTTGTGCAGTCAGAAATATACTGGTAAAATAGAAAAAGAACTTTCGAACAGGCATATAAATATATGACAACACCCTCCAGAAATTCAAATTCCTGTCCTCCATCCTAGACGCCCTGAAAGCCCTCTATGACCAACCCACGGCCACACTTTTTATCCCCAACACCAAACACCCAGAATTTGTAATCAAAAACGGAACGAGACAAGGATGCCCACTCTCCCCACTCTTATTCGCCCTTTCGCTTGAACCTCTTCTCCAAAACATACGAAATGAACAGACAATACAGGGGATTAAGATAAGGTCAGAAGAATACAAAATAGCGGCATATGCTGACGACATCCTCCTCACACTCTCGGACCCCACCCACTCTTTACCACCCCTACTAACACTCCTGCAACAATACGCAACCCTCTCGGGGTATAAACTCAACCTGGAGAAAACAGAGGCCCTTCCAATAGCAATACCACAACACACTCTGGAACAACTACAACTAGCCCACCCATTTAAATACAACCTAAGCAATATACGCTATCTAGGAACATATCTCCCGGCAGACCTGAACACAATATATGCCCTGAACTACACACCACTACTCCACCAAGCACAACTGGACCTGCAAAGATGGGGACCTATGTCCATATCTTGGATAGGGCGCATAGCCTCAATAAAAATGAATCTCCTCCCCCGATTCCTCTATCTCTTCCAAACACTACCAATACCTATTTCCAAACATGACTTTAAAACGCTCCAAATACACATAGACAGATTTTTATGGTTAAACAGGAGACCGCGCATAAAAAGATCCACAATGTACAAAACCACAAAAACAGGAGGCCTGGGTCTCCCGAACTTCTACAACTACTACCAAGCGGCTCAACTGGCCCAAATACAACAGCTACATGCACCACCGGGACTCAAGATCTGGGTAGACCTAGAGCACGACCTCCTGGGACGAGACCACCCATCACTACTATTTTGGATACCCAAGAAAGACAGACCACCCACCCCACAAACTACTCCTACACTAACCACATCTTTTCTCATATGGGACGACATCACATCAAAACATCCCATAATGAACACACCATCGCCCCTCACACCTATTCTAAGAAACAAGCAATTTCCCCCAGGCCTAACTCCCAAAGACTTCTCACGATTTGAGGACAACGGACTGTTCCGATTCCTCCACTTTTTCCAAGACCAACAACTCTACCCCTTCCAGGACCTCCCCAAACAAACACCCCTGACCACATTCGATCATTTCCGCCATATACAGATTCGCAGCTTTCTCAATGAACCACAAAATAGGGAAGCCGCCACTACCAAACCAACGCAATTCGAAAAAACATGCCTCCACGCACCCATACAGAAAGGACAAATCACAAAAATATACTCATTCTTAAACTCAAACTCCCCAGAGGACACTCTCTTCTACACCAAGGCTTGGGAAAGAGATATAGGCCCCCCTGCAGACCCCACAGACTGGGCAGACATATGGGAAGCCACGGCTTCGCTTACCATTTGCGTTAACCATAAAGAGCAAGCTTATAAAACCCTACTCAGATGGTACCTCACGCCACTCAGACTGAAACAAATGGGCCTCGCCACCACAGATACATGCTGGAAAGGCTGCACACAGAAGGGCACATACATCCACCTCTGGTGGGAATGTCCCCAAGTCCTACAAATATGGAAAAGAGTGGTCACGCTCGCGTCAGACATATTAGAAACAGACATACCAAGAGACCCCTGGATATGGCTTCTTTCCAAACCTCACCCACCCTCACCAGAGCGCAGAATAAACTGGTGGCCAGACTAGCGTTAGCCACCAGACGGACGATAGCAGAACAATGGGGAAATCAGAATACACCCCAACTAACCTCTATGATCAACAAAATACAAGAAACAATGGAAATGGACAAACTATCAGCCCTACTACACGATACAACATGAAACTTCCACAAGATATGGGACCCATGGACCCAACACCACATACTGGCACCATAAACGGAGGACCTGGGAACAAGACACGACTCCCCCCCCCAAAAAAAAAACCCTACTGATAGCACACTAGGACCCCACATAGGTCCCCCCAACCTCCTAAACACTACACAGACCCCCCCTCCCCCCACACCAACCTCACAAATAAAAGCATAAACACAAGACTAGGGAACTCACCCAACACAAACACAAAATACCACACCTCATACAACATGATCACCAGCAGCAGATACAAATATAAGAGAACAACCTCAGACACTAGGCATAGACTCGGAGCTCACCACACTGGAAACCTTCCACATCTACAGCCTAAACGAGACGACCACCCATGGGCCGAGACCACCAAACTCCCGCACTGACCGAACCCGCACACAAAACAGACACACCAGACCAAACCCCAGACCCCAATTAAACCGAAAGAGACACAAACCTGACAAACACAACACAGGAAGAGCCAAACACGCTCTCAGAGGCAAAGACGACAAGACCCAAAACCAAGTGACAACCTTCACCTGAGACATACAAAAACTGAACCACTCAACCCCGAAGACTGACCTGAGGTTTCGCAATAAATAGTATTAATACCATTGCAATGAAACGAAACTGAAAATTATTGAATATCACTGCTACCCTACCCCTACCTTTATTCTGTACCCTTCACCTCATCTAAACTTGAAAAATAAAGAATTTATAAATATATGACAACATATGAAGAATACAATTATCATACACTGTAAGTGACAAATGTAACAATTTGCTTTGAGGGAAACCCGAAAAGATAAAAGTACTCCGAAAGCAAAGTGGAAAGCATGTTAGCGAATTTGGAACACCCCCATGTCAATGGGATGATGCGAACGTAAGCAGAAATTAAGATGGGAGCGAGGGATTGGCCAGATACAATCGGGGAAAGGAATGCCAATGGAGTGGACACAGCTGGGAAAGAAGCCACACACCCATGGATCTACCAATGAATAAGCACTTCATCTGTATTTATGAGGACACATGGAAGGTATGGATCATTGTAGCTTTGTTTTGATACATGTTTTATTGCAAGGTCCCTGAAGAAGTCTTTTCGAAATAGATTAAATGCATAGAAACATATTCAGGTCCTTCCCTCCCATCGAGGGCTATATATTTCCACATTCTTTTGAGTGCAATTAATACAAGCTTGTGTGACCCTAAAAAAACAACAACATTATGCTCTGTGCTATTTGTTTTCTGATTTTAGATAGGCTGTAACCTCTCTGTGTATATATATACACTTGGATGAGGGGCTAAGGGTATACAA
Organism: Pelobates cultripes; assembly: GCA_933207985.1. Lineage (NCBI taxonomy): Eukaryota > Metazoa > Chordata > Amphibia > Anura > Pelobatidae > Pelobates > Pelobates cultripes. The sequence goes on along the minus strand of OW240915.1, from coordinate 276,754,572 downwards.
CCTTTGGGAGTAGCTGCCACATATATATATATATATACATACACCACTCAAACATTTTATACAAAGTTAGGCATATATAAGTTGGCTTTTGTCTGTACATTGAGCAACCTAAGAAACAAAATATCAAGTGTATACACAAACATGCATTTTTTTGTGAATTAAATCTGAATGCAAATAGGGAGGCAGAAAGGTTGTTTTTTTTTTTAAATAAATTCTCCAACTTTGCTATTTTTGCCTCCATTTTGCCATTCAGAGTTCATTTGCGAAAGTTTAGAATTTAGTTAATAACCCTATATATTCCAATTTGGAGATGCCACATGTGAGTTTGCAGTTTGCATTGTAACTATATTATGCTAAAAGTGTTCTAATTTATTCTTCCCTTCCCCCTCCCCCCCACACACACATGTATGGACATTAAAGAGATGCTATAGTCACAGCTTATTGTATTTTTTCTTGTGAGTATAGTCAGTTCCTGCAGGCAATTCAAAGAAAAGCTATTGTTTACATTACAGCCTAGGGACAGCTCCAGTGGCCACTCCTACGATGGTGTAGAACTGATATTCACTGTCTCCCCCCTCTGCATTGAGACATTGACCTTTACTCATAGAGATGCATTGATCCAATGCATCTCTATTATGAGATGCTTACTGACCAGGGCTGTGTTTGGCTTGTGCTAGATCTGCAAGATTTTACTATATTTAGAGGGGCAAAGGATTGCCAAGGTTCACTAGATTGTGTTTGTTTTTAACACTATAGGGTCAGGAATACATGTTTGTGCTCCTGACCCTATAGTGTTCCTTTAAGCTACCATAAAACCTGACCCAGTGTATTTAGACAGTATATTGTATTGTGAGTTCACATTAGGCCACACCTTTTAACTTCCATATACCACTTCCTTGATGCGCCATGTTACCTTTACTCTGCACATGTTCCAACAAGATATATTTTAAAACATGGAGTACTACTCCAATGTCAAAGCATAATAGGGGGTAGTTTAATAAACTCCAGCCTAAAGACTTACTATTTTATTTGGGGGATAACATTTCCAACTGGGTTTTCTGTTAAAAATATATAACCATCTCTAATGCCCATAGTATGAACAAAGGATGGCTTCCAGTGTCAGTCTTACATTCTCCTTGAATGCATAGGTCTATAGGACCATGCACTGTGTTTTTTGAACTGCAGGATTCCAAATGCAAGTCTTATTTGTATTGCTTTAATTCTGATACCTGCTGTGTATTGCAATGCCTTGAGTCATACTAGCCTCCCACTGATTCACCCTTCAATAGTACTTTTGAATATATAATTCTCTTGGATGAACACCTCACGCGAGTAAGTACTCTGCGTGCTACATTGTTCATTGTGCTTCAGCAAACACACAAACCATTTTATTTGGTGCAATGAATATATTAGTACAAAGACTGGAATAATTAATCTAAAGATTTTATAACTGGAACCATGAGAAAGAATATAGTAGCCATATTGTAGAAAATTTATATTTGTGGAAATAATTAAAAGTATGATTTTTTTTTTTAATTTTAAATCAGAGGTCACAATAATTTTAATCATAAAATGTAAAAAAAAACAGTACAACATATTAATAGTCTAATAGTTTTAAAAACAACATACATTCGGGCAATTTTATTTATATTAGAACTGTGCTAGTTTACAATGATGCTATACAAACTAAATGCATGTATGCACAAAAATGGAAATGGTGATTTGGAAGGGGAGAACAAATGCATTAGCTTAGAACATTGGGGAAAATTAATAACTCAAGAGTGCAAACACTAATGTGTTTATTTAGAATTTTTATGAGTGAATTGTAAATTAGGTTGTTTTTTCTCTCTCTGCTGCCCATCTTTTGAGGAACCTCATTTTTTTTATTAGACATTTAGCTCACCTCTCCTCGCCGCATGATTAACATTTAGTCAGTTCTGCATATTTACACACTTTGAAAGATGATTTTTCAAACTAACAAATTAAACAGGACCATACACATAAGTATGATGAATGAATGCTCATAATGAATGCCGGTTCTCACAAAACAGAGAATGTATCTGTGATGGTTTTAATTAGTAGAAAAAGCCAACTTGTAATTCACAAATGTTTTTCAGACCAACCCCATACAGGGTTTGGAAGCATTTTAAAGGGACTCATGTAGAATGATAAACAGGCTTAAAATGAAATCAAATAGTATAAAGTACTAATGAAATCAATGCACAAATTTATCAGTAACACCTGTACAATGCTATCATTCAATCCTTAATAAATATATACAAGAAACTATTTTGATTTTAAAGAGCACTTGTCATACAGCTATAACATTTGTAAACATTAAAAATGTATTTAATCTGTTTAGTATACAAAACAATAACTAAAACACATAAAATACAACTACATTATTTTTTATTGTATTTATGTAGTTGTTGCAAGATTTTAGCCTTCAGAATAAATGTATAAACTATATATATGGTGATTGCAGTAAGGGTATGAATTGTCTTGAGTTCCCACAATGCCTAGTGTGCAGCCACAGTAGGATGCTACACTTATTATTGCAGAAGAACCACTATATATAGATACATTTCAGAATGTTCAAAGGTGGCTTTTCATCCATATATTCATGTATATCAGGATCAATTTTATTTAAACCTGAATGGTAGAGGTTAGTTCACACCTTGATTACATATCAATTTATAAAAGAAGAGGCCATATAGATTTCCTCTATTAGCCAACCTCTGTCTCTCTTTATATATTATATAGTGTTCAAGTATATATATATGTGTGTGTGTCAATAAAATCTTGTTCTACATAGTGCTAAGCATAAATTGCAATATCTTACTTGTAGACAACTCTAGAGAGGAAATGTATTTATTTTCAAAAGTTCAGTTTTCAAGATAATCCATCCACCTCACAGGTGTGGCATATCAAGATGCTGATTAGAAAGCATGATTATTGCACAGGTGTGCCTTAGGCTGGCCACAATAAAAGGACACTCTAAAATGTGCAGTTTTACTGTAATGGGGAGGTCTGGGGGGGTCTGAAAACCAGTCAGTATCTTGTGTGACCACCATTTGACTCACGCATTTGACTTAACACATCTCTTTCGCATAGAGTTGATCAGGTTGTTGATTGTGGCCTGTGGATTATTGGTCCATTCCTCTTCAATGGCTGTGCAAAGTTGCTGGATATTGGCAGGACCTGGAACACGCTGTTGTATACGCCGATCCAGAGCATCCCAAACATGCTCAGTGGGTGACATGTTTGGTGAGTATGCTGGCCATGCAAGAACTGGGATGTTTTCAGCTTCCAGGAATTGTGTACAGACCCTTGCAACATGGGGCCGTGCATTATCATGCTGCAACATGAGGTGATGGTTGTGGATGAATGGCACAAAAATGGCCCTTTAGGATCTCGTCACGTTATCTCTGTGCATTCAAAATGCCATCAATAAAATGCACCTGTGTTTGTTGTCCATTTATTATATGATCTAAGTATATATATATATATATATATATATAAATATATATATATATATATATATACACACTCATATATAGACATTTACACATACACACACATACATTATTAATTATATATATATATATATATATATATATTAATATCAAAATACACGTAGAATGATATTGATTAAATATATATATATATAATTATATATAATGTAAATTAAATATGTAAATACATTTAAAAAAAAATTAAAAAATAATGCAAATAAATAAATTATATATATGTGTACAGTGGGACCTCGGTTTACGAATTTAATGCGTTCTCCAGGACATTTCATATTGCAAAAAATTTGTAAACTGAAATGCGGTTTCCCATAGGAATGCATTGAAAACCAATTAATCCGTTCCCGAAGTCAGAAAAAAGTCAAAATGAGCTGGCATGGAAACCAACCCACAATGCAGAACACACAATAAAAGGCATGCAAATGACTAAGCTCAGCTCCCTACCTTTCCACAGCTTGAAAAATGCACCAAAAAGTCCCAAAACAACTGCAGACAATTTCCAAAATGGCTCCAAAACTCGATGTAAAAGCCGCTCCAACACCTCCACAATTGATGTGGCGAGGTTCCAGCATGCAGGGGGCAGTGCTACAAACCTCCCAGGTGCAATGCATCCTGGGGAAACTTGCTTTGTATTGCAAAAATTTTTTGTAAACCGAGGCATTGTTTTCAATGGATTTTCATTTGTAAACCAAAAATTATGTTAACTGAGTCATTTGTAAGCCGAGGTCCCACTGTAATTTCGTTCTAACTCTATTTTAAAATTAATAGATATATATTGATTACAAAATACACGTAGAATGAAATAATATATATATCTACATACATAAGTATATGTATAAATCCTTATATATACCCCTATATAAAATAAAAATAATAATAAAAAAAAAAAATATATATATATATATATATATATATATATATATATACATATATATATATATTATGTCTTTATATATATATATATATATATATATATATATATATATATAAATATATATACACACACACATTTATACATACACATGTATATACATAATAATTCTACGTATATATTTATGTAATATTTGTACATAATTAGGTCATTTTATTAATTACAATTTGCGGGACCTGCCTGAGAACACAGGCCGAAAGTCCAGGGAATTTAATTTGCTAGCACTATATTTAACCCTGTAACTTTGCAAGACACCATAAAACCTGTACATGGGTGGTACTGTTTTACTTGGAAGACTTTGCTGAACATAAATATTAGTGTTTCAAAACAGTAAACTGTATTACAATGACAATATTGTCAGTGAAAGTGACATTTTTAAAAATTTTCACACACAAATGGCACTTACATGAATGATATAATTTTTGTGATACATTTTACTGTTTTGAAACACTAATATTTGTGTTCAGCGAAGTCTCCCGAGTATAACAGTACCCCTCATGTACAGGTTTTATGGTGTTTTCAAAAGTTACAGAGTCAAATATAAGGCTTGCGTTTCAGTTTTTTCACATTGAAATTCACCAGATTGGTTACGTTGCTTTTGAGACCGTATGGTAGCCTAGGAATGAAAATTATCCCCCATGATGGCATACCATTTGCAATAATAGACAACCCAAGGTATTGCAAATGGGGTATATCCAGTCTTTTTTAGTAGCCACTTAGTCACAAACACTGGCCAAATGGGCGTTCAAATAGTTTTTTTGCATTTTTCACACACAAATAAATATTAGCTAACTTTGGCCAGTGTTTGTGACCAAGTGGCTACTAAAAAAGACTGGATATACCCCATTTGCAATACCTTTGGGTTGTCTACTAAATTTCAATGTAAATAAACTAAAAATGTAACATGCTATATTTGACCCTGTAACTTCCCAAAACACCATAAAACCTGTACATAGGGGGTGCTGTTTTACACGTAAGACATCACTGAATACAAATATGTGTATTTTACTGCAGTAAAATCAAACAGTATTATAACATTCACAGTTAAAATGTCACGTAGAACTAAAAAAAAAAATTGAAATTCTTGTTTTCTCCCATTTTTTTATATTTTATTCATATTAAATTGTGTTTCATACCTAAATATTTGAAAGCCCTGTTTTCCATCAATAAAATGATATATAATAAGTGTGGGTACACATAATATGAAAGAGGTGAATTACGGTTGGACAGACATGTAGCGCAAATTCCAGGTTTTGTTTACGTTTTGTTTTGATCACAACGTGTACATTTTGCTCAGTCCTTAACCCCTTAAGACCGGAGGGCGTACTATTACGCCCTATTCTAAGCGGCTCTAAACGCCGCCGGGCGTAATAGTACGCCCTCCGGTCTTTCGGTACTTACGCGGTCGCCTGCGATCGCGGTTCGGGGGACTCCCAGGGAGCCCCCCGCGGCACCTCCGTCCTCCTGGAAGCCCCCCGGCCATGTGAGAGTGGGGTCCTTGCGAGGACCCCACAATCACATGGCTGAGGGTAGCTGGCTGCAGCATTGCCAGCAGGGGGGCTGCCTGTAATGACAGGTGGTCCCCCTGCTGGCTGAAAATAAAAATGAATAAAATAAATAGTGTAAAAAAGAAAATAATATATACTTAGATCATATATACATATATTATATATATATGATCTAAGTATATATATATATACACATATACATACACACATGTAGACTGATACTGATTAAATATATATATAATTATTGTTATATATATATATTTATATATAATATAAAAAAAATAAAAATGTAAATACGTTAAAAAATAAAATTAAAAAAATAATTAAAAATAAATAATTAAAAATATATAGATGTGTGTTATTTCGTTCTAACTGTATTGTGAAATTAATATATATATATATATATCAAAATACACATAGAACGAAATAATATATATATTTATACACATAAATATATACATATATATCACTATATATATACCTATATATAAATAAAAATATTTTTTAAAAATTATATAGATATATACATATATATACACATACGTATATATATACATATATTGATTCTACATATATATTTATGTAATATTTTTACATAATTAGGTATCTTAATTAATTACAATTAGTAGGACCTGCATGACAACCCATGCCGAAAGTAAAGGGAATTTAATTTGCTAGCACTATATTTAACCCTATAACTTTCCGAGACACCATAAAACCTGTACATGGGGGTACTGTTCTACTCGGGAGACTTCGCGGAACACAAATATTAGTGTTTCAAAACAGTAAAATGTATTACAACGATGATATCGCCAGTAAAAGTGACGTTTTTGCATTTTTCACGCACAAACAGCATTAAACGGACAATATTATTGCTATGATACTTTTTACTGTTTTGAAACACAAATATTTGTGTTCAGTGAAGTCTCCCGAGTACAACAGTACCCCTCATGTACAGGTTTTATGGTGTTTTCAAAAGTTACAGTGTCAAATATAAGGCTTGTGTTTCATTTTTTTCACATTAAAATTCGCCAGATTGGTTACGTTGCCTTTGAGACCCTATGGTAGCCCAAGAATGAAAATTACCCCTATGATGGCATACCATTTGCAATAGTAGACAACCCAAGGTATTGCAAATGGGGTATGTCCAGTCTTTTTTAGTAGCCACTTAGTCACAAACACTGGCCAAAATTGGCGTTTTTTGCATTTTTCACACACAAACAAATACTAACGCTAACTTTGGCCAGTGTTTGTGACCAAATGGCTACTAAAAAAGACTGGACATACCCCATTTGCAATACCTTGGGTTGTCTACTATTGCAAATGGTATGCCATTATGGGTGTAAATTTCATTCCTGGGCTACTATACAGTCTCAAAGGCAACGTAACCAATCTGGCGAATTTCAATTTCAAATGTAACGTGCTATATTTGACCCTGTAACTTCCCAAAACGCCATAAAACCTGTACATAGGGGGTACTGTCTTACACGTGAGACTTTGCTGAATACAGATATGTGTATTTTATTGCAGTAAAAGCAAACACTATTATGACATTGACCGTTAAAATGTCATGTAGAACTAAAAAAATCAAAAAAAAATCGTATTTTCTCCCATTTTTTTCATATTAAATTATGTTTCATAGTTAAATATTTGATATTAAATGAAAGCCCTGTTTCCCCTGAATAAAATGATATATAATAAGGGTGGGTGCATTTACTATGAAAGAGGTGAATTACGGTTGGACAGACATGTAGCGCAAATGCCAGGTTTTGTTTACATTTTGTTTTGTTCACAACGTGTACATTTGGCTCCGTCCTTAAGGGGTTAAGGGATTAAAAGTAAAAATTGCTTCTAAAGAATTTCCGTATTTCCTTTAACAAACAACAATAGTCATAGTTGTGGATTGCTTAGTTATGAGCTAACACCTCCAACGTGTTTGCTGTTTTGTTTCTAATATATATTTTCCAGTAACTGATGTAATCATGTGGTAAAATAGCACAATAATTAGAAAATCTGGGCAAGAAATCAAAATAACATCAGCTCCAATGTTTAGAAATTCTCAGACATTTACTATAGATATAAAAGTAAATGCAAAGTATATACAGCAGTGATCGCGGGTAGAAAGCTAATGTTTTAACTGCTGTTTATGAGATATCAAATATTGTCTCTAAAGCATACAGTTCAGTGCAAAAATGATATTAGCAGCTTCAACACTGCAGTGTAGCAATATTACAAAATTATTACAAAAATCAATAACGGCTTCGTTGGCGTAACATAATCTGATGGTATGCTGGTGTTTATAGATATAAAAATGCATAATTCATATTTCATAATGCTTGAGAAAAAAAATAAACATTTTTAACTGTCACATAGTTGTAACTTGCATGTTATTTTTATTAGTAGACATTAGTTTGCATAAAACAAATGCTCAGTGAATTATTAAGCATGATAATATCCAAATGCCTATTCCAATGTCATATTTTATGCCTTGTGGCAACATCGGAATTACGGCAAACTGATTTATGCACTAAATTTAAGGCATACTATGACAACAGCTAGATACGTATACATTACAATATGAAATTAAAACATAAAAGAAGAATATTTCACATTACTTTATAGAATATACGATTTCTTAGGATATCCAAAAAAGTCTCTATCCAGATTCATGTTGCTAGATATGAAATTCGTTCTTGAATTAATTATTATTTTCACAAAAATTCTTTACTATGATGTTTTTAATAATAAAAATAAAAAAAACCTTATCATAACATTAAGCAAACGTGCACATGACAGCTAGCATGTGTTACTGCATTTTGATCTTAAATATTTGATGATTACCTCTCTCGATTGTAGATGCAACGCCCTTAGGGTTTCATGTTCTTACAGCATTCATAATTCAGAAGACAGTTACTGTATTAACATAGAACTTTCTCTGGTGCAAAAGCATATTATAACACAACATTAATCAAACAAAATTGGCCTAAAAATAATTATTATTTATTTGATAATTGATTCAGCTTTGTCATCCATCCAAAAATAATCTTCTCCTACATAAATAGCTGTGGAACATCCTATGGAACGCCCTTCCCCTCTCTGTTAGACTTTCACCCAATCTCCACTCATTCATAAAATCTTTGAAAACTTACTTCTTTAAGAAAGCATATCAATTAAACTGTGAACAGCTTTCCCTCCTCTCGCCCTGATTCCTCTCCTGAAACTGTCATCAAAACAAAACACTTAACCCTCAATTAATACTATCATAGCAACCTACTTTTCTACCATAGCCTTAAATTTTGTGTCACTATACCCCACTCCCTCTAGCATGTAAGCTCATTGAGTAGGGCCGTCAATCCCTCTGTTCCTGTGTGTCCAACTTGTCTGGTCACAAATATGTATCTGTTAGTCCACCCATTGTACAGCGCTATGGAATTTGTTGGTGCTTTATAAATACTACTACTACTACTAATAATAATAATAATAATAATAGCTACAAAGATAGGATAGATATACAGACAGATAGCTAGAATTGAAACAGCACAAAGCATATATAAGTAAACAAAAAAAGAAGCTAAAATTATCACATCTGCAGGAACACATACACTTGGTCAATCAAATTTAGAATTCTCATCTTACTGATCTTTATGATGACAGATAAATAGATTGGTGATTGCATATAAAGAGCAATTTCAGGGTAACATCCTATGTTATGGAGCAACCAGTGAGAACATTTCATTCAGAACTTTGCCCAAGAATGACTCTTTATATGTAACCTCAATGTATGCACAGTTCAAAAACTTGATTTGTTTCTCTAATTCAGCATTTTTTGTTTCAACATGTCCATTTACTGCTTTCATTGGTTGACAAATATTTTTAAATAATTGTTTGAGTAGTATCTTTTTCTATCATGCATCCGAAGGTTCTCCATTGATAGGTCTCCCTCACTTGACCTTTTTCTGCACAGAGAGTAGTTCACCATGGTAACCCTAGCATTGTAGCTCTCTGTACACTAAATCATTTTAGTCATCTTCATGTAATTCTTTTATTGGCTGCACAATTGAAATGTCATGCTTTGCGAACAGTGAAGCTAGTAATTCCCCTTTAGGCTTGCATGTGAGTCTCCAAAACAGTGTGTGTATATATATATATATATATATATATATATATATATATATATAAAAGATGCAAAAATACCAGAGTATTGCAGAATGCAATGATACCTTTTGTTATTGGACTAATATGAAATTTCAAAGACAAGCTTTCAAGAGTTTTCCTCTCTTCCACAGGTCTGAAGAGAGAGAGAAAGAAAAAGTGTGCGTGCGTGCGTGCGTGCGTGCGTGCAGATTAATGTAATTAAAGGTTGAAAACATTTGTTACAGATGTATCTTTTTAAAAAAAAAAAAAGTTGGTAGTTCAATCACTAATGTTCTGCTTGGTTTTATAGTACAAAATATAAAATGTTTATATTTTATATTTAAACATTACCTACAAACATGTAGTAACTGTGGTGTCAACATTTATTCTCATTAGACAATCTTTAGTACACATTTATAAAAATATTTTTTGGTGCAGATGCTAAGTTATTATTATTATTATTATTATTATTATTAAGCATTATATAAGTAAATGTACTTCAATATATATCATCTGGCATGGCATCATGGAAAATGTATCTCAAAAACATATGGGATGCTTAAGGAGAATCTGATCTGAAAGTATGTTAAATATTTGCCAGAATTACTCATTTATTTTAGTACTCCACACTTCAAAGGCAAACAACATTTCATGGACAACTGTAGCACTACATCAAAATTGCCAATGTGAGATACATTGCACCATACCTATATGGATAGGATGAGAAATTGGAAAGGACAGAGACAGAGGCACCTAAAAAGGGGACTGTCAGGCAAGACAGCATAATTGTCGAGGTTCACAGACAACCCTGAATTCTCTCAAGAGATATGTTTTATGGTTCTCAAGACGCTCAGCTATTTGTGTTGGCTAAAGAAATGTAATCATTAGTTCATGTTAGATGGAGTGCCAAAAAAGTATCCATTGTAGTACTATGAAATAGTTATTATTAAGTTAAATGGGGTCTTAACATTGATTCAGCGATTGAGAGTTATATAACTAATACTTCTGGGTGCCTTGAGTTCGCATATATAACCATCAATTGTATTTTTTTGCAACCTGCATTAACCTTCATAATGAATTGTTAAAACAGTTTGTTTTTGTTTATTATTGAGACTGCATACAATCTTACAAATATATATTATAGTTATACTTCGTGTTTCAAAGAAGGATAGTGTTCCAAAGAAGGAACCAGTCACTCAAGTGGGTAAATAGAAGTGTTTTTCAGCTTTATCCACACAAACAAACCAACACAGATATTATATAGGTACACAAACATATGAGCTTCAATTAGATAATTAGTCATCAGATCACGAGACTAAAGTGGTACAAACATCATAGTACCATAGGCATTTTAAATTAAGGAATAAGGTAACCTATTTGAAATCCGTTCTTGCTTAAAGGGGTCAATTATCCCTATTCTAAAAAATATTAATTGTGAAGTTCGAAAAAACTAAATTACTTGTAGAAATTCACACTTATTTATGTTGAATCTGGGTGCCTCGATCTTGGCACCCTTTCAGCCATTATGATAAACACCTGGCAAACAGCATAAGGAAAGCATAGAGAGAGGAAAATAAATAACACAATATTTCTATTTTGTTTTCTCATTTACAATGTGTACCTTGGTTGTGCCTTCACTGACCTTTAGTGATTAGTGATGACATTGGCTAAATCTTTAATATATATTTGAAAGAAAAATGACCATCAAAGAAAAAAAGGTCAACATAACTTATGGATGATTTTCAATGTTTAATTCAAAGTTTTTGTGGGTTGTTTTTTTTTATGTTTTATTCAAATTTAAGAGAAGTGATGGTTCCCCTTTTAATTTCCACCTATAACTTGTGTTGACCTTTTTCATGAGATGCTGCTTTTTCTTTTAAGCTTACATTTAAGATTTACTAACTTACGTCATAATAAAGTTCAATTTAAATGTATATATACAGGGCCAGACTGGTATACCGGAAAGTTATCCGTTATGCCTTCCTTGGGGCCACTTTGAGCTGTGGCTGCAACCAGTCTGCCCTCCCGCATATCATATCTGGCTGCGACGCAACGGCAGAGCTACAATGCACATGTTTGTGCACATGTACAGGTTAGTAAGTGTATGGCTTGACCAAAATTTGACAGATGATTGAATAGCTACATTCTACATCTGCAAATGATTTGCTTTAGCTTAATATAAGTAAGCTATTTTAAAGGCAACCTATCCCAGGCATTAGAAGAGAATGAATGACTCACATAGTGCTTTGAAGTAATTTCCGTAGGCATTGTGTATTAAGTGGTGCAATAGTCATGGAAACCAATATAGTGTCACTGCTAATTTCTCCATGAATAGTACATCAACCCAGAATTGCTCTTCATGCACAACTTCTGAAAGCAAGCCCCATATTACCATTTATATATTATTAAATATGGTGTGCTACATTGGCATTGAAATTCAATATATATACATGGCTTTTGTGACTGGTTGCAAATCAGTTCAGGCACTTCCAAAAATTTTCTATTAAGAATGGACTAATGTATATAATACGAGGTACTGGGGGAGAAATAATAAAAAAAAGAGTTGTTCCTAATAAATTAAAGTAAGACATGTGCAATTCCTTTCGTTCCTAATGTACATTCATACAAATTTCATGCCATTCAGACATTCATATGCCCGAAGTGCCGAAGTCCCGAAACGCCGAAGTTCCGAAGTAATGAAGTTCGGTAGTTCGGAAGTGCCGAAGCACCAAAGTGATTCGGATTTCTGAAAAGTGTCAAAACAAGAGAGAGGTAGGGCCCAAAATAGCAGCAATTTGTGCATCTGCTGATGACGTCTTCCCCCTCAGAAAAGTACTGTGTTTCTGGGTTTGTTCATGTATTTGCTGGTGGGGTGGGGGCCCAGTCAGTGGTTTTGCAAAGGACTCAGGACATTCTCATGCAGGCTGTACAGAAAACAATTATATTACTTATATTTTTATAGTATAAGAAGCCCTCTACCTTCTTATACTCCAGACTCATATTTCAACTATTTCCCTCAAATTATCACCTTTCCTTATTTTTCCAGGTTCTCATTCCTGTTTCTAGACTTCATCTTGGTATTTCAGCTGAACTCTAATGTTTTCAGACCCAACACCCACATATTCTTCCATCCCAATTTTAGCACAATAGGAGCAATTAATTCCAAGCACGCCATTATAAGGGCCCTCCTTTTTTTTTTGGTAATGTCTGTTTCACAGACATTGACTTTGAGATTTGCTGCTCACATAATCTTTGCACTAATGATACAATGTGACACCATCAGAAAACATACAAAAAAACTACTGTCAACTATGAAGTGAAAGAAAACAATCACAATCAAAGTGCTCTCTCGCCAGCCATAAAGTTGGGCCAGTTGGTGGGGATTTGATTTCCCTAATAAGAGATGAGCTTTGAACAGTGCTGTATGAGCCGCTACCTGCTCAGATAATGAAATGAGTCTTCTGTCTCTCAGTCTTTTGATTAGTAACTCAGTGAAGAGTGGGATGAGCTTGAAAGGCACAGTCTAGACATAAAGAGATAGACAGAGAAACAAACAAATACATTTCATAAACAAATAAATGTTCTTCTACAGTTAGGATCTTAAAATCTTTGTACCGATTAATATACATTATTATTATTATACAAAAAAATGAATTTTGTAAAATTGCTGAATAAGTAGAAATTTGAGATCAATCAGGCAATTGTCTCTACAAATGCCTTTGTTTATGTGAAACATATCAGTTGAAACTGTTTGAGTTGGTTATGACTGTGATTAATGTTGCAGTGAAAAAAAAAATCTAATTTAAGAAACTCGCACCAAGAGGATAATTTCCTCAATTATTAGGCTCTGGCTGGCAACCAACGTTCTAATTACTTTGATCATTTAGTAATCAAAATACTAAATGGCAACTTGAAAATTGGTTTGCTAGTAATACAGGGATGCAAAATTGGGTAACACATTAAAGAGATAATTGTAACTAGAAATCTTAATTTACTTGAAAGGAACCATTATTTTTAAAACACATTCTCTGAATAAGGCCTCGATTTAATATGCTTTCCAAATGATTCAATACTGTTAAGAAACTTTTCAAATGATTTACATAGAGAAGTCACTATTAAAGTCTATGAGCAATTTTGTAGATAAACCGTTTGAAAGGTTTTCTAACAGTATTAAATAATTTAGAAAGCTTATTAAATCAAGGACGTAGTTGGCTTAAGACAAGATAAAATAGGACAGAAAACCTAGTTTGACATTGGCTGGGAAAATATCAAACCAACTTTGATTAGCTGTGTTTTCTCCAATTGATACCACTGGGAAAGTGGTCTATACAATTCTGTGTGTGAATAAATATTGTTCTGGGTCATTGGTGTGGAGAATGTACAGAGCAGTGTGGGAGAGCAATCTCACACACATACTGTATTAACTGTAGTTTTTAGAATCCAGACCAGGTTTTAAAAAAGGAGCTAGACTAGATTTATTCAGCCAAGAAAAAAAGATTACAGTAAGAGAAAACAGATTTTATTTGCTAAAACCTTTGCTCCAATAGAAGAGAGAAAGGATGTTTCCAATATATGGACTCTTTTGTGTGATTGTTGGTGTAATAGTTGTCTATAGGACATAAAATAACACATGTACTACAGTCATTCTACTGCACAAACTCAAAAACTCAGGTATTGGTGATCGTTCGCTAACCTGGTTTCGATCGTATGTATCGGATCGCTCGCAATATGTGTCCATTTCTGACAGCAACTCCCTCTCCCAGTCACGTGTGGTGTTCCGAAAGGTTCCATTCTCGGCCCCCTACTATTTACATTATTTATAAATGATCTGCCTAATGTCTGCAAATCCTCAAATGTACACATGTACACAGATGACACAGTAATCTATGCGAGCAAATCCAATCTACTGCAGCTTGAGGCTGTGCTCCAAGACGAGTTTACAGAGGTAGAAAAGTGGATCGCAAAAAACAAACTCTTCCTGAACACTGACAAAACTGTCACAATGATCTTTGGAACAGTACCTAAATTACACAAATTACACAATTCCCACCTATCAATCAAAACAAATTCAAATGGCACACTGACTGCAGTCCACTCTTTCAAATACTTGGGTATGATGTTAGACCCCAATCTATCTTTTGGCCTGCACACAGAAAAGCTTGCATCTAAACTTTATCCAAAACTAGGTGCCCTGTACATAAACAAATCCTGCCTAAGCCCTACACTAAAGGAAAAGATTGTACAGCAAATGCTGATGCCAATCATTGATTATGGGGATGTAGTATATGCATCTGCATCGCAATCCCACATTAATAAACTCAACACATTGTATAACTCGTTCTGCCGATTTGTGCTACAATGTAATTACAGGACTCACCATTGTGACATGCTAAAAGAACTAAACTGGCTGTCGCTGGAATCCAGACACACCCTTCATCTTTCCAGCCTTGTGTTTAAGAGCTTTTCTGGGAAACTCCCACCCTACCTGAACAAAATGCTTTCCCCAACTGTTCCCACTTCATATAACCAGTACCAACACTTTATTTAGTCTACCTCAATACAAAAAGAAAGCAGCCCAATCCTCCTTCTTCTACAGAGCACCGCAATTGTGGAACGACCTCCCGCACAATTTAAAATCTTCCCTAAGCCTAAAGTCCTTTAAGAGATCCCTCTCTACAGACCTCAAAACAGAATGCACTTGTCATGGTTGATTATATATTTCCTACCTGTTCTATGTTAAATTTTATATTTATTGTGTATTAATATTGGTTTTGTATTTTATTGTACCCTAATGTAACAATGCAATGATTTGTGGACCCAGGACATACTTGAAAATGAGAGAAATCTCAATGTATCTTTCCTGGTAAAATATTTTATAAATAAATAAATAAATAAATAAATGTAAACTGAAATCTACATTCTTTGACCCTAGAAAACTGTGGCTTCAAAAGGTTTGTGTCACACTACAAAAAATCACTTATTTGTAACCTTAGTGTGTTCCTTTATTGATTTACAATACTACCCTCCATTTAAAAATTATAAAAATCCCCCCAAAAAACATTTGGGACTTAAGGGTCATGTGCAATCAACGTGCCCGGTGCCTCTTATAGAGAACCCGTGATTCTGTATGACAAAGTATTAAAACTTTTCAGTGTTGTCATGCTGTGGTGATAATGGAAATTGTTAAGACCTTCAATCTTCAAAGGTCTTCATGAGGAAGTACCTCTAGAGGTGTGCCCTCTAACAAATGTAAACATTATAATTTCACAGAAACAGTAATGTTTTATATTACTGGAGAAAAGGGACAAAGATTGTGCACCAAAACTACTATATTAAACTATACTAATCTTTGGGGCTTAGTATCCTTTTGAACTAATTACTCTTTTGAAGCAATTCTCTAGCATACAGCTGTTTAGCTAGGGATAAAAAAAAAATCTATGGGGGGGAGTAGGGGGAGTAGGCGAGCAGATGTGCAGAACAGAGGCTCTGTATCGCTAAGCCACTAAAACACAACAAACTGGGTGTTTGGTGGAAAACCAACCCTTCACCTCCATAACGCAATGGGAAAACAGGCCAAAAAGAATAAAGCGGCTATTGGCTCTTATATATTGGGGATAACATACAGGTAGGCCTCCCATGCATGGCACCCAAGATGGCAGAGCAACATGCGGAGGACTCATCGTCCAAGGAGGAACCCTAGATACACTGGAGGATATCCCCTCAGCCGGAAGCCAACACACCAGCCATGAAGGGCGCAATTAAAATACTGCTACTTGATATATGCAAGATGCTCCAGGCCGACCTAGCGATCCTACGAGAGGACATGCTCTCGCTCACCGGGAGAATAAAGGCCACAGAGAAGACGTCCTCCCACTTCAATGTTGAGCAAGTCTCAATTGCTGCAGAACAGAAGCAGATTAAAGCATCCTAAACAAACATGGCACAAAAGATGGCAGAATACAAAGACCGCAGCTGCCGCAAAAACGTTAAAATCAGAAGCATACCAAACACCGTGGAGCAGACTGAACTGCCACAATTCCTGAGACGCCTGCTACAGCATATGTTACCCCACAAGCAGGCTAAAAACATTCTCGTGGACAATATTTACAGAATCTGCAGACAGGGCAGGCCACCCCAGCAGGTACACAGCACTGTTATCATTTAATTTGTCACGCACCTGGACAAGATAGCAGTCAGTGGTCCAGGACTCACCCTCCCTAGCCTTCGAGCAACACACTCTGGCATTCTATAATGATTTGTCCAGATCTACCATGCTCTGGAGGCAATCGATGTGACCCATCACTAGCGTGCTGAGGAGGAGGAAGATCTCATACCGCTGGGGCTAACCGCACTCCTTACAGGTCACCAAAGATGGGACAATCTACAAACATAATTCACCAGCAGAAGGTCAGCAGTTTCTGCTTCAGCAGGGTATGACCACGCCAGTGGAACAAATGAGAGACAGTCACTATTGATGGGATGGGGATAACATTACCCCATTCAAGCCGAGGAGAGGCTCCTACCCCACTGCAGTGGGTCCAGTCGACTGAACTACAGGAACTGTCAATACCTGGCATCAAGGATGCACTGTGGACTCGCCCCTAGACAGGCTTTGCCACACATTTTATAAAGCCACTGTTGGTTTTAAGTTTAAGTCTACATTTGTAATGCCCTTTCTTAGTTCACATCTATCCACACTTTACCTCAAAAAGCCATAGGCTCATACCCTTACATGGCTGGAACCCGCTGCTGACAGCAGCACGAGCAGACAATCCGATCACTGAAGGTATAAACATAACACGCTACATCACGGCCCCTTTAGGGACATAACCCCACCGACAATGGGGTCTGTAAACCCCCATACATAGGTGTGGGCCACCTTCTCCCTGATAACCTATTGCACGCATATCCGAGCCAGGTTCACCTGGTTTACACCACTTCTAGCCCTCACCCACCAGCACCTACCAGCAGTTAAGGTTACTGGAGTCATATGCCCTAAGCCTACCCTACTCACCGCAAGAATATACTCACCATGGCCCCAGGGGCCCCGCTTATTTCACCCTTAATACCTCTGCTCAGCATAGCACTTGTTACTCCACCGTATTATCCTTTATATGTTATTATCTGTGCATTTTACGCTCATTTACAAAAAAAATTGGGAAATTGTATGCTTGTTTATTGCACCTTATGATTGCTGTATGATTACTTCTACACCAAAAATAAAGAATTATAAAAAATAAAAACTATACTTTGTAGTTCATTGGTTCGGGGAAAGAGATTCAGCTGAATGAATTACATGATAACATCAAGAGTAGTAAATGATGTTCAGTAGCCTTGTATAGGGTCTTTACGCATGGGCACGCTGGGCAGTTGCCTGGGGACCCCGCAAGCATTAAGGGCCCCACCATGATGCCCATGGGCTGAGGCTGACTGGGAAGATCCTTTCATCTACCCTGCTGGTCCATGCAGAACCAGCTTTAATATATGCCTTCTCGGGCCAGTGAGGAGATCAAAGATATTCCTCACCAGCCTTCGGGCAGTTCGCTTCAGTAGAGGCAGGGCCGGATTAACATAGGGGCTGATGGAGCTGCAGCTCCAGGCCCAGGCCCAGGCCCATGGAATAGGCCCATTTAAAAAAAAAAAAATATATATATATATATTTTTTTTTTTTTACACACTACTCTTAGGTTTGCCACCTGACTGGTATTTTACTGGCACAGCTGGTATTTGAGGCTGCCGTGCCAGTATTGCAGTAATACCGGCAATACAAATGCAGGTAATTTTCTCAGAATAAATGGAAATTACTCTGCAATACCAGCATCAGCCAGTAGGGGTCACTGTGTGTGGAGAGAGGCAGGTATAGGAAGTTACAGAATATCCCTGCCCCTCTCTACTACTCACTGATCTGTGGGGGAGCAGCTACACAGCATAGAGTCCAGACAGCAGCTCTACAGCTCAGGTAAGTGAGGGATGGGGGGAAAGGCAGCAGGGACACTGAGACACTAGGGGACATATGGCGACACAGACACTAGGGGACACAGACACTAGGGGACACATGGAGACACAGACACTAGGGGACACTGAGACACTAAGACACAGACACTAGGAGACCTTGGAACACTGAGACACTTGGGGACACTGGAAAACATGGAGACACCGGGACACTAGAGGACACTGAGACACTAGGGGACATATGGGGACACTGAGACAGTAGGGGACACAGACACTAGGGGACACTGGGACACTAGGACACATGGGGACACAGACACTGGGAGACCTGGGGACACAGACACATGGGGACACTGAGACACTTGGGGACACTGGAAAGCATGGGGACACTGAGACACTAGGGGACACTGGGACACATGGGGATGCTGTGAGACATAGGGACATTGGGAGACATTGGGACACGGAGACACGATGTTCCCATGTCCCCCAGCCAGTGTCCCTAGTGTCTCAGTGTCCCCAAGTCTCCCAGTGTCTGTATCCCATGTCTCTCAGTGTGCCTAGTGTCCCCATGTGTCCCAGTGTCCCCATGTCTATGTCCACAACTGTCCCCATGTATCCCCAAATGTCTGTCTCCCAGCCAGTGTCCCCTAGTCTCCCAGTATCCCCTAGTCTCTGTGTCAGTGTCTTAGGGTCCCCAAATGTTTCAGTGTCCCCATGTCTTCCAGTGTCTGTGTTCCTAGTGTCTCAGTGTGCCTGGTGTCACCATGTCTCCCAGTGTCCCTATATGTCCCAGTGTCCCCATGTCTATGTCCACAACTGCCCCCATGTCTCCCAGTGTCCCCTAGTCTCACAGTGTCCCCTAGTCTCCCAGTGTCTGTTCCCATGTCTCTGTGTCCCTAGTGTCTTAGTGTCCCCAAATGTTTCAGTGTCCCCATGTCTCCCAGTGTCTGTGTCCCTAGTGTCTCAGTGTCCCCATTTCTCCCAGTTTCCCTAAATGTCTCTGTGTCCCTATGTCTCTGTGTCCCCATGTCTCTGTGTCCCCAGTATCCTAGTGACATGGGGACACACTGAGACATTGGGACACTGGGAGAAATGGGTACACAGACACTGGGAGACTAGGCGACATGGGGACACTGACACTGTGATACATAGGGACACTGAGACACTGGGTGACTTGCGAGACTGAGACACTGGGAGCAATGCATCTATACAGCAGACTCAAACTGTGAGTAGTTTGTTGGTGATTTTACAGAATTTTCTCTGCTGTCACTCCTTGTGATTTACATCATGTGATGTCACGCATAACTAATTAATTATACAAATGATTAAGGCTGGTATTTTTTTCCAAGAAAGGTGGCAACCTTAACTACTCTTCACATATTCTTGCTTAAAGGAGCACTATAGGGTCAGTAACACAATCATGTATTTCTGACCCTATTCTGTTAAAACCACCACCCTGGCCTCTTCTTGCCTCCCTAAATATAGTAAAATATTACTTGTATTCAAGTCTGCAGCTGCTGGCTCAGAAGTGGTGGTCTGAGCAAATTACAATACTTCCCCATAAGATTGTCTGAGTCTGTCAACTAGGCAGATCAGGGGCAGAGCCAGCACAAGTCCAACATAGCCCTGGCCAATCAGCATCTCCTAATAAAGATACATTGAATCAATGCATCTCTATGAGGAAAGTTCAATGTCTGCATGCAGAGGGTGGAGACACTGAATGGCAGTGCTGCAGACTAGGCAGTACTGCCCCAGGAAGCACCTCTAGCAGCCATCTAAGGAGCGGCCAATGGAGTTATTTTCTCTGAAAAGACAGTGTTTACTGCAAAAAGCCTGAATGGAATGCTTCTACTTACCAGAACAAATACAATAAGCTGTAGTTGTTCTGGTGACTATAGTGTCCCTTTAAGTTTGGAAGCTTAAGAGGGATGTATGGGAACAAAACTTGTGTGCACTGGCTGACATTACAGTTAGTTTAGGTAATGCAGACGTTGGTCTCTGTGGCATGTCCCCTTTCTTCTACACTCACTACATACACTACACTCACTGCATACACCTTTTCCCTGTCTCAGACTATATACCAAGGTCTTCTGCCTGCTAGTAAGAAGGTAAGGAGACAAGTGGACCAGTGAGTGCTAGGGGAAAGTCCTTAGAAAGCATGGAGTGAGCGCATTATTAGACGCATTTATGTCAAGCTCAAGGTGCTGCCTGCATAGTATGCCCTTAGTTGGACAGCCTGCAGGATTGGCAGGCAGCCTGACATGCATTCATGCCAGGCTGACCTTCCAATTCTTTGGACAAACATGCCCCCCTTTTGGCAGGTCTTGTCACGTGATTCGCGCCAGTGGCACACCCTTTTACCCCACCCATTGACTTCCTGCTTCACTGGACACTGCTGTTAGGGGTTATGGATTGACTTGAAAGATGAAAGCATAAATTAGAGAAAGATTAGCATAGAGTATGTGTTTTCGTATAGCTGCATTCTATGAGTTTCCCTCCAGCACCATCTCCATCAGATACATGACTGTTTTAGTGTTTTTGGTGGATACGATTCCGTAATTAGGCCCATCATAATTGTCAGCACCAGGCCCACTGTGCTCTTAATCCAGCCCTGAGTAGAGAGAGAAAAGAAGGACCAGGGAGGCTGTGTGTTCATCCTTCAAATAGGCAGTTGGGGCATTGCTGCACCTTACCGCATATTACTATGGCAGAAATATTCAGTTCAGCCAAACCAATTTGGGTGAAAAAATAATTGGTTTAGTTGATTCAGAATTCATGCATGTGATGTGTCTGCTCAGACAAATTTTATCCATGCAGTTGTTTCTAAATAGATAGATTTTGCAGTGCACTGCTAGGCTAATTTTCCTGCCATTTGTTTCACAGATCAAGTGAGAAGAAGTAACCAATAGAAGGGAAAAAAAAAGGAGCAGTAAAAAAAAATATATCTATATTTATATATTAATATTCATTAAATATATAATATATAAATTCAGAATTTTTTTAAATGTTTTATTTTTTTTTTACTGCTCATTCTTTGTTCCCTTTTGTTGGTCACTTCTCACTTGATATGCGAATAAAACCAAGATTTAGTGGCTGTTCCCTAACCAACAATCGTCTTTTTATTTGGCACCCATACCAGATAAAGAAATCATGAAAACAACAAAAAACACTATCTATCCACTGTCTATTTTGTTTTATTATACATCCATACAGCATTTCTGAGTTAGGGAATATGGTATAACCACTGGTCACAAAAAATGCAGATGGATCCCAACTTACTTGAAACCATATGTACATGTACAAGTCTAATGTCCAGGACAGAAAACAATTAGCTTCATGCCAATTTATAAAAATACTTGACTTTTGAAAATAAGGCAAAATGTTAAGACATAAGGTAGATTAAAGGGACACTATAGTCACCAAAACAACTTTAGCTTAAAGGGACTCTCCAGTGCCAGGAAAACAAACTGTTTTCCTGCCACGGCAGGTCCCCCTCTCCCTCCCACACCCCACCCCAAGTTGCTGATGTCACGACAGCCACTAAAGGAGGAGTTAACCCTGCAAGGTAATTATTGCAGCTTATGAAAACTGCAATAATTACACTTGCAGGGTTAAGGGTAGTGGGAGTTGGCACCCAGACCACTACAATGGGCAGAAGTGGTCTGGGTGCCTGGAGTGTCCCTTTAATGAAGCCGTTTTGGTGTACAAATCATGTCCCTGCAGTCTCACTGCTCAATTCTCTGCCATTTAGGAGTTAAATCACTTTGTTTATGAACCCTAGTCACACCTTCCTGCATGTGACTTGCGCAGCCTTCCTAAACACTTTCTGTAAAGAGTCATCTAAAGTTTATCCTTTATTGCAAGTTCTGTTTAATTTTGATTTTCTTATCCCCTGCTATGTTAATAGCTTGCTAAACCCTGTAAGAGCCTCCTGTATGTGATTAAAGTTCAATTTACAGAGAAAGAGATATAATTGTTTTGGTAAATTACATCTGATTGAAAGTGAAACCATTTTTTTTTCATGCAGGGTGTGTCAATCAGAGCCAGGGGAGGTGTGAAAAGGGCTGCAAAAAAAAACCCAACAAAGTGATTTAACTTCTAAATGGCAGTGAATTGAGCAATGAAACCTGAGAAGCATGATCTATACACTAAAACTGCTTCATTAAGCTAATGTTGTTTAGGTGACTATAGTGTTCCTTTAAGAAAGGTAAGGAAAGTTAGCCAATGTGCTATAGTGACTGACCATGACAACCCAATATAAAGTATCCTAAACATTACTGTTAGTTTACTGTAGTATAGGAGAGTACCACCCAATAGCAACAACACAAGTTAAACTCAGTATTCAAACACAAATTATATATATATATATATATATATATTTTATTTTTATTGTTTTTTTATTTTTTGTGCATATCACATCACATTTCGATAGTACAGTAATACAAAATTGTCAACATTGTATTACATCAGTGTAGAAATAAAAGTTATTAAAAAAAAAAACAGTACTATACATCGCAACAGTACACAATCCTATAGAGTTTTCACGTTATCAGTAACAATTGAGTATGGCCTAAGTCATGATGGTGTTTCTCATAATTATTCAGGTATATAATTAATTTATGTCCCTTGTTTCTCGTGTGTAAAAGGGTTTTTATTGTAGCTCGTATGTAAAGTTTTTTCTGGGAATCATTCTGTCCCAAACCTGTTAAGGCATGGTGAGTTAGCCATTGGGGTTGAGAGAGTGGACTTGTGGACCGGTCCCCGCTTTCCCCCCTATCCCCTTTCCTTGTCCCACATATCTCTTATGTCTTTATGTACCTGTTGGGTCAGAGTGTCCGGATTTGGTCTTGAGCCTAGATCGCCTACAGGAAGTGTTTCCAAGGCTGCCATTTATCTATCTATGGTATTTGTCTAAGGACCCCCATCTCAATTCCTCCATCTTGTGGAAGTGTTAAATCTTTAGATAACACACCGAAAATTTCATAAATAAGGGAGTGTTTGAATTTTCGGTGTGGTATTTTGAAGTGGTATAAGAGAAGTGCCTCTGGGTTAAAGGGTATAGTCATGTCTGTTACTAAATTGACGGTATTCCAAACTTCTTTCCAGAAGCCTGATACTCCGCTACACGTCCACCATATGTAGTGGAAGGTGCCTTTGTCTCGCATCTCCAACAGTTGGGGGATGTGTTAGTGTCAAACCTATTTATGTCCACCGGGGTGGTATACCACTTGGAGACAAATTTATAGTTAATGTCCTGTAGCGGAACACTAGAGTGTGCATGAAAATATGCTCTTCCAGTCTCCTTCCTCTAGGTCTTTGTCTAAATGTTCCCTCCATCATCTGGTAAAGTATGGTAGCTGTGTGTATGTCTGGGTTTGGAGAAGTTTGTAGCATAAGGAGGTCGGCTTAGAGGACATTTTATCTCCTGAGCATCAATTATATTTTTTTAACCTTTACGTATTAGGACATGTTTAGAACTTGTATCGTAATGTTTGTTTATAACTTGCGGTCTAAACATAATCCATAACTCTGTAAACAAAGTGTAAACAGTGTTATTCTTTAACAAATGTAAACTTTCAGAAATACACATTTTAGCCTAAATAACAAATTTGGAAAATTGCTTCAAGTTAGATACATTTTCCATTCCATTTTGGCCTGCAACCTTGCAAACACTGAATAATAATTCAACAGTTTAAAACATTGCTTTGATAGAGGATATCAACTGGTGCTGAAAATAGAAATCGATCTAATACTAGTGTTCCTGATATGTTTCTTATTCAAAACTCCTAAACACTTCCTTCCCAGTATTTTATCTCAAAAATTACACTAACCAAGATGAGTTTATGCGGATAAGATGCATTTAGTGCTAATTAAAAAATAAAAAATAAATGTGAACTGCTATGAACGGTTATAAGCAATAGATGGGGAGATGTAGTTATAACAAATCTAATTTATGTAGTTGTTATTACACTTGTATGGGTGATGCTTGTTCATGTTGAGAAGTTTAAGGAAAATATATGGTTGATTGAATATTATATAATATGATGCTAAACTTGAAACGTAAGGACAGAACATATAATGTATAAAAAAAATCTTATCTCCACCAGCAAACAGTAATCAAACCTAGTTCTACTGAAATAAGAAGCTCAGTGGGACTAAAAAAACCAAAGTCTGTATCCTATTAATTCTGGTACTCTAACATGTGGGACACCCAGCAGTGCACTTGAAAAAAAGAAAGAAAAAAAAAAAAAAAGATTTATTTTATGTGAAAGCGATATTTCACTTTATTACTGCATTTTCTTCATAAGATATGTTCTTCCAAGAGGCATTATGCGTTGAATCGACATGAAAAATAAAGACAGATGGAAACCAGTATTTTAAAGGCCAATAACACTTCTATGAAGCACTAACCACTTCATAGCCTACTCAAGAAATCAACAACGAGAGACTTTGATCTTAATGTATGTGTAGATTAAATGCAGCAGGAAAAGCTTTTAAGAAGCTTATCTGCATACTAAGGTTAATGATACCATTTAATTACTTGCATATTTAATTATGCTTCTTATTAAAAATGAGCAGTTTATTCAATTGGCTTCTCTTTTGTGCTTGGCACGTTTTCAAGGGAAACCACTGAAGCAGGAATTATGTGTAAAGAATAGAGCTCACAGTTGTCAAACATGACAAAGCAGAAGCAAAAAATTAAAGCTAGTTAGTATTCTCCGTTCATTAACATTTTACATAATACTCTGATATCTACAGTGTATCCAGAGCTTGTCAACCACACACAACCACCAAGAATGCATTCTCTCTAAGCAACAGAGCGTGTAATGGTGAAGAGTTCACGCTCACTTTCATGTAAGCAATCGACAATTTTAACTTGGTTTTAACAAACTTGTATTATTTAGGATATTTGTTTGTATTGTAAGTATGTACAAATTAGCTAGATAGGACTCACACATCACATTTGCCTAGATTTTGTTTTCCCTCCCGCAACATTTCTGAAAGGGAACATTCCATTTAAATATGCACAATAATTATTGCACTTTGCTATGGTAATTACAGTTCAAAATTAAAACTGAAAATTTAAAAATAAAAAAATGTAGCATAATAAAATGCAACCAATACATGTAAAAAAAAAAGCTGGTTTATTAGGGTTGGGAGAAAATAGATAACTTTTTACAACTTTATTAAGCTAGTCTTCCCTTTTCTATTAAAATGAAACTATCAACAATGTTTTATACAGAGATCTTATTTAACCGCATGGAATTAAGTATATAGGGATATACATTAGTGGACGACTTTGTAAACCGCCCCCTTTTCTATAAGCCAGCAAAATGAACTTCACTGGAATGTTAAATTGAATTTGAGTGAAAATCTCTCTTATATCCGGCGTCTTAAGGAATAGTTAGTTGACTACGGATTTGAATTATCTTACAGGGTCAAACTACTATGTGCTAACCTGTTCATCAAGAGGAATATACAACAGAGAAAACCCCAGTAAATCCCAATAAAGTGTGAGGCGTTTCTCAATTAAAGGGCTTGGACAAAGAGTACAACACTATTTTTGGGTTTTGGTTCAACAGACAAGAGGTAACCCATTGAGACTGGAAGAAAGGCGTTTTTACCTACAGCAGAGGAAAGGGTTCTTTACAGTAAGAACAATAAAGATGTGGCATTCTCTACCTAAAGAGGTTGTTTTATCAGATTTTCTGACTGCTGTTAAGGAGTCGAGAAGGATTTTTTTCCATCCATAATTGGATTTTTGTGGCTACAATTGGGTTTGGGTTTTTTAGCCTTCTTTTGAATAAACAGGATAAAACAATGGATTTCAAGGTTGAACTCAATGGACTTCAGCTTCTTTTTCTCAAGCTAGAATACTCTGCAACTATGTAACTACACATTCTTTATAAGTGTGCGTTGAAAATGGCAGCAAATGACAATGATTATTTGAAGTATATTTATATAATCTCTAAATTATCAAATAATAATTTCACTTATCTAAATAACTTTGTCTGTTCCCCCAAATTGAATTCCCTTGATAAATTTGTTACTGCTACTTTTTTACACTATTTACACAATAATTTTTTTCCAAATCCCTTATAAAAGTATTTAAATAAAAAATGGCAAAAACTTGATAATCTTTCAATCAAATAAGCAAAATAACACCCTGAAGCTTATTTTACGAATTTGGGAGGTGTCTGAGGACACAAAGCATTGGAAACATCTGTATTCAAGTCTTTAGAATATTATCTACAAATAAAAGTTAATAATAAAATTAATAACAGTAATCATTTTGCACAGTGCTTATTTTATGGTAGACTAGGGGAATTTCTCAATTTCTCAAGATATTCTTAAAAAATATAACTTTTTCTGAAATAAATAAGCTATGGATTTGTAATATTAAAAAAGGCAGTATGTGAAGTGGAAAATGTGACAAATCCAAACTACTGTCAATGCAAAGCAATGAGCAGAATTAAATTTTTTACCTCTTGTGTCAGCATTCTGATTGTACCTTCCAAGGCTTAGTGGTTATGTAAATACTTGTTTTCTAACTAATTTCCCTCTATATTTATGTGAATCTGCCTGACTGTTTTTTTCGCTTTTTTGATTTTTGATTGTCTGGTCGCCAGCTAAACCAGACAAAATAAAACAAATACAACAATTGCTTAATAAATGTGTGCTCTTTAAAACAGTACATAGCACCACAAGAATGGGGAAACCAAATTATATAATGCATTCCAATTTTAAACACCACAAACAAATAAATATATTCATCCTTTGGTCATGCTGAACTCAAATGAAGTTTGATGACTTGATTAACATTGACTTGTAGGTGAGATACATCATTATTATAAAGTTCTAAAAACATTAAACTTGTTTTAAAGTGTATCAAATGTCTTAACCTTATTTTTTTTAATATAGGTTTTTATTAGAGAAGATTTTATACACTCTTAATAAAAAATAAAAAATAAAAATAAAAGAATTTACACCAGCGTAGATGAATTCTAACATCCTAAATCATGTTGTTTTCATTTTTAAACAGAGGAAGTTTGCATTTTTAAATTAAGAGGAAGCAATATTGGGAAGCAAAATCTATATATCAAAAGAAATATACAAGAAAGATATTTTCATTAATAGTCATTACCATGTTGTTTGATTTGCACAAAAAGACATGGTCTATACTTTCTAGAAACAGCAGCTTAGATATTTGAGTTGAATATTTAAATGCAAAATGAAGTATGTCTTTTCTTTTAAAAGTCAATAGCGCGTGGGCTCTAATATAAAAAGTACTACTGTATTTGTCTAGCCATTTTCAAATGAATGATAAAAACAAAATATAAAAAGAGGGCTGCGCCACATTAAATAAACAATGTCCAGTTCCAATAGTGGTAACAGATATTCAAAGAAAAATCCAACCTAAATGTCCTCTCTGTCGTCTTTGGATCCGGGAATAAAGTCTTCAGGTATAATATAAAAGATAAAAAAGAGAGAACAGTCGATAGTGCAATATGTATAGCTCAGATGAAATAAAATTCAAGTAATGGTAGAGATCTCACAATTTTTAAGAGCTTCAGTCCAGCTCTAGGGTAAAGCGCACACAGCGGTATAATGCCCGCTTATGGGATATATGGTGAGTATCTCTTCGTCAGGGATATCCAAAACTCAAAAAGAACAGAAACAACCATATAGTACTCTTTGTATAAATTGTTTCATAGGAATTAATTGAAAATGTACTTACAAGTACAGAGCAGGCCAACTGCTCTTTGATGCCAGCACTGGTGGAATAATACCCACCTAGGATTTCTTGGGCTGCCGGGAGCTTGTAGAAGTGGTGTTAAAATCAAGATAAGATATATATAAAATATAATAAAAAGCTGTCTCTCAAATGTATGAGCAGTTTTTATTTATTTATATGCGGAAACAAAAGTACATCTCCAATTGGATCCATTTAGAATATGGCCTGATCAATGTATCTAAGCCTCTTGTTGGTTCAGAGAAGGCAAATCCTGGATAAACTTGTAAAATATGAATAGTTTTTGTAGGTTTTTTTAAAAAGTCATTATTTATTGTATGCATTCTATAAAAATGGTGAAAGAAATCTACCCTGGAGTCTTTAAAAAGCTTTTTATAAATACTGAATATTGGAGACCTAGAATCTTATTTATTTTCCTACTTTGCAAAGACAGGTCTCTGGAATTTCTGTATCAGGAAACCACCCCCAAACTAAAAACAAGCATGAAACAATATGTTCAATCTTTTAAAATATCATGACTGAAGGACTGGTTTGGTTTAGTTCTGTTTTTTTTACAGTTTGATGACCCACTGCGCTACTGACTTACAGTGTTTCTGGACTGAAAGAATCCTAGTATTTTACAGCCATAACACTAAGAGTTAGATACATTTAAAAAAGTAACAAACGAGACACTTCTGTGATCTGAGAGACATCAGCAATAACTGTGAGAGAGCTGAGAGTACAAGATTGTTTAGGGAATAATAAACTTAGTAAGGATCTTTAAAGCAACCCATGTCACTTCCTCCACCCTGTGTTTGGAGGGTTGGAGGGTATAAAAACCATAAAAGAGCTGGTGAATAGCACACACTCCTTCCAATTATGCTTTTTTTTCTCTAAAGAGAATAAAATATTAAAACAGGAAATATACCTTTTTTGGCATAAACGACCATACTATGCTTTATTACAATAGTGGAATAGATAGGCGCATTTTTAGTTATGAGATGATGTCCTGTGCAGTGGGCTTTCCAGGTGCCTAATTTTTTTTTGGGGGGGACGGGGTGAAGTGAGGATTGTTTAATTTACCAGAAGAATAAAAATCCTGTGTTTTATGAATATTAGGACCAAGGAACTGGGCATCCTCTTAGGAACTACTTAGCCCTATCACTATACACTCCACTCCAGTAGTCAGATAGGAGGCATTCACCTAATAATATGATGTCCTTCTGTTCCTCACATGGGTGTTTGAAGGGGTAAAGTTTGTTTTACAGGCCTCTTCTCAGTTTAGTATTCTCTTTGCCTCCGCAAAGGAGAGGAGGAAGAGGGGGTCATTTGACATCCCACTTAATTATTACTGGATGACAGGACCCCAAAATCACTTATGTTTTTTTTGTTTTGTTTTTTTAAATACCCTGTTGCCACATAGCTGATGAGGTTACGATATCTAAATAGGTCTGTCATGTTAAATGCTGTGGACCTATTGACTCTGTGTATTTTGTTTTTCAGTTGTAAAGTGCATTTTGCCATTTAAACAAGGGCAGAAGAAAATTGCTCTAATAGTGGCACTGAAAGTATAAATTTAAACTTTTTTGTGATGCACCAGCTAACAAAAGGCTGTTTGGTTTAACCTTGTCACTTTTTTATCACTGGAATCTAGGGAATCAACCCATTTGTTTCATGTGAGGCAAAGCATCATGGGCATTGTAGTCAATAACTGCAGGAGAATCAACTGTTAGTCATTACATCTGTAGGATGTGGTAAGAAAAAAAAAATAGTATATTAAAGCCAGAAACTTAATATAATGGTCTCAAAAAATAAAATTAAAAGGTATGCATTAACAGCAAATTTAAAATAAAATATTTATGTCCCCAAACCATGCAAATTTAATTTAAAAAAAAAACATTTTTCACGTGCCACTGGAAACTTACAAAACAACAAATTGTACTTTCAAAGAATATTTGAAGTCTGACCTGTTTCATTGCTTTTTACACAGCTGGAAGGGGATATGCAATCCACAGACGAAGGAAATTGCTCAAGCATTACACTCATATGTTACCCATACACTGCCTTATTCACTAAACATTTTTTTTCCAGTAGGCATAGCAAGAGGAAATTGAACTACAATCCCCCAAATCATTAGCAGCATAGTCCCTCATAACAAAAATATGTAGAGTAAGTTATGCAAATCTCAGGATTTAAAATAAATAATCTAACTAAAATGAATAACTGCACATATGTGCAGTCCGGTTCTTTTTTTTATATATTACTTAGAACTTTAAAATTAAATGACAAGATGTTACAGATTGAAACAATACTGAGACAGAGCCTAAAGTAAGCAAACACGGTTCTACAAAATAATGAAATTACATTTTAACCCCTTAAGGACCAAACTTCTGGAATAAAAGGGAATCATGACATGTCACACGTCATGTGTCCTTAAGATGTTAAGCAGAAGAATGACCAGTACTAATGTCTGCATATTTGTTCCGTACAATAGATATTACATGGGGGGGGGGGGCGTGGTCTGACTGATGACCGAAATGGCCGCGTAGTCTAAGAGCTCCGCTAAATACACCGACAATCCAGCACCTACTACAGGCATCGAGACTCATAACCCAGCACCCTAGCACACACAATGCACAGTACGCAAACCGGAGCTAAGCAACCGCGAAAAGAAAGGAGAAAAGAGAGAAGCCTCCACATCCGTCATTGACATGCTTACCACACCACGCGGCTCGCAGGCCGTGCAAGATGGCCGCCAGCGCGACTCACACAGCCCCCTCTCCCGAGCATCTGTGGAGGGCAGCGATCAGCCTGCACAAGATGACACCACGCACATCCTCAATAAACTACTAGAGATCCATAATTATCTTGCAGGAGAAATCTCTAAGAGCACACAAGAGGTCAAATCGGAAATTCAGATGCTGGGCGCCCCTACCACGGTACTGGAGGAGAGGATGGAACAAGTTGCACAGGCCCACAATACAGCAGTGACCCATACCAGAGCCGCAGTGCAGAATATAACCAAGCTGGAACGACTGGTCGAGGACCTAGCGAACCGCTCAAGGCGCAACAATATCCGGCTTAGAGGCCTCCCAGAAACACCTAATGAGGGGGCACTCATTGAAAAGATAGAATACTACTTTAAGCACCTCCTGCTAGAAATACTAGAAGAAAAATGGACGATCGACCGAGCACACAGGGTGCTCCGGGCCCGCAGAACTGAAGGGACGGCGCTCAGGGATATCATCATCCACTTCTATACAACAAAAGAAGCAGTGATGAGATACGCCAGACAGCATGACCTTACCTATTAATCCGCCAACATCACCCTATTCCAAGATCTATCACCTACTACACTGTAGCGCCATCGAGCCTGGAAGCCGTTAACCTCGCTGCTGCAGGACCAAGAGATCCGGTATACGTGGGGGCACCCATTTAAGCTAGTGGCGATCAGGTCAGGCGCAACACACACCCTCCTGCCCGGGACTGATGCCTTAAAATTTCTCCGTGGCCTCCGCTTAGACCCCCCACCAGGCTTCTCCCTACCACAAGACAACTTGCCAGAGCTCTGATCACTCCCCCGGGACTGGCTGATGGCTGGCGAAACGGCTGACCGACACACATAAATGCCCTCCCTGTTCCCGCAGTGCCTGACACTTACCTCACCGGACTGGCTAAAAGGTACCCTCCACACGAACTTGGGGACTGGCCACACTACCAGGCCTGGGGGGGACTCTGGCTATTGCGGGGGTGGGTTGGCTAGGGGATAACCTCCTCCCCCCCACACACACTAGGGACAGGGATCACACATGCCTGCACACACTACCCAACTCCTCATGCCACATAGAGGTTGATGTGTGGCCTGGATCTCTCTCTCTGCCCAAGACACGGACCCTCTCACACTGGGAACAAGGCTAAGCAAACACAATATGGGTATCCCCGGGATACAACGCTCTAAACCACCCGACCAGGAAACCCAGGGCTCCTCACTCACCCTTCCCACTACCAACCGTGGACCTACACTCACCCACAGCTTTTGCCCCTAGGACCCCAACAATAATGGCAACACCACACAACCCGTGGAAAACTGAAAAAATACAAAGGGTAACTTCAACAGCGTAACCCCAACCTCAGGGGGAGGCCGCAGTCCCACCTTAAACTCCCATACCCCCCTCATAATAACTGGGAATACGGAGGAGGACAAATGAAACTCTGACATTACCATCTAGGCACGCAACAAACTAAACTAAGTGCATAAACTGTTATATACGATGTGGAAGACAATACGTTATATATGAATCTCTCGCATTGTGGCACGGTGGACTCACTCGACCCTACTGGAGACATATTAGTATCATCTGCGGGGAGAGAAACCGCCCCCAATTCACTCTGGCATAATAAGACCAGACTGTATTTACACTGGAATGTTTTTCTTTATTATGTAAATAGTTATGTTGTTTTAATGTTTAACATGTGTACAAATGAGACTGTCGCTCTTGGACCTGCGCAAGACACCATGTCAAAACCAGGGAGGGAGCCTGCCCGACCTAAGACAGACCTTGACAGAGGGTCCCACAGCCTACAATGGCCACTACAACGTCACCACCATGACGCTTAAAGTCCTATCCATAAATTCCAGGGGTCTGAACACACCCCAAAAACGCAGACTACTACTAAGAGAACTGAAATCAAAAAAGACTCATTCAGGAGACACACCTACACAGAACAACACCAGTCAGACTGAAGGACAGCATATACACCACGACGTATGAGGCTAGAGCAATAAGGAAAAACGCCATATTGATCCACAAATCCTGCCCATTCATACTGACACACCAACAAACTGACCCCGAAGGCAGATATCTTGCCATCTCTGGTACTATACACGTCATGACAATACACGTAGTTATCATTTTCGCCCCCAATGAACCAGATCAAGCTTTCTGAAGCTCCATGGAAACCCTGATAGCCACTCTCCAAGGAGGCATGCTAATAGTAGGTGGGGACTTCAACGCAGTCCCTTGCCCGACGCTTGACAGAAGCTCTAAACCAGGAACACAACGCTCACAGGGCAGAGGGGTTCAAGATAAATTAATGCACACCTTTCTCCAACACACAGGCTTACTCGACGCGTGGAGGCTACAACACCCACACACCAGGGACTATTCATACTACTCCGCACCACACAACACGTACTCTAGAATCGATAACATTCTCCTCAATGGAGCAGGCATGACCAAACTCATACACTCAGAGATCAACAGCATCACATGGTCTGACCATGCCGACATATCGGTCACACTGGGGAATCTACACTATCATTCAAACTGGACTTGGAAACTCAATACTAACCTGCTCAATGATGAGGAGATATTCCTCGCCACCCGGGCAACAATCACAGACTATTTTAGCAACAATGATACAGGCGACATAAACCCGACAATCATATGGGCGGCCCACAAATCAGTCCTGAGAGGCCACTTCATCTGAGCAGCCACCCACACCAAAAAAACAAAAACAAAGCGCCTCTTGGAACTCCAAACTGCACTGCGGAGAACAGAACACCAACACAAACATAACTCCACCACAGCTAAATTTAACGAACTCCAAGCACTAAGACATTCTATCAGAGAACTATCCATAGCAGACGTAGCACACTCTATTCTATGATCCCGGCGCCTCTTTTACGAGAAAGACAATAAGATGGACACTATTAGCCCGAACGCTCAGGCCTGGACAAGAATCCAAACCCATCACTACACTCTGTAACTCCTCTAATGTAGTAGTTAACAAACCAAGAGAAATCAACCTAGCATTCACAGAATACTTTCGCGGACTATACGACCATACCCCACAAGACAAACTAGCACATGCCCAATTCCTGACACGTATTACAGACTTCTTGGCACACACAGACCTGCCAAAGATAACATCAGAAGAGGCAGAGGCTCTACAGGTGCCTATAGCACAAGAGGAAGTGGCGGCAATTTCTACGCACCCGGAACCCGACAGCTACGACATTAGCTATTACAAAAAATTAAAAGATGACTTAATACCCCCCTCACTAAATTATATAACCACTTCCTCCAGGGAGGGACCCCAGACCGAAACATGGCTACCGCCAATGTAGTGCTACTACCTAAACCAAATAAAGATTCTACCCTAGCCACGAACTACAGACCAATCTCCCTAATCAACTCGGACTTAAAAATATTCACAAAAATCTTATCTATACGACTAACACCTCTCTTGCCCAAACTAGTACATCCAGATTTACTTTATTCATTTTAGGACCTCCCTTAATTTGGCAAACATACAAGGCCATTACTAAAGGGTGCATACATCATGGAAATTTTCCTGACTTAGTTCAAGATAGCATCTTAAAGTCTGAACATCCTTATCTACTAAGGTTACTACAGTATAATACGTACTGAAAGAGTAGTAGGATAGACTTGAAGCTTGTTTATGCATTATTGTTATTGTAATTCGTCTGGGACAAAATGGCGCAAACATAATATGCACTGAGGTTATTGCTTAAAGAAACATCTATGAAAAACAATATGTTCAATTTC
The DNA here is from genome assembly GCA_933207985.1 of Pelobates cultripes. Classification (NCBI taxonomy): domain Eukaryota; kingdom Metazoa; phylum Chordata; class Amphibia; order Anura; family Pelobatidae; genus Pelobates; species Pelobates cultripes. The sequence goes on along the minus strand of OW240915.1, from coordinate 276,719,215 downwards.
TAACACCTTGTCAGTTTCCAATATCTCTTAAAGACAAAGTACACAGTTTAAGAAATACAACATTTCATTCTAAAACTTGTAATATTTGTATTTGCCCATAACACTCCCTTGCCCTCTCCCTAGATGCCGAAAAGGCTTTTGACAGAGTCTAATGGCTATTCCTATTTCACCTACTAGAATCACAAGACTTCCCAGACACATTCATTATTGTGATTAAGGCCCTATATACAGACCTCCAAGCACAAACAATCATACCTGGTGTCCCCAGGACCCCCTTCCCAGTGAGAAATGGGACATGACAGGGGTGCCCCCTATCTCCACTACTGTTTGTGCTAGTTCTGGAACCCTTACTACAATCCATTAGAACAGACCCGCTAATACAGGGCATACAGATAAGGACTAAACAATTCATGCCGTTCCACCTGCAGGAACAAGATGCAACATACATCAGACACAAACACTATCTTAGAATAAACCATGAATCACTCACATATCTGGGAATACAACTTACAGCTGACCCTACTGCACTATACAAGCACAACTACACACCCCTCCTGCACACTATAAAAAAACGACTTAGACAAATGGACAGACAAACCCATCACATGGCTAGGTCACCTACATTCAGTTAAAATGAACGTCATGCCCAGACTCTTATTCCTCTTTCAAGCACTACCGATCAGGGTCACCAGAAGAGATCTAGCAGATATCCAGAAGGCTATAGACGCCTTCATATGGCAGAGAAAAAGACCTAGAATAGCCCGAGCCATACTATACAACCCTAAATCACGGGGAGGCCTACTTGCACAACTACTACATAGCAGCACAAATAGCCCAAATAGCACAAATAGCACACTGGCACTGCCCAATAGATCAACGCAGATGGGTAGACATAGAATCCCTAATGACTGGCACGGACCTGCCTCAATTTTTAATATGGACGCCCAAAGAACACAGGACGATAGTTAGAACCACCTGCCCAGCTATACTCAACTCCATTAGCCTCCATTACCTGGGACCAGGTAGCACAGAAATATAAACTCACGAACACCCCAAGCCCTATGACTCCAATATTCAGGAATAGAGCATTCCCACCAGGACTCAGGACACAAGACTTTGAAGGCATAGAAACCACAGGGCTACAACGCTATACATCGACAAGCAATTAGTGACATACGACCACTTAAAATCCCTTGCTCCACTGCAAACCAGGGATTTTTTCCGCTACATTCAGATCAGGGACTTCGCACAAACCGCCATGGTTAGAGCTGTGACAACCAAGAAATTAACATTCTTCGAACACATATGCTTTAAAGAAACCATGCCAACGAAACTCATCTCGCTACTCTATAGTAACATCTGTACAGAGTCCAGAACATGGGGAACGATAACGTACACAGACAGGTGGGAGGCAGACTTGGGGGACACATTAGAGGGGATAGATTGGCAAGATATTTGGGAAGCATGCACAAAAACATCCATCTGCACCTCCCTACAGGAACAAGCATACAAAACACTATTTAGGTGGTATGCAACCCCTGTCAAGCTATGCCAGATGCAAATCAGCCCCACAGACACCTGCTGGCGTATATGCGGGGAAAAAGGCACGTACATTCACATGTGGTGGCACTGCCCAAAGGTTACCATATACTGGAGGGAGGTGGTGACCGTAGGCTCTCGTCTCTTGCACAGAAGACTCATGCCCGACCCCTGGGCTTGTCTCCTCTCCCGACCTACAGACAGACTAGACAGGTATGAACAGAGACTACTAAACATGTTATATCTAGCGGCCCGTAGAGCCTTAGCTCAATAATGGCTACAGCTGGAGACACCACCTCTATCTCAGGTAATGACCAAGTTCAGAGACAATTATTTAATGGACAAAATGACAGGTCTGAAACACTATGGCAGCCTTTAACCGGGTATGGGCACCATGGGAACAATATGACGACCAACTCCATCTTGGAGCTGAAGGGCAGGGAGTGGATGCTCATCCCCACCACCAAATGACCAATGGGTTCCCACACCCCTGAGGGAGCTGACAGCTCACTCTCTTACAAGGCCAGATTAACGCAGACCATGACTAACTCCATTAAATAGCAAAAACACCACGGACAAACGAATCACACCTCACAAAACCTCAATTGTACCCATCATTATACACATCTTGTTGCAATTTTAACGTTGTTCACTTACTTATGTATGTTATGTTACACCGCTAAAGTTTCAAAAAAACTGACAGACGAAAAATATATAAGCTTGTACACCAGGCTTCTGCGAAACCTATTATCGCAATGTTAATGTATTGGTATAGTATCTGTCTGACAATAAATAAAGAATTTAAAAAAAAAATAGATATTACATTCCAAAGGTATGCACAAGTAAAAGTGCATTAATGCTTTTGTCACTATTGGTTGTTGTTTTTTTAAAGAAGAGTCCATAAATAGTGATCTAAACAGAGTACAGTATATGCATTTATATTTACATGGAAGCTGTTTTCATCTTCTTTATGGAACACCATGAAGTCATATATAACAGAAGAAGAAGCAAAAGAACACTCTAAAATACATACCATAACCACTGTAGTGCATTGAGGTTGTTATGGTCCGAGTAGTTATCTGGCAGACCCACCTCCTGTAAGTAGTCAAACCATTTTAGAAAGTTTTGACTTATTACCTGGGTGGTACTCTCCACCTTTCTGCAGCTTTCAGCAGAGCTAGAATCTCCTGTTCGGGAGCTTCCATTAATTCTCCAGCTAGCTCATTGGCTGAAAACTTGAGGGCCTGGTTGAAACAAAGAGGTTGCAGCTAGAGAGGAAGCTGCAGTGGAGGCTTGACAATGGTTTACTACACATTGGAGGGTGATGCCAGTGCAGCTAAACCACTACAACATACTAAAGTGATGATGATGCTCTGTGTGTACCTTTACTAAAATTTTAACGGTTGTTTAATCCAGGATTTGTCTTCTTATAGCCGTATTTAGTCAAATATATAGCACTTAATCTAAAATACATTATAAGTACAAACTTATAAAGGTAGTTGATTGCTTTAAAAAAAAAAAAAAGGGATACCTTACACCTTATACAATGCAGATAGATGGGGATATCAGTACACCACCACATGAATAACAAAACAAATAGAATATATAGTGTAGATGGTAATGAATTTATGAATTAGAAAGCAACACTGTGGATTCACTCACATGGAATGGAGCCTACATATATGGCTCACTTTTCACACACTATATATTCTATTTGTTTGTTTTTCATATTGTGCTGTACTGATATCCCCATCTATCTACATTGTATAAGGAGTAAGAAAGTCCTTTTTTTATAGTGCTTCACTACTTTTAGAAGTTGTCACTTATAATATATTTTAGATCAGTTGTTGTTTGGTGAGGGAAGAACGGTTCCTCTGCACAAGTGTTTCAGAGCTGCTGTAGATTTTATTTAAATATATTTAAGCAATTGTATCACACTATAATTTATTAGGATTTTTTGAATTTATATAACACTTAATATTTTTTGAGGGTAAACCAATAACTGAGAAAATAAAATAAGTTAAAGTCTAGTACCCCAGTTAGTTATGGGCACATATAACACCGAAGGTGTTTTATCATTATTATTTTTTAAAAGCTGCTGCAAACATTGTCACAGTCCTGCCATGGATCAAAAACAATCTTATCGTTCGTTTTATGGACTTTATAGCATACATTTATTAACAACAACAAACTCTCTGCTTAACTAATAATTCAAACTGTAAGAATATTTTTTTTCTATATTTTACATTTTTAACCTAAAAATAAAATGTAGTTATTACTTTTGAACGTGACAATGAATCAGAATCACATTGATGACATATGACTTGTTACAAACTTGAACCTTAGAGCTGTGAATAATTCACAGCTACAAGTAATTAAGCTGGTAAAGGATGGATGTGTCCAAGTATAGTGAACAAATCGAAACTATGAGTAATTTCATAGGTTAACCCAAGAGCAAACAGGACTATCTTAGAAAGTTTAATTGCACAACTAAACTTGCCGATCTCACTAGCAGCTACAAAGTCTCATATACATCACTCATATATACAATCATTATATATAACTTCTGGAACCTGAAACATAGGCTGGGTAGATTACAGGGCTTTAAATCAAAATAAACCAATAAGAAAGAGTTTAAGTGAGAAAATGAATCATTTAAAGGGACAATTGTATCACCATAATCACTACAATTTATATCAGTAGTTTGGGTGAAAGGAATGTTTAAGTGCTGTTCAATATTTTATGCTAAATAGCTTTGGAGCAACATAACAAACATAGGACTATTTCTGCTCATTAATTAACTAAATATATATGAATTTTTATATGGAGTTTTCACACTTCTAGTGCTTCATATCACTTAAGTGTAATTGCTTATCACCTTTTGTTAGATTTTATATATATGGTGAACTTTTTTTGTTTACCATTTGGAGCATGTTGTAGGGGTGCACCTGTTGATATTTGTCGTGTTTTGTAACCAAGTAACTGTGCTCTCAGTGAGGAAGTTATTGGTTGACCTCTTTGGTTTATCTTGGCTGATCTCATAAGAACACCACCACAACAAAAGAATATGCAGCAGACTGACTGATGAAACAGTTGTTACGTCCTTTGAATGGGTCCATATGTCCCCGTTCACACTACTTGGTGTAATTTGTCACAGAGATTATATCATTGTGACAAATGACACCATGTGAACAATGCCTAAACTGAAATTCAACTTGGTACATTGTAAAGTATGCATATCTATTTCTTTCAATCATGCATGTCCAATGGGAATTAAAGCCACCTTCTTATAAACTTACAAACTCACAAACTCAGATGCAGAACACCTTCCTATAGTACCTGACTTGAATAAATGCAATTAAATAAAGATCACTATTCTACCAACACAACAATATATTTTCTTTATTTGTGTCTGAACCAATTTAAATGATAATCCTGTCACTATTTATTATTTATTGCAAATATTTATTCATCAGTGTTTGTACAATTAAACATTTTCATTTAAGTTTTGATAATGGGATAGATTGATAGATAGATAGATAGATAGATAGATAGATATCCACTTCATGTACACGCACTTTATGTACTCATCACTAAATGTTAAGATATTGGCTAGAACTAGCCAGCTAGATTTACTCTTCTGGCAGCATTTCGGTGGTCTGTTTAGTTTATAGTTCATTTATTAATCTATGATTGACTGCAACTGCATGGATTTAAAGAGAAAGACAGAAATAGAAAATTCTCTACATTACATCAAAGTAAAAAAAAAAAACTGAAAAAATTCTTGACATAGGTATTAAAGCTTTCAATGCTCATGGGTAGAACGTGTATTAATTAATTACAAACTGTGAATACAGATTTTAGTTGACATATCTTCTTAGGGGCATGTTAATTGTCTCTTCAGCTAATTATCTGTCATATCATACTGGCAATGTACTAGAACTTTAGGAAGTCTATTCCCCGAACCCCATAAGATTTATTTGCATTGTGTGTTATTAAAATACGAATCTATGTCTAAGCCATTGAGGTGAAACGCATAAGATTGTATGGCTGTTCTCGTATGCTTCATTATGTATGAATCACTCTGACACTACTTTCACTGGAATAAAAAGAAATTGAGAATTTTAAGCCTACTTATGAGTTACCTTTTATTGGCTTGCAGTGCAGGACATTTCTTACCTATTTTTCCTGTCTAAAATATGCAATTCTGTGCATGAATCTTCTACTTTCTGTAATGTACTTACACTTATTTTGGATCAGTCTGCTCACTAATAGTGCTTGGAGCAGCTCCAGACTGTGCATACATATTTACTTTACCTTAAAAATGGGTGAATCAGAACTGTTTTATAATGAATATTAGTATAGTCTCATAATCTCTAGAGTTCTAATTTTATATTATATTTCAAATACGCTAGCATGTGATGTAACTAATGCAACAATAGCAATTAAAATGATCAAAATTGGTTTTACCCATACCTTTTCCAACAGTGCTTCCTCCTCATTTGCAGCCTTCCGGAGATCTTCCTGAAGGGAAAAAATCTTCTGATCTTTCGCCTCCAGCTGATCTTTCATATCATCTGCACTGTGTTTCATTGTGTCATTTAGTTTCATCTTAGAAGTGAAGAGAAAATATTTTAGAACAAATCAAATATAAGGGAACAAAAAGTTGTTTTCTTTCTCTCTAAAGAAACTATCAAATATTGAGTTTCTGAAGTTTGACTTGTGGAAGACATCTATCATTTCTCCAAAACAATATTGTTTAACCAGTACTTAGATATATACACTCTGAATATATACAGGTTTTAATGGAAAACATGAAAAGGAGTACATTATTTTTTCTCAAAATATTAAAATATCCCAAACATTCAAACATGCTAAACCCATTAAGAAATATTAAAAAATGTGCAATGTAGTACCTTTATGCTTTTTTTGTCATTTAGGGCATCTGGTTTTGTTGGTTCATACAATACAATACAATGCACACTATAACGAGTTCATAGTACAGGGTGGAACTAAACAACTATAAATTGAAAGAAAAAAAAAGGATATATATACAAGGAACGGAAGTCTGCAGTCATGGTGGATGTGGCAATGCCCAATGACCATAACATCAGGAAGAAGGAACATGAGAAGATGGGCAAATACCAAGGACTGAAATAAGGGCTAGAAAGGATGTGGAAAGTGAAGGCAGTAGTAGTTCCAGTTGTGATGGAAGCACTCGGGTTTGTGACTAGTTGGGGGAGTCACTTCAACAGATTCCAGATGGGACATCCAAGATTGCTGTGCATTTGGTGCATATAAAACTGTTTTGGGTTAGAGTTTGAATATGGTAGTAGAGTATTAAATTATTCCACTAACCCAGACATTGTTATAGAGCCTTTGTAGAAATAAAGGAGCACTGTAATGATATAAATAAATATAACCTTTAACTATTAGTGCTTCTCCCCTTTGGTAATGTTAAAAACAAAACAAATTAAGTCTTAACTCAGGACCATTCATGTCTCACGGTAGCAGCCTCTACACCCACTGCAAGATCATAAGTGATGATCAGATGAAGAGGATCCCTGTTTTGTAAAAACGGCATTGTTTATATTAAGTGGTTAAGTAAGTCTCTAGTGGCACTTCCATCTCCAAAATCAAGTAAAACTGATCACAGCATTTGATTGGAGGAGCGTGGCATATCATGCATGCATTCTCCAATCCAAAGCGTCCTGTGCACTGGACTAGATTGTGGGTGGTGTCAGCATGGAGTCTGCAGCTTGAAACAAGGTGAGTAATATTTATTTAACTTAATATTTACAGGATAAAGGGGGGTGGAGAGAGGCAGTGTGCACATTGCTAAAAGGGAGCATATAGTCCTGAAATAATGATTGATATATTTAGGCCGATAGGTTTCCTTTAAAGGGACTCTCCAGTGCCAGGAAAACAATCCTGCAGTGCCCCTCTCCCTCCCATCCCCCATACCATGTTGCTGAAGGGTTTAAAACCCCTTCGATGCCTTACCTGAATCCAGCGCTAATGTCCCTCGGCGCAGGGTCAGGCTACGCCCACGTTCCCCCCCCCCGCCGTCAGCCAACGGCGGAGACCGAATGCGCATGCATGGCAATGGCCGCACACGCGCATTAGACCTCCCCATAGGAAAACATTATTCAATGCTTTCTTATGGGGATTCCGGCAACGCTGGAGGTCCTCATGCATAGCGTGAGGACGTCCAGCGTTGTTTAAAACACTTTTCGTGCCCTCTAGTGGCTGTCTGATAGAGGAGGACTTAACCCTGCTAGGTTATTATTGCAGTTTATAAAAACTGCAATAATTACACTTGCAGGGTTAAGGGTGATGGGAGTTGGCACCCAGACCACTCCAATGGGCAGAAGTGTTGTGGGTGCCTAGAGTGTCCCTTTAAGTTCACACTAACATTTGTCCAAAAATCATACCTATGGTATCCAGGTGTTGAGGTCAATCAAACTTTTGGATAATCTTGTAGTTAAATTAAAACTGGTACTACGTGGGCCTTTAATAGCATGGAAAAAAACAACAACTTTTTAATGATAAATTATGCTGTGAGCATTGATGGTGTGAATAGGAAAAATGCAGGGTTATTTGAACAGGTTTGATTTACCATTAGATCATTTATAAATCTCTGTTTTAAAATTGGAAACATAATATATCCCTATCACCTTCCTGGTATACACTAGTTTGACCCTTTTCTAGAGGAGATACATTTGAAATCATGTTCTATAGTATTAAATAGGGGTTTGTGGAATAGTATTTTTGATTCCCAAGGAATTATGTGCGTTTACAATGTATTTTTACTTTTAAGAAAAAGGTCTTACAAATGTTTAGGAGCAGGATACACTTAAGAATTTAAAAAGTTTGTATGATTATATGAAATTCCAAGCACCTCATCAAAAAATTTAAAAGTCACCTCATCAAAAAACAAAAAGAAGGCTATTAAACCTAGAGGTTTTGCGAAACAGCTCACAGATTTATCTCTTGGGATGGAAATTTCTCCAGACCCTAAGCTTAATATACAAATGTAATCTCATCTGAAAGACATTTCTATACTGACTTCCTTTTTTTTTTCTACTCAAAAATCAAAAGATGATCAAAATAAACATATGAATATGATGTCCCATGTACAAATTGTCACAAGCATTTCAAAACTTTGGCAACGGGTTCCAGAGACAACTTTCTTCTTGTAATTTCTATAGCAAAAGCAACTATGACGCGAATATGAAACCCTGTTGAATGCATTGAATGTTCTTAGTATTGTTACCAGGTCCCTATTCAGGGTCTGTGTGTTGAGAAGCGATGGGTGGTATATAATGATCTCCCTCAACGGGTGGTTTGGGGAAAGGGTTGTTAATTACCCTCCTCTTGACATATGATTTGTGCAGATCCTGTGTACACTTACTTAATCTCCCAGGAGAATACTTGATCTGTGACAGATATGAAAGCAACAACTTGTATAGCATTATAAAGAACATTGTTACTGGTAACCTGTGGCTAGAAAATGCTCTAGCACATACTGATTTCTAATTAAATGTGTTCTTTGTTTTTTCTTCTTCTTTTATTTTTTTAAATAGGTTTTAAGCATCAAAACCTAATAACAAGTTGGCACACCATAAATTCTGTTTTGTTATTTGCCGAAAATTAAAGCTACATATATTTTTCAGAATAAATTTCAGAAATTACAAATCATAATTTTTACATTAAAAAGAATAAAAAAAAAGATTTATTTGCAATTATATCTATATTAAAACACAGGATATTAAACAATTTACATTTCCTGAAGGCAGGTATGTATCTAGCAGCATGAAGCAAATATATTTATAATGTATGTGTAAAATATTTAAAATACCTAAACATGTACATGTATGAATAATTGTAAAAGTACAAAATGTAAATCAATCTTGAAAGTGTCAGAGTGATCACACAGGACACAAATTGCATACAGTGGTAAGTTTCATTTTCAATCTACAGAGCATTTGCATGATTATTCATGTTGTCACCCTGCTCTATTAGCAAAGGCTAACACAATTAGGTATGAAAATGCAGTAATAACATGCAAATTATTCTCTCACAATTGCCCAAGGCAGCAGTCTCAGCCTTTCTTAGCTTGATTCTTTCGACATCATTAAAGGCTTGGCATAATTCATAAAGAAAAGCAAAAAAATAAAAAAATTTAAATACATCAGCCTTTTTTTCACCTTCTTCTAAGCACCTAGCTAGTAAAAACATCAGTGGCTGTTAGCGTTTTTGTTTTTTTTGCTAGATAGGTTTGTTAAGAATGCTCTCCCCAGTTCCCTGCCACTCCTGTACTTGTACATGCTTCCCTTGGGTAATGTTAGACACTACATTTGAGCCTGCCAGAACAATTAACCCTACTGTTAATTAGAAGGAAATGTCAGGCACACAGATGGTATAAGCTGGCACCCTGCCATTGCACCAACTGCTGCGGAAAGCAGCTACCCTACCACTGACAGCTGCTCAGCAATGTCCCAAACCAGCAGATGTCAAAACTTTCCAGCTGAGGGAAGCTAAAAAAGCAAAGAGAAGGGATGTTTAGTCCCAGAAGTGATGATGACTGTTTTATTGCTACAATATCCAATACCAGTTGCCACAATGCAACAATCAAGCAGAAGTATGCAAGAAATACAAGGGGATAATAAAGTAATACGTCATGTAAATCATTTAATCAACCAATTTCCATAGTAATTACAAGAATGTAAACCAATTAACCCAGGCAGCCTATAATATAGAAGTGAAAATAGAAAAAAACAAAACCTTGCCTGCCCGCCCATGCCTTGACAAAAAACAAATAATAATTACCGTTCACATGATAATCATTTTATTTTACGATAAAGGAAAAAATGTGAATCACTTAAAATAAGTTTTTCACTCACAGTCTGGGCTCATTCAAAAACTAAGACATTTTCTGTGTTGTATGAAATACAATCAGTTTAACCAACTGAATTACTTTATAAAAGCTATGGTGGATAGTTTTGTTAAATTAAAATGAAAATCAATCATTGGAATCATTTGTATAAAAGTGAGTGATATGGTGTTTGTTTTCATAGCAACAGAGCTGCAGAGACATACAAACAGTAACTAAAGTATGATTATTGTTTTCTATGTAACTCTTATGGAATGTATGGTCCTGAGATTTTACAGTAGCAGTTATATTTAAAGTGACATTATTCATTCATAACAGTTGATTTGTTTTGAGGGTTGGAAACCCTGGGTAATGTTTTACGTCAAAGTGTTAAACCTTTGTCAATACCCTCCCTGAGCACCTATTCATGCTCTCCTACCTGAGGGTTGAAATCCCTGGGTAATGTTTTACGTCAAAGTGTTAAACCTTTGTCAATACCCTCCCTGAGCACCTGTTCATGCTCTCCTACCGAGCAGAGAAGAAATTTGTTGAAAAGCATTGGGCGGTGGTAATTGGCAGATAGCATTAAAAAAACAAAAAAAGGTAGTACATGTATAATTTGACAAACGTACACATTTTTATTTGTATTGATATATATTTTTGTTAAAAAAAAAATGTTCCCCAAAAAATATAAACAACATAATATATACTGTATTTAAAATATTGTGATAATATTAACTTGTGATGTGCACACTCACAATTTATAGAGCCAACTAATGCTTTCCTATTGGGTTTTCCATTTACCCGTGATTGAGTTTTCCTCGGTTAGTGCTGCGGAAGTGCCTCTAGTGGCTGTCACACTGACAGACACTAGAGGTGGACTTCGTTCTAAAAAAACCTCCAATGTTTTACCTTTGGTTAAAGGATTGGGACACTGCACTCTGATCACTTCTTTGAGGTGAAGTTGTCTGGTTGACTATAGTGTCCCTCTAAGTACATATCAATAAGAAGAAAGATAATATAGTATTATACACATACCACCTTTCTTGATTTCTGTTTGTTAATTGTTTTACTCAAATTATATGCAGACAGATAGTTTAGCATGTTTATTATACTGGATGCTCTCAGACAGTCTCTGGCCCACCAATTGTAAGAACAGTGCAATGACTGAGCAGAGAAGGGAAAGGAGAGCATTACCTGATTGAAAACGGTTTAATGCCTTAATGCCTTAAGACTTCACTACAGCCCTCAAAAAGCATTTTTTTGAAAGAAGAGTCCCTTTAATGCATCTGTAAATGTTAAGGTAAAACTTCTGTTCAAAAGATATATTGCAGCCACCAACTGTCATGGCTCCCGTTCTTCTTCCGGCGTGGCCTCACATAAACTAAGCAGCCACGCCACCAGAAATATTGTATACTTACCTTGGTCGCGGCAAACCGCTGCCCGACCTCCTTCCGTTCTCGTTCTTCTGGTTTAAATAGGAGACTCAGCTTCGCCCATTCGCCCATATCAAAGATGGTGCCAACATGCGTGCAACATCACGTCATAGACATGCATGCGTTTTGGGGTCAGAGGCCAGAGACAACCATTTACAGCCTCAAGAATGTTATTTAAACCCAAATTACTTTTTGGTCAGTGGCCTGTCAGGGTTTCCACTAGCTGGTTATCCGAGAGTGTGTTTCTGATTGTGTTTTTCAGTTTTTTTAGTTTTTTTTACTTTGGCTTCATTTTGACTTCCCTGATTTCTGGTACCCTTGACTTTTGGCTTTTCCTTATCGCTATGTCTCGTTCTGTGTCTCTGACCTTGGCTAGTTTTCTGACTGTTTTCAAGTATGTTAAGTCCAGCCATTCTAAGGTCCGGTAAGACGTTACACTTAATTCTAGGGTGTGATACTATTCTGCGTGCTGGATCAATATAATCCTGACACCAACAGCTGCATTGGCCTCATTAGACTCATCAATTGAAGGGACACTATAGTCACCAAAATAACTACAGTTTATTGTATTTGCTCTGGTGAGTAGAATCATTCCCTTAAGGCTTTTTGCAGTAAACATTGCCTTTTCAGAGAAAAGGAAGTAGTTACATGACAGCCTAGGGATACCTTCACTGGCCACTCTTCAGATGGCTATTAGAGGTGCTTCCTGGGGCAGTGCTGCCATTCAGAGTCTCCATCATCTGCATGGAGGCACTGAACTTTCATCATAGATATGCACTGGTAAATGCATCTTTATGAGGAGATACTGATTGTCCAGGGCTCTGTTTGGCATTTGCTGGCTCTGCCCCTGATCTGCCTCCTTGACAAACTTAGCCAAATCAAAGCTTTCCTATGAGAAAGCATTGTAATTGGCTCAAATCACCACTTCTGATGATGTCACCCAGGGAGGTAGATCAGGGGCAGAGCCAGCAACAGAAGACTGAAATAAAGGTACATTTTACTATACTTAGGGGAGCAAGGGAGCCTGGGGGCTAGATGGTGGTTTTAACACTATAGAGTCATCAACATGTTTATGTTCCTGACCCTATAGTGTTCAATTAAATACTTGTGGCATCGGTCCTATTTGCTCTCTGTATATAAAGTCAGCAAGGTGATTATTGCTATTATTATTACTGGTATTTACATTATGAGTAAAATACCTTTTGTGGAATTAAATTGCTTTCTAGATTATGTCATTAAATCAAGACAAAATCAACAATAAATGTAATCTCAGTGATGTAAAGGATACAATTGAACGTACAATACGTACTGAAAATTACACAATTGAGAGATAAACATTTTATTTTACAGAAAACTCTTAAACATACAAAATACATTTACAAATATGGCTACTTAACAGTACCCCAAATATGCAACGTTTAAGGAAGGATTTAATGCACAGGACGAGCCAGACTAGGACTAGTAAATTGGCAAGTCATTGAGATGACTTCTGTCATTTGTAGAATAAATATATGGCATATAGATATCTTACCAATACATTTATTAGTTTATTTCATGTCTATACGCTACTATTGCTTCATCAAAACACAAGCTCCTTATGTTGTACTACATAACCACAGACATGTAACAAGTTTCTCAGAAGAAAACCTAAGTCCATTTTTGTTTTTGAAATCTATTTGTTATAGCTATGCATTTGTGTCAGTTACTGCACTCTAACCTGAAGAACTGTCACAGTTGTATGTTGTTATTTATAAGCAAAAACATATTCTGCTGTGCTATAAAATAGGTGAGCTTACAAGCAAGTAGTTGCAACAAAACAAACTGAATATTTGGGAAAAGTAGTTCTGTTTGTTTTTCCATAAAGCATGTGCGGCGATTTAGGTCAAGTTTCATGTTTTCAGGCAAGAAGTGAAACTGAAATAAATACATTGTGCAAGTTGTTAGTTTAGTTAGTTTTGTTCCAGAATAGAAATATTATTCCAGTGTCCATGTCATAAAGCCAAATCTCCCCTTTCTAGTTGAGAAATGGTACAAATCTGTGTCTGATTATTCAATCATCTTCTCTCCCCAATTCTTATAACCATTGGACCTCTATTAGCCAGCAAAAACATTTTGCACTTACACTAAGCGAGACCTTTAAACTAATTCAAAGCCAGAATATATATAGGCATGGAAACATACCAATAGTTCTTATGTATATCCATAATCAGGAAGCACGGAAACCCTTAGATGGAAAATATATAACAAGAAAGATGTAATGGGAGAAGATAGGAATCAAGCAAACACTACTACGTTTGACACAGATCATCTTCATAGCCATATTTTCATTGGGTATTTGCCAGCTACTATAACAAAGTAGTCAATTATCTTAATCCAGTGTTTCATAAAACCTGGTTAAGGACCAAAATTTGTATTGCAAAGCTGCTTCAGTGGGTTCCTAATGGTTGCAATGGGCACAAGCCAACATATAAAAGAGATAGAGATAATTTAATATTTCTCCAGTGTAAAGGAGACAGTTTTAAATAGTGTGAAAAATATAACAATGGTGTTTGTGCATATATTTTTTTTATCTATATAACAGTTGAGGACTGAACTAACTTTATATGTGTAAAATTTGAGTCTCTGTCAAAAAAACAAAACCTAGTTTAACCAGCTCTTGGTACACTTTTTGTGAAGAGAGGACAATTATAATAAAATGTGTCATCATCTGAATTTGAAAATAATCAATATTCACCAATATAATTTGCTTATTCTGAGAAATATTTGCATTGAAGAAGATGTGGTATAAGCAGTTTCTTTTAGTTGCTCGAAAATATGTAATATGTTGCTGTACAGGTTTATTCATAAAAAAAAAAAAAAGACTTTTTGGAAATTTTACGTGTCACATTGTAGGTCAAAATAGCCAAATTTGAGAACTTATAAATGAGCCCCATTTTGTTTTTTAAAATTTGGCCTAAAATTTGAAAATTGCTTTGGATTCCTTAAAATTCTCACACCTGTGGAAAATCCCAACAGAGTAAAAATAACAGTACTGTAATATAATAAATAATAACATATTGTCTTGTGATACTGTGACCCATTCTACCGGCATGTTGAACATATTAGAGCAATGTCGCTTATTTTATACTTCTATTCTATTCTAATATAATTTCATAGCATTCCAACTGGAAGATTGGAAAAAGGGTTTAGAGTATTTAAAAACAATGGATCTATGCTTCAGATAATATGTTACTAGGATACATTAGTATGTCACATCAATGCTATCAAAATCCAAAGAGGAAGCCAACAAATAACATCTACATTTAAGAATAAAAACGACATTACAGCAATAATGTTTTGCGAGAGCAATGCTTATCTGGGATATGTTTGAAGACCAAAGCATTTTTTTTTCATAAAAGAAACTGGGATAATACAGAGCAAGTCCTCATATTGTGGAAAAGTAAATATATGTTGAACTGTATTTCCTCTATGAGACAACATTTTTACATATAATGGAACTGTTCTTTATTGCTACTTGCCAACCTGATGTATTACAGAAGGTTTAGGGCGCCACATAGCTACATATGTAAGTATGTCCTTATCACTGACCTTATAATGTACTAAGCATCTTGTACTTCACTAATGCTGAATCTGCCACTACAAGCAATTTATTCTGTCTTACAACCATGGAGTGCTCATAAATCAGTATTATACCCTTTTTCCTTTTCAGAGTTGGTGATTTTCCCAAATGCATGGAGAACTACAAGCAACATCATTTGGATTGAAAGACTAATATTGGCACACATATTGATTTTAATTAGTTTAATTAGTTCATTACACTAAAAATCAAATAGACCATTTATTACACTCACTAGTAATGGCATAAGATCAAGGATTTAATATGATAATGAAGCAGATCAATTATCACTCATAAAGAAAGTCATTAACAAGTGTAAACACTGTCAAATTGAATAGAATTACAGATTATGAAGTCACAGAATGTCTATGAGCGCAACGATTTTCCTTTAAAACACAGGTCGCACAGAAGGAAAAGTCACGTAATTAACAGTTCAGCGCTACAGTATTTACAACAAGTAACAATTCAAGGCAGCATAATAAATGAAAAACCAGAAATAGGTTTAATTTATGAAAGATTCAAATGTATATGGAAATATACAGAAATTGACTTTTGCCAATCACCACTAATTCAACAAGTTATTTGAATTTAAATCAATGAATTTTCAGGAAGATTGTAAAGTGTAATTATATGCAAAATATGTTTCCATAGGACTATCAAATGAACAGTTTCAGTAATTATTCTAAAATTTAGAAGAGTACATCTTTTCAACGCAATACATGTTACATTACACCTACAGTTTCCAAAATAATACAATAATTGCAATAAATTCATAACCTGCACCCAAGAAAGAGTTGTACAGATGATAAAAGACTGCGCCTATGCTTTTGTCTACAACAATTATTATTATTATTATTTATATAGCGAGAGCAAATTCCATAGCGCTGTACAAATGATAACATACTTTTAGTGGTCTGATTATTTTTAAGGATGTATTTTGTGGAAGAATTGTAATTTCTACTGTAAACTACGAGAGTACTGGTATGGTGCACAATCCACTGATTGTGGTTACATTTTGTCATGCTTTCCAAAATTCTCTAACAGGGAAAATAAGATTTAGAAAAAATAGAAATAAAGAAATAAAGATGTGTATTGTTATGTGTATTATTATGTTCAAACTAGCCACAGATGGTACATGTGCACCCATTTGTGCATTTAAAGTATAGAACCCTCGACTTATAGTGATAACTCCCTGGGATAAACAGGTTAATAAGTGAAAAAGTCAGCTTCCATGGTTTTCTCCCAAAATATGAATAGTTATTAACAGAGCTGTCCATTATATTTGTGGACACCAACATTATACCCCAACAAGAGGATGGAAAGATATATGATAAAAGTAAACATTCAAAATCTTGAGAAGTCATGGTTCTCCTTCGAAGATTCATTCTAGAAATTTTTAGTGATTTATTTTCGTAAAGTGTGATCTGGCAGGCGGCCTATGTCTTTGAAGAATGCGTCTGGCAGGATTTTATCAGATCTGCGCTCCCTCGGACTGATTGCTGAGACTACTTGTGCACTACTGTTACTAAGACAAAACAAAATGCAAAAGAACATTATGAACTGATAAACGTATTAGCAAATTTTAGCCCACCAGTGCCAAAGGAAACCAACAATTTTAGTTGTCTGATCCCATCCACAAGGGAAGTCTAGAACTGAAATACCTTGCAAGGCACTTTGCATTAAAGATGCAGCCACTCATATAATTGTTACAGAATTCTTGGGTCTTCTCCGTGAGGTGCTGTTGTAGCTTTGGCATTTCCATCTGTAAAATTCTGCAATTAGGTTGATCACAATTAAGTTCTAGGCCTCTGAGTCTCTTAATCCAGCACTGATTAAGTCTATTAAAGGGTACCTCTGCCGTGGTGCCTACAACATATGTTCATATTAAAGCATACAGGTTTATCTAAACATTGTAATAGCAGATTTGAAAATAAGTCTTTCAATCACCTATTAGTTCATTCTATTGCATGTGCTGTGGTTACTATTGTAACTCTCTAGATAACTCAGTTAGTGCTGGCTAGGGAGTAAAGGAATGGAGTGACTTCAGTTCACACAACGGCATGCTGGCAACAAAGCCATTATGTGGTATCACAAGGGAGGCTTGTTCTCCTTGGAAAAGTGTCCCAAGCAGGGCAAATCAAAGCATAGACTGGGTGGAGGTGGGTATTACATGAGTGTTACATTCACAAAGCTGAAGAAATGGTGGCACTGGGGTATGGTTAGTGAGAATTCAAAATTTTACATCTCTTCACTTGTCATTTGGGCCCAATAGCATCTGGGCAATCTTCTCCAGTTTTCATTTTATTCTCATATTATATGGCCAAGTCTATCCTCAACAACTGTATTGTTATTGTTTTGGAGAGTCTATGGAATGATGCAGAGTTTCCCTGTATCTTTGTGTCTATCTGAACTGAAGAATATCAACCCTGGTTTCAATCACTTAGACTGTCTAAAAATGTTCCAATCTTCTTTTTACTCCCTGAAAGCCATTATTTCATATAATTAAACGTCAGTGAGCAAGGTATTTATATCACCTATAGTGACCAGTTCAAACATCAATGTCTGCTTGCTGAATTTCCCCACTGGAGGTCTCTAGCCCTCGTCACACATTTCTACTGGAAATGGTCTGAAATGTGGTGTCTGTCTCCATTTAGTATGATGTGCCTAAGATAGATTTATACCAGAGGTGTCTGCTATCTCACAAACAAAAACATTCTACTCTGCATTCCTTCTTGTGTTTGCAACCCATCATTTGATCCAAATCGGTGAATGATGAACTAAACACAGAAAAAAGGACTCCTCTTTGTACTATAAAGCAGGCATAGATACAGAGCACAACTTGAGAATGTCTACGATTGGTCACAGCTGGATACACACCCAGAAAAAATAAATTTTTAGAAGAGAAAAAAAAAAAAGGGGCAGAGCTGCTGCACTGCCACAATTAAACATGTAAAAGCTTTTATTTAATGATCATTATACAAGGCATGGCACCATTAACATGAAAATCATGTGCGGGAATCTACTAATTGCAAGTTTATAATAACAAACAGAGATGCACGAACCATATTTAACAATTTAACAGTTTAATTACATTTGAAAGGTGAGGTAAAGACTGTGAAAAAATGTCAGATTCACTTACAAACCACATGAGTAAATATAGAATTTAGTTACAAAATTAGACAGTTGCCAGCTAATTAAACTGCAGATGGCACGCACTTATTGTTAAAATGAGAACACATCTGTTACAAATCAGACATTGTAAATGCCTGCGTCTACATTTAAAATTTGATTAGCTTCCACAACACTAATTCTTCATTATTCTTTTTAATTTATTTTCCAGATTAAAAATATCCCATCCTTAAAAATCCAGATGTTTTTATATAAGCGCTCTCAAGAATTACACTTAACTGAGTTTCACTTTAATGTAACATTAGAGCACTTCATATATGCTAATTTATATTTAATTTAGGTTTACACTTTCTTATTTCACCTTCCATCGTAAGTTTGTTCGGTCTGTTTTATTTTATTTTCACTAAGCAATGCATTTACAATCAAGATGCAAACTGTAGCTCCATTTAGCTATCTTGACATATATCAAAACTGGAAATTTTAAAAGTTCTGATTGGTCTAAATTTTGAAGCTGGCTGTAAATATATGTTGATTCACTATTAAGTAAATAAAGACTTTTGTAAAAATGCTTAAAATCAACTTGTGATGACAAATATTAATAAAGCAGAATGACCTCTGCAGGGGATCCCTTTAAACTGCAGCACTCAGCGAGAAAACACTTAAATCACAGCATTTATTTAGGCAATTAATACATATTACTTATTCATAAATTATATATTTAATTTCTTTCTAAGTTATTAATGAAAAATTACTTAGGTGTTTTGGGGTCAGGGCTTTAAGGTCATAATGGGCGGACGCATCTCGCTTGATTTTCATGCCAAATCATTTATTTACTTATATTTTCAACCTTTTTGAGGTTTAATAGCCTGATATCCCAGGTACTATAACCAGTGATGTCCTGAACGGTTCGCCAGCGAATAGTTCCTGGCGAACATCGCTTGTTCGCGTTCGCCACGGATGGCGAACATATGCGCTGTTCGGTCCGCCCCCTATTCGTCATCATCGAGTAAACTTTGACCCTGTACCTCACAGTCAGCAGACACATTCCAGCCAATCAGCAGCAGACCCTCCATCCCAGACCCTCCCACCTCCTGGACAGCATCCATTTTACATTCATTGTGAAGCTGCATTCTTAATGAGAGGAGGGGCAGTGTAGCTGCTGCTGATTTGATAGGGAAATTGATAGCTAGGCTAGTGTATTCAGTGTCCACTACAGTCCTGTAGGACTCATCTGATCTCTGCTGTAAGGACAGCACCCCAAAAAGCCCTTTTTAGCGCTAGAACATCAGTCTGCTTTTTTTTTCTGTGTAATGTAATTGCAGTTGCCTGCCTGCCAGCCTGTGTGTCAGGCTCACAGCATATACTGTGCCCACTTGCCCAGCATTTCAGGGCCTGCCCAGTGCCACCACTCACTCACTGGTGTCACAATAGCTTGCATTTAAAAAAAACAAAAAACTTTTTGGACTGTAATATAATAGCAGTCAGTTTCCTTCATGAGTGTGCGTTTCAGAGCCTGCCCAGTGCCACCACTCACTCACTGGTGTCCCAATAGCTTGCATTTAAAAAAAAAACAAAAACTTTTTGGACTGTAATATAATAGCAGTCAGTTTCCTTCACGAGTGTGCATTTCAGGGTCTGCCCAGTGCCACCACTCACTCACTGGTGTCCCAATAGCTTGCATTTAAAAAAAACAAAAAAAACTTGTTGGACTGTAATATGGTCGTGGTGCAGTCAGTTTCCTTCACGAGTGTGCGTTTCAGGGTCTGCCCAGTGCCACCACTCACTCACTGGTGTCCCAATAGCTTGCATTTAAAAAAAAACTAAAAACTTTTTTGACTGTAATAGATTGAATAGCAGTTAGTTGTCTGCCAGCGTGTGTGTCAGGCTCACAGCGTATACTGTGCCCACTTGCCCAGTGCCACCACTCATATCCGGTGTCACAATAGCTTGCATTTAACAAAAAAAAAACTTTTTGGACTGTAATATAATAGCAGTCAGTTTCCTTCACACGTGTGCGTTTCAGGGCCTGCCAAGGCACAGTGTCACACCGGTGCAACTCATATCTGGTGTAACAGTAGTGTACATTTAAAAAAATTAATTTTTTTTGACTGTAATAGATTGAATAGCAGTTAGTTGTCTGCAAGCGTGTGTGTCAGGCCTACAGCGTCTACTCTGCCAACTTCTGCCACTGCACAGTGCCACTCATATCTGTTGTCACAGTAGCTTGCACGCATAGTACAACTAATCGGAAAAAAAATGACAGGCAGAGGCAGGCCACCCCGCAGGGGCCATCATGGTCATGGTGCTGTGATTCCCTTTGGCCCTAGAATAATGCCCAGTGTTCAGAGGCCACGTACCCTGAACTCGAAAAGTTCTGAGGACATATTTGACTGGCTAACACAGGACACCCAATCTTCTACAGCTTCCGCTCGGAACCTTGACGCACCATCCTCCTCCAGCTTAGCTTCGGGCACCTCTCAAGTTACCACTCGCCCGCCTGCCGCCACCACCAACACTAGCACCACAGCAGCTTCACTTGGTATGTCAGAGGAGTTATTTACACATCAGTTAGAAGAAATGAGTGATGCGCAACCATTATTGCCAGAGGATGTAGATAACAGGGATATGTCTCAGTCAGGCAGCATTACACACATGGACGTACGGTGTGATGATGATGATGTTGAAGCAGTTGATGATGACGATGCGTCCGTGGATGTCACGTGGGTGCCCGCTAGAAGAGATGAAGAACAGGGGGAAAGTTCAGATGGGGAGACAGAGAGGAGGAGGAGGAGACGAGTTGGAAGCAGGGGGAGGTCGTCGCAAGGAGCTAGTGGCACAGTCAGACAGCATGCATCGGCACCCGGGGTTAGCCAGACAGCACGCCAATCAACGCATGCTGTTTCCACCACCAGAATGCCGTCATTGCAGAGCTCAGCAGTGTGGCATTTTTTTTGAGTGTCTGCCTCTGACAACAGTGATGCCATTTGCAACCTGTGCCAAAAGAAACTAAGTCGTTGGAAGTCCAACACCCACCAAGGTACAACTGCTTTGCGAAGGCACATGATCGCACATCACAAACGCCTATGGGATCAACACATGAGTACAAGCAGCACACAAACTCAAAGCCGCCATCCTCCTCCTGGTCCAGCATCTTCAGCCACGTTAACCACTGCTGTCCTCCTTGCCCCCTCTCAACCATCCGCCCCTCCGTCTCTCGCCTTGAGCAGTTCCTGCTCATCTGCCCACAGTCAGGTGTCTGTCAAGGACATGTTTGAGCGTAAGAAGCCAATGTCACAAAGTCACCCCCTTGCCCGGCGTCTGACAGCTGGCTTGACTGAACTCTTAGCCCGCCAGCTTTTACCATACAAGCTGGTGGAGTCTGAGGCGTTCAAAAAATTTGTAGCTATTGGGACACCGCAGTGGAAGGTACCCGGCCGAAATTTCTTTGCACAAAAGGCAATCCCCAACCTGTACTCGATTGTGCAAAAGGAAGTAATGGCATGTCTGGCACACAGTGTTGGGGCAAGGGTCCATCTGACCACGGATACCTGGTCTGCAAAGCATGGTCAGGGCAGGTATATCACCTACACTGCGCATTGGGTAAACCTGCTGACGGCTGCCAAGCATGGAATGCGTGGCTCTGCAGAGGAGTTGGTGACACCGCCACGACTTGCAGGCAGGCCTGCTGCCACCTCCTCTACTCCTCCTACTCCATCCTCTTCCATAACCTCCTCGGCTGAGTCCTCTTCTGCTGCTGCGTCTTGCTCCACATCAACGGCACCCCCCCAGCTCCCCAGGTACTATTCCACATCCCGGATACGGCAGTGTCACGCCGTCTTGGGGTTGACTTGCCTGAAAGCAGAGAGTCACACCGGACCAGCACTCCTGTCCACCCTGAATGCACAGGTGGATCAGTGGCTGACTCTGCACCAACTGGAGATCGGCAAAGTGGTTTGTGACAACGGAAGAAATTTGTTGGCGGCATTGCATTTGGGCAAGTTGACACATGTGCCGTGCATGGCACATGTGTGTAATCTGATCGTACAACGCTTTGTGCATAAGTGCCCAGGCTTAAAGGATGTCCTGAAGCAGGCCAGGAAGGTGTGTGGCCATTTCAGGTGTTCCTACACGGCCATGGAGCACTTTTCAGATATCCAGCGGCAAAAAAACATGCCAGTGAGGCGCTTCATTTGCGACAGCCCGACACGTTGGAATTCAACACTCCTAATGTTCGACCGCCTGCTCCAACAAGAAAAAGCCGTTAAGGAGTATTTGTATGACCTGGGTGCTAGGACAGCCTCTGCGGAGCTGGGAATTTTTTTGCCACGTTACTGGACGTTCATGCGCAATGCCTGTAGGCTCATGCATCCTTTTGAGGAGGTGACAAACCTAGTCAGTCGCACCGAAGGCACCATCAGCAACATCATACCATTTGTTTTCTTCCTGGAGCATGCCCTGCGAAGAGTGCTGGATCAGGCCGTAGATGAGCGTGAAGAGGAAGAGTTGTGGTCACCATCACCACCAGAAACAGCCTTATCAGCATCGCTTGCTGGACCTGCGGCAACGCTGGAAGAGGATAGTGAGGAAGAGGAGTCAGAGGAGGAATGTGGCTTTGAGGAGGAGGAGGAAGACCAACCACAACAGGCATCCCAGGGTGCTCATTGTCACCTATCTGGTACCCGTGGTGTTGTACGTGGCTGGGGGGAAGAGATCACTGAAGACGAGGAACAGGACATGACTAGCTCGGCATCCAACCTTGTGCAAATGGGGTCTTTCATGGTGTCGTGCCTGTTGAGGGACCCTTGTATAAAAAGGCTGAAGGAAAATGACCTTTACTGGGTGTCCACGCTACTAGACCCCCGGTATAAGCAGAAAGTGCACCCTCAGAGAACGACTCAACCGACAGGTAGCAGACTACCTCGCCTTAACTGCAGATATCGACACTCTGAGGAGCGATGAACCCCTTGACTACTGGGTGTGCAGGCTTGACCTGTGGCCTGAGCTATCCCAATTTGCGATAGAACTTCTGGCCTGCCCCGCTTCAAGTGTCCTGTCAGAAAGGACCTTCAGTGCAGCAGGAGGTATTGTCACTGAGAAGAGAAGTCGCCTAGGTCAAAAAAGTCTAGATTACCTCACCTTTATTAAGATGAATGAGGGATGGATCCCGAAGGGACTGACAGTGGGCGATACATTCGACTAAAAAAGGCCTGATGAGGGGGACGTAACAGGGTGTCGCGGCTGCCGGCCCGCCGCGTGATATTTAAATCCCTAGCTCACCCCAGTACCTTGCCCTGTCGTGGTTTCCTGTTCCTGGTTTCCTGAGAGTGCTTTATCATTGTGAATCTGATTTCCTGGTATCCTGATCTTGACTTTTCCCTGGTTATTCTGAATTCTGGTTTCCCTGACTTGGCTTGTGTAAATGGTATTGTGTATTTTCTAGCTTCCTTGACCTCGGCTTTCCCTTTGACCATTCTCTGTCTCTAGCATATTAGTCCGGCCATTCTAAGGTCTGGTTTACGCTCTGTCCTTTTATTTTCCTTTTCTTGTATATGTTTACATAGTTTCTGCGTGCTGGACCACACTAGTAGTCATGACATTGGGATTAAACTGATAAGAATAGTACTACTTAACACACCACTCCTATCTGGTGGCACATTAGATTGCACGCGCAGTGCCCCAAATTTGAAGTAGGAGGGCCGACCAAGCATCTTTTTGCATCTCCAGGTTCCTAAAATCGATGCCATATACACGTCCATAACAGGGATTAAACTGATAGGAATAGTACTACTTAACACACCTTATAATAACGCAGAGAGAGGCAACGCAGAGAGTGGAGTCTGAAGAAGAGGAGTCAGAGGAGGAAGGTGGCTTTGAGGAGGTGGAAGACCAAACACAGCAGGCGTCCCAGGGGGCTTGTTGTCACCTTTTGGTTGTACGTGGCTGGGTGGAGGAAGAGACCTTCAATGACATCAGTGAGGACAAGGAACGGGACATGGTTAGCTTGGTATCCAACCTTGTGCAAATGGGGAGTTTGCGGTTGTGCAAATGGACTGTTTGCGGTGCGTTAAACGGGGAGTTTGGTCTGTCACTGTGAAGCGGGCGTAACCATTACACTACCTGATTGATACAACATCATACCTGATGTTTTAACCCCTTAAGGACCAAACTTCTGGAATAAAAGGGAATCATGACATGTCACACATGTCATGTGTCCTTAAGGGGTTAAAGCACGTTATTCCAAACAATTTAGCAATGTTAGGTGATTTATGCCCTTTATGGATTAAAACCAGACTCTGCATCAACTATGTAATTTTCCATGGGAGTTTTGCCATGGATCCCCCTCCGGCATGCCACAGTCCAGGTGTTAGTCCCCTTGAAACAACTTTTCCATCACTATTGTGGCCAGAAAGAGTCCCTGTGGGTTTTAAAATTCGCCTGCCTATTGAAGTCTATGGCGGTTTGCCCGTTCGCGAACATTTGCGGAAGTTCGCGTACCGAAAATTTTATGTTCGCGACATCACTAACTATAACCTCAATACATTTTTGGCATCTTAACATGCTCTCTCAACACAAATCTCAACACTAATCCCATTCATATTTGGCATTAATAGCGTGAGACAGTTCTGCGGCCTTCTTGAGGTGCGGGTGTGAGAGAAGCGGCCAATCTTTCTACCCTACGTCCTTTGGGAATCTACAGCATTAACCCCAACCCACTGGAAAGGGTATCCTGGAACCCTTTCTTATTTGCATCCGTGTATGCAGAAACCTATGGACCCACAGCACAAGATCTGTCTACCAGTGCCTTACAACAATGATGGCTGAAGGCGACATGGCATAGTGGCTGCGGCAACATGGCAGTTATACCCACTGAGCTTTGGAGAGATACTCTGGAGGCTTTTGATTTGATATGCACTAACTTTTGGCTGAAGTTACCATCATCCCAGCCTCAGCAACCACGCAAAAAAGCAAAGACTGGGCATGCATTAATGGAGTGCAACTTACTGGGGATCCTGGGGCCCACACATCAGACATTCTTGGGAGAGCATTTGGAAATTAAGCCCCCTGCGCCACATTCACTCCTTAAATTCCTACACCTGGGGTGCATGGCTGGGAAGGTACCGTGTTCATGCTCACCTCCTACCCTGGTGACTGATTAGTGGTGGTCTTTAGGCATTACATTACTTTCCAGGACCCAGGGAATCCTAAGCAGGGACATGCTGGGCTGAGGAGCTTGCAAGGACAGGCTGATGATGGTACCATCAACTTGCAGGACGAGAAAAAGAGGAGGATCAATATTAAAAGGAGGAAAAATAAGAAGCTTAGGTTTGGAGAGAGTGCATTTCTGGAAGCGTGAGGACATCCAATCAGAGATGGAAGATAGGAAACCAGCGATGTTCTAGGAGAGAGATCGGGGAGAAGAGAAATATCTAGCTCTCATCGAAATACATGTGGTAGTGTAATCCAAAGAAATTAATACGTTTGCTAAGAGAGTATAAAGAGAAAACAAATGGTGACCAAGAATTTTTCCACATTTTTGCTTGGTTTCTATCCTTCACTCTGCCCTTCCTACTGTGTTTGTTATATCCCACCTACTTTACACTGTAAGCTCGTTTGAGCATGGTCCTCATTAACATATTGTTCCTGTAACATTTTGTACTTGTCTCATTTATCATTACATTTCTCTCTTTATAACATTATAAAGTGCTGTGCAATAAGCTTGCGCTATATAAATGCTGATAATAATTTTAATAATAATAGTTCACATGTGCAAATAAGCTAATAGCAGCCATTTTCAGTACTGTAAACTGAGCAGTTTATAGTGATCTATGCATGTGTATGGCCATAAGTTGAGCTCTTGTTGTTGTCAAGATTACTGTGGTCCCATGTTTACATTAGTGTCACACTTTTCATGACATAAAAGGTTTTATTAAGAAGTATATATTTTGCTTGATTTTATTTGCACTGTTTATTGTGTCTTCTCTCTATTGTATGTGGTTTGTTTTTCTGTCTTGGGGACTAGAGGATTCTTTTATGGATTCTTTTATTCTTTGCTGGGAATGTTGGAGATGGCTAAAAAAGTTAGGAACAAGGTTTTTCAAAAAAAATAAAATGATAATAATTCTTAAAGGGACACAATAGTCACCAGAACTACTATAGTTTAATGTAGTTATTCTAGTGTCTATATCCTGTCCATGCACACTTTTCAATGTAAACACGGTCTTTTCAGATAAAAGGAAGTGTTTACATTGCTAACTAGTAACACCACTAGTAACAGTCACTCAGAGGTGCTTCCCGGGTCAGTGCTACAGTGTGCAGCACCTACGTTAAAGCGCCCCATGACAGATAGACACATTTACATACACACACTCACTAACAGACAGATACACACACTCACCGACACACACACTGATACTGCAACACTCACAAATTATTATTTGTTTTATTTTAGTGGACAGCTTGAGTGGTTGCTTTCCCTGGGGTCCAGTGAGGTCCAGGGGGCTGCTGTCATCTCCCTGCTCTGCTCCCCGGAGCACTGTTTAGAGATGCTGAGTGATGTCTTATTCCGGCATCTGGCATGAATGGAGGGCATGCAAGAGAGCAGAGCAAGGAGATGGCAGCTCCTTCACCGCCTCCACAATCAACCGCCAGCCTGCCCGTCTCCCTCAGATGTCTGTGAGAAACCCTCTGCACTCGGCTCTCCATGAACTGGCTGCCTGTCTCCACTTGCCTCTGCTCCCAGGCAGCCGATCACCTTGGGGGCTGAACAGGCTCACAAATCCCAGGTTGACATGGCGAACTGGCGTCTGGGATTTGTCAAGCCCTGTTATAGAGAGAGGTCTGGAGTTCTAAACCTGGAGTCGGTTTTTGGGACTCTTTAAGGCTCAGGAATGTATGTTTATTTGATTGCTCAAGTTAGACAGATATTAGAAGTCAAAGGAGTAAGTAAATTTTCTCATTAAACATCAGTGATTCACAGAAAATAAGTCACAGAGGCAGAGAGACAGGGGCCAGGTTACTCTACATACAACAAATGTTGCAATGATGCAAACTATCATGAAGCATTCTATAAATAATTTAGCTTTTAAAAGAGAAAAAAAAACTGTTCCATAACAGCTACAAGTATTCTACGATTCAGATGTCACTGTACTTGCCAATGACAAAGATACACACACACAAACCAAGTAAAGGACAGCAAACCAAAAACACAGTAGAAAACTGTCAAACTCCCTGTATCTTGTGATTACATTCATACATTTCTAAGAATCATTCTAACTAAGCTCTAAACATTGAACTGTATACATTTCAAACAGCAGTCATTTAAAATTCATTTTTTTATGGCATGGAGTGATTCTTGGTCCTGTTGAGTACAGTAAAAGGGTGAAGAATATGCAAACATTACTGCAACTTCAGCAAACATTTAGAAGAATACCCATGATAGCAGTAAATATATTGGACTTTGATGAATGGACATAATACGTTTGACCGTTGAATAACCAGACATTTTAATGGCTTCTACAATAATGATGGATACAAGATTATCCTTAGAGAAATTAGAAAATTATAGATAAAATGAAATATTGCTAAACGTATTTAGATGGAAAAATTATGGATGACGAGGGGCAGCTTAATTTGGGTCTGCAAAACATGAGACTTTTATTAGTTTTAGTTTTGCTACCTAAACTGCATCCACCACCGGCAATGAGTTTTTAGTTTTTATAAGGACAGACTGAGAAGATCACAGCTAGAACATCCGTTCCCAGTAGTTGTGAGCCTACAGCTCCGAGTGCTGTTACATCACCAGCTGACCTATTGAAAGCAAGGGTTGCTATCACCACACATCAAGGACTTATATATGTTTTGGAACACCGGCATGAGATGGACAACTAGGTAGAATCCCACATGGGACAGGGAAGTTAATTTCTGTAAACGATTGGACACTAACAGGGTCATTTACTAAAGTGAGAATTCAAAGTGAATTCAAATAAGGGTACCCGAACAAGAAGCATAGCTGGCTTAGAGAATTACCCCAATCCAGCTATTTTGACCCTAAATTTGAAATTAACTTTGAATGAACTTTTTTTTTTTTTTTTTACTTTAGTGAATAGACATGTTATATGCATTTAATATCAAAATGAAGCTAGCATTCTGCATTGAAAGCCCAACTCCCTCAAAAACATGTTATTATCTCTATCAATCTTCTATAGCTCTACTTATTGCCACGTAGGAAGGACGATAATCTTATATAATTAAATAAATGAGACATGATTGTCTATGGCACTTTCCTTATAATGTCAAGCAGCAATGACAGTACAAAAACGTGTATCCACACAAATATACACACAAGCTTTACAACAGTAAGTCAAAACATTTATTTATAAAATATTTTACCGGGAAGGATACTAGATTTCTCTAGTTTTCAACATAGTTTTAAAGGGAAACTGCCATGGCCAAAACTATGCTATTTTTTTAAATGTAATCTATGCATTGTGTAAGCAAATTGGGGGGAAATCCTATTTAAAAATAAGTCTTTCTCCCAGCTGTCAATCATTTCTTCGGCATAGGTTCTATGCCTCAGTAATGATTGACAGGAAAAGCAGAAAATCAAAGGATGTGAAGCTGCTCCAGTGGCCGTCTGATTGACAGCCACTAGAGACATGTTATCGGCAAAATGTAAACATTGTCATTCCTCATAAACATCAATATTTTACATTGTAAGTGACAAAGGGTCAGCCTCTATGGACTAAAACAACTACATTAACATATTTGGGCTTAGAGGTCCCCTTTAGTGAGGTGAAATAGGGATTACTATTTAAATTAAAATAGACATTACCATATTTATATTCATTTTTATTAAGGGAAAATAAAACATATAGAGGGTATTTATTATGCCAGGGGTTCCCAACCCAGTCCTCAAGTACTCCCTACCAGTCCAGGATTTAGGGAATACCCTGTTGTTTCTAAAGTGTTTTTTGTTTTTTTACCCAAAAAACCCTTAGACACAATTGAGTAATCCTTAAATCCTGGACTGTTAGGGGGTACTTAAGGACTGGGTTGGGAACCATTGTATTATGCTACTGTGGGAGGCAAGATGTTCTCAACAACAGTCTTGGTGCCAGCAGTTTTAATAGCAGTAACTGGAATTGGCCAACTTTGACTTTGAACATGCATACTTACTACAAGGTAGCACATTCTATCTGCTGTTGAATTAAACATCCCAAACACATGGCTGGGCATCATGGGAGTTGAATTTGCACAAGCACTAAGCAGATACAAGTTTTATTTACCAATCTTTAGACTAATCAATTGTATTTGATTATTCAATTCACAAAAGTATTATGAGTAATATTCCACATTTAACAACAACGAATGGTGCAGATGTAATGCACAGGCCCTGTATTGGAATTGATACTGTTATTTCCCTGCAACATATCTTAGTTTTCTTTTTATCCTATCTGGTATATTAACTTTAAATTGCCTCTATTTTGGTAAGAGTTTTTGGTATGGGAACCTACATTGCTTACATATGTGCAATGAGTCAGAGTGATGCTTTTGTGTTCTAACCTTCAGCAGTGACAGCATTGACTGACGTGAGGCTAAATGGTTAGAAATAGATAGGGTGACATGTGTAGCTTGTGTGGTTATAGGAAAAAAAGTGTGCAAAATAGTGCTAAGTTGTCCTAAGTATAGAAAATCAGATACACAATTGCTCCAGCTATTTAGTGCTCTGTGCTCACAACAAAAAAGATGTGCCACAAATATAACTGAATTGGTGTACAGCCCAGTAATATATTTTTAATTGATGTTTGAAGTCTTATTACCAAGACTTTTCTTATATGTAGTAAAGATGAATCTGTATTCTCTTAAAATATGCTGTATTTAGCTCACAAGATTTGGGGGACATGTACTGACATCGATGCACCTCAACTGGAAGTCCCCTACACCACCAGTCAAAAAACAGGTAGTGAAAACGTTGAAAACAATGCAGCTCCATAAAGACATGGCTCACCATAACCTGAACTCTTTCCCAAAGTTTGTGAAAATCTTGTTTGAATGGAATGAATTTTACAAGACCAACATTGCCCCAACCCCATAGAGCCCATTGTGCTATTCTCTGTTACTCTCTCTGACCCCCATTTCCTCCCTTCCTCTGTGCCCTTCATCCTACCCAATGTATAAGTCAGGGGTAGAGTGCTCAATATAGACTACCCCTGACTTATACCATTGGCATATCAGGCTGATCCCGCCCATAAATGCAGTCCAGATCTAATTGCAATAATTTTAGCTTACAATAATTTTTAGTAGTTTAGCTCCTTAAGGACTGAGCCAATTGTACAAGTTGTGATCAAAACAAAACGTAAACAAAAGCTGGAATTTGCACTATATGTCTGTTCAACCATAATTCACCTCTTTCATATTAAATGCACCCACACTTATTATATATCATTTTGTTCAGGAGAAATAGGGCCTTCATGTCACATCCATTGATATATGAAACATATTTTAATATAAATAAAATATAAAGGAAATGTGAGAAATTGAGAAAATGCTATTTTTTTAGTTCTGCGTGGCATTGTACTAATGGGGTATGTCCAGACTTTTTTAATAGCCACTTAGTCACAAACACTGGCCAAAGTTAGCATTCATATTTGTTTGTATGTGAAAAATGCAAAAAACTAATTTGAACGTTAATTTTGGCAAGTGTTTGTGACTAAGTGGCTACTAAAAAAGACTGGACATACCCCATTTGCAATACCTTTGGTTGTCTACCTTTGCAAATGATATGCCATCATGGGGGTAATTCTCATTCCTGGGCTACCATACGATCTCAAAGGCAACATAACCAATCGGGCAAAACTCAATGTGAAAAATCGGAAATGCAAGCCTTATATTTGACTTTAAAAAAAAACAAAACATAAAATCTCTACATGGGGGTACTGTTATACTCGGGAGACTTTGCTGAATACAAATACCAGTGTTTCAAAACAGTAAAACGTAGCACAACAACATCATAAGTGAAAGTGCCGTTTGTGTGTGGAAAATGCAAAAAATTTCACTTTCACTGACAATATGTTTCTATGATATCATTGTTGTGATATGTTTTACTATTTTAAAATACTAATATTTGTGTTCAGCAAAGTCTCCCGAGTAAAACAGTACCCCTCCCCCCCACCCCGCCCCATGTACAGGTTTTATAGTGTCTTGGAAAGTTACAGGGTTAAATACAAGGCTTGCGAACTGAATTCTCTGTACTTTCTGCCTGGGTTGTCAGGCAAGTCCTACAAATTGTTATTTATTAAATTACTTAATAATTTTAAAATATAAAAATATATATGTAATATATATGTAATATATTTTTATTTATGTGTAGGTGGATAGATATATAGATACATGTATGTATTTATAACAGCATTCTAAATGTATTTCATCATTCTAAATGAATTTCAGACAATAGCGAATGCATGGGAATTTCACAGCGCTATCTTGTGTGGGCAGGTGACGTGTCCCGCAGGGCCTTCATCTATCCACACTAAGATGACGGCGCCTAGGACCAAAATCCAGACAAGAAATAAACAGGTAAAAAAAAAAAAGAAAAATAGGGGAGCTAGGGGGACAATCAAATGGAGTGGAGACAGGAAGGTGGATAAAAAAAACAACAAAAAAACATATGCTGCTTTAAGTGTTATGTTTTAAAATTTGTCTAAAGTACCCTAAGTGGGGCAATTACCATGGAAACCAGGGCACCAGGAGGCACAATCATATGTGACTCCACCCCCTTTATATTTTTGCACAACATATTAGATCAGAATACTTTGTTATTGTTTGTCAGATATAGTCTTACAAAACTATTATGCCTTAAAAAGATATATATACACACACAAATTAAACAAGGGGTGAAAGCATGCTGTGAAGAGCCATTACATGGGATGAATTCCAAACAAAAATTTTTAAAATAAAAATAAAAATCCACACAGGAAATTAAGTTAACCCCTTCAGGACGGAGTCAATAGTACACGTTCTGATCAAAACAAAATGTAAACAAAAACTGGAATTTGCGCTATATGTCTGTTCATCCGTAATTTGCCTCTTTCATATTAAGTACACCCACATTTATTATATATCATTTTGTTCAGGAGAAACAGGGCTTTAACTTCTCATGAACTATTCATATATAAAACATAACTTATTATGAATAAAATAAAAAAACTGTGAGAAATTAAGATTTTTTTAAAAATGGTAGTTCTGCCTGACATTTTAGCTGTAAATGTCATGGTACTGTTAGCTTTTACTTCAATAAAATGCACATATTTGTATTCAGCAAAGTCTCACAAGTAA
Organism: Pelobates cultripes; assembly: GCA_933207985.1. Classification (NCBI taxonomy): domain Eukaryota; kingdom Metazoa; phylum Chordata; class Amphibia; order Anura; family Pelobatidae; genus Pelobates; species Pelobates cultripes. Next base: position 276,686,286 of record OW240915.1, on the reverse strand, counting down.
AACAGTACCCCCCATTAACAGAATTTACGGTGTTTTGGAAAGTTACAGGGTCAAATATAGCATATTCTATTTTTCATTTTATTCACTTTAAAATTTGCCAGATTAGTAATGTTACCTTTGAGACCGTGTGGTATCCCAGGAATGAGAATTACCCCCACAATGGCATACCATTTGCAAAGTACACATCAAGGTATTGCAAGTGGGGTATGTCCAGTCTTTTTAGTAGCCACCTAGTCGCAAACACTGGCCAAAATTAGCGTTCATATTTGTTTTTGTGTGAAAAAAGCAAAAAACTAATATTTGGCCAGAGTTTGTGACTAAGTGGCTACTAAAAATGACTGGATATACATCTTTTGCACCTTGGGTTGTCTACTTTTGCAAATAGTATGCAATCATGGGGGTAATTCTCATTCCTGGGCTACCATACGGTCTCAAATGCAACATTACCAAACTGGCAAATTTCAATGTGAAAAAAATGAAATGCAATCCTTATATTTGACTCTCTAACTTTCCAAAACACCATAAAACTTGTACATAGGGGGTACTGTTGTACTTGGGAGACTTCACTGAACACAAATATAAGTGTTTCAAAACAGTAAAACATGTTACAACAATAATATCGCCAGTAAAAGTGCAGTTCATGTATGAAAAATGCAAAAAAATTCACTTTTACTGAAAATATCATTGTTGTAATACAATTTATCATTTTGAAACACTAACAGATAAGTCTCCTGAGTAAAACAGTACCCCCGTGTACAGGTTTTATGGTGTTTTGGAAAGTTAGAGAGTCAAATATAAGGATTGCATTTCATTTTTTTCACATTGAAATTTGCCAGTTTGGTAATGTTGCATTTGAGACCGTATGGTAGCCCAGGAAGGAGAATTACCCCCATGATTGCATACTATTTGCAAAAGTAGACAACCCAAGGTATTGCAAAAGATGTATATCCAGTCATAATATTTGTGTTCAGATAAGTCTCCTGAGTAAAACAGTACCCCCCCTGTGTACAGGTTTTATGGTGTCTTGGAAAGTTACAGGGTTAAATATAGTGCTTGCGAATTAAATTATCTGCACTTTCTGCCTGGATTGTTAGGTATGTCAATCAAATTTTAATTAATAAAATCACATAATTATTCTAAAAGATTACTTAAATATACACGTAGAATTTTAATATATATACATATATATGTATTTAAATTCTACGTGTATACTTATGTAATCATTTATATTTATCTATATAAATATATTTGCGGTTATTTGTATTTTATATATAGATATATATAGAATGTCATTCTAAGTGTATTTTGTTACCAATATATATATATATTATTAATAACAAAATACAGTTAGAATGAAATTACATATGTGTATATAAAATTTATTTTAAATTTTTTAAAATATTTTATTTTATTATTTTATTTATTTATTCTTGTAATTATACGTGTATATATAAATATAAAATATATATATATGTATTATATATATATATATATATATATATATATCTTATATATATGTTTATTATATTTATATATATATATATATATATATATATATCTTATATATATATGTAACGTCAGTCTAAGTGTATATATATATATATATATATATATATATATATACACTTTTAATTGATTTTAAAACATGTTTAATAATTTTTTATTATTCTTCCCACCAGCAGAGGGACTGTCTGACATTTCAAGGTAAGTATCCCAGCGGCTCCAGGGCTTAAAGCCGTAACAGCGTTAAGGGGTTAACGTTATATGTTCTGGGGGTAAATATATATTATGCTTTCACAAATGGAAATATTATTTTCCATCAATAACACATAAATGGTCATATATGGTGATCAGAAAATGAGAGAAAATAAAATAAAACAGTGCATAATATTTGAAATGTCTTCAAGTAAGAGCATTGCTGTTACTCATAGTATTAAGGAACAGCATTAAAGCCAGGGCTCGAGTCCTGCAGTAACGCATGGGAACAGCGTTCCTGCACTTTTTCCACAGCAGGAACGCCGTTACCGTTACTGGTCCTGCAGGACTTGTTTGCCCGAGAGGCAAACAAGGCATTTGCCTTGTAAGCCTCGGGGCAAGCGGCCGGTTGAAGTCCGGGTGGACGACGAGGGAGCACTGATTTGTGAACTCTCCCTGGTCAGCTCCCTTGCGCAATGCAGAGTGATGTCGGAAGCCGGAAAATTATGTCACATGTAGAGCTCACAAATCAGCGCTCCCTCACCGCCCGCCTGGACCTCAACTGACCACCTTCCTGCCCGCCTTCCTGCCCAAACAGCCCGCCCATCAGCCCAACTTTACCCCAGATAAAAAGTCCACCTAGCTCTCCCAAAGGTAGGGAGGCTAGATGAAATTAAATTAAAATTAAAAAATAATCTGTGAGTGGAAATGTGTGTGTGTGTGTGTGTGTGTCTGTCAGTGAGTCTGTGTGTGTATATCTGTCAGTGAATGTGTGAATGAATGAGTGTGTGCCTGTCTGTCAGTAAGTCGGTGACAGTCCCCCCACCCACCATACAGAACCCCTACCCACCTACCTCAGAGCCACCCTACTCACCTCACAGCCACCCTACTCAACTTACAGCCCCCATACCCACCATACAGACCCCCCACCCACCTCCCAGACCCCCTACCCACCTTACTGAACCCCTACACACTCACAACTCCCCTACGCACTTAGATACTCACTTAAAGACCCCCTACCCACCTCACAGTCCCCTACCTTCTCACAGCCCCTCTTCCTTTTCACAGCTCCCCTACCCACACCTTGTCACAGCCATCCTCACCCTGTCTTCCCACACACCGTTCTTGGGTGAGCTCACACACTTTTTTCCCCAGGACTTCACCCCTGATTAAAGCATCACTGTAACACATAGGGTTAAACAGTAATTGGAGAGTCTCATTGGCACTCACAGAGTTAAATAATTTTAGAGTCTCACTGGCACATACAGAGTTAAAAACAATGTGAGAGTCTCATTGGCACACACAGTGTTAAATAATAATTTGCAAGTCTAACTAGCACACAGAGGGTTAATAAATAGTTTGAAAGCCTTTCTTACAGGGTTAATGAGCAGTTTCAAAGCCTCACTGGCACACTTAGGGTTAAGGAATGCTGTGAAACTCTCACTTTAACTCATTTAGTGGAATAGTTTGAGCCATAACTGACAGAGTTAAGAAAAGGTTTGAAAGCCTCACAGGCAAACACAGGGTTAAGGAATCCTGTGCCAGCCTCATTCTAAGTATAACTTTGTATCGAGTTCCAAACAAAGCACCTGCTGTTCTAAGAGTCGAACCTTGTGATTTCCTTACCTCAGCCTGCATGTACACCGCCTGTCTCCGCTGCTCGATACCCGCTGCCTCCTCGTCCTCTGAGCACCTGCACCTACCTCACACCCTCCCTGAACACCTGCCCCGGCTGCAGGCCCTCACTGAGTCCCAGGGGGTCCGTTAGGAAAGGCGCGAAGTGAGCAGGACAGAGGCGGGAGAGGAGGGACACATAGCAGCCCGAGCCTGGGGCTGGTGTTACCTCGGGCTGTAAACCTGGCTGGGGAGGATTAACTGTATCATGGTGACCATTACAGTATACATCGCCCAGAACACCAAAAATATCACATGGGATAACATGGGAAAAGAGGCACATATTATAAATTGCACATAATATAACATATACTAAATAATATAGCACGATTTAATAAATATAACATCATAAATGGCATATAATATAAACTGATATAATAAATATGGCATATAATAAATTGCACATAATATAACATATACTAAATGGCATATAATATAGCATGATTTAATAAATATAAAAAATAATAAATGGCATATAATATTACATAATATAATAAATTGCACCTAATATAGCATAATATAACATATAATAAATGGCATATAATATAGCATGAGTTAATACATATAACATCATAAATGGCATATAATATAACCTAATTTAATAAATATGGCATATAATAAATTGCACATAATATAACATAATATAGCATGAGTTAATACAAATAACATCATAAATGGCATATAATATAACCTAATTTAATAAAAATGGCATATAATAAAGTATCACCTGACACAGGGTTTGGGATTTTTAATGCAGGCTATGCTTGGATTTGTTAGGGTAAACCAGAATGTTACACTTCATTGTTCACAAAACAAAGTATCACACAGACAATACAAATGCAATTTAAATTCTAATTTCAGGATTTAGTCAACTATAGAGTCAGAATTAGACAATGCTTAGAAAAATCCTCAGGTATCCATTAAGACTATTTTCTCAATATTACTATGTTTTTTAAGGGGTTTTATGTTTATTATTATTTATCAATTTGTATATAATTTAAAACAAATTCAGGATGGGTTATTCACGAAACACTGACATATAGCAAACGGAAAACAAATGTAGACAGAAGGTTTTATTTTGGAAAATAAAAATCAGGGTTTTAATAATGAAACTCTACATTGTAGCAAATTCAAATCTGATTGGCAAAGTTGAGGCTAAATAAGATTTAGGGAAAATAATACTCCAATTCAACTAATACCAAAGCTTCACTATTTTTACCTCAATATTGCCTTTTTGATTTCCACATGCTACAGTTCATAGTTAAAAAGTGCTGGCAGCTTGGCTTTGTTAGCTTTAATTTGCAAAAGTAGATTTCAAATCATTGCAGTTTGCTCTTAAGTGAATAAATTCCTCAAAATCTTTAGATAGAAATTGACCTTGGGTTTGAAAGCTACATTGTAAGAAATATAAAAATAAACAGAGGAATTCCATTTTACTGTAAAAACTCCCATGGTTGTCATCAGAAATCCTGTGGCCCCCCTTACAAATTCAATACCCATCCAAAAAAATATTCCAAGACTCTGTTATATTTACCTTTCTCTGCTACCCTGTGCATGCCATTATTATGCAACACCTAATCTCCAACCTCCCATTGCCACATCCAAATATACTGTAATGTTTGTGTATGTAATGTGTCCATATTTGTGACAGGATATTTGAATATGTAATGCAATATGCATATGTAATGTGCGGCAATGTATGTATGTAACGACACGTGTAATGTCATTGCTTGTACGTGACTGTAAATGTTGTTAATGTGGATCAATGGAACTGGATATTTGTATGCAGCCTACACATATAACATGCCCCCGTAGTATACAGGTGATACTCGAAAAATTTGAATATCGTGCGAAAGTTCATTTATTTCAGTAATGCAACGTAAAAGGGGAAACTAATATATGAGAGACGCATTACATGCAAAGCAAGATAGTTCAAGCTGTGATTTGTCATGAGTGCGATGATTATGGCTTACAGTTTATGAAAACCCCAAATCTACACTCTCAGTATATTAGAATATTACATGCAATCAATAAAACAAGCAGTGTACATAGATCAATATCGGACCTTTGAAAAGTATAAGCATGCATATGGACTCAGTACTTGGTTTGAGCCCCTTTTGCAGCAATTACTGCCTCAATGCGGTGTGGGTGTGGCACAGCTGAGGTGTTATGGAAGACCAGAATGCTTCAATAGCGGCCTTCAGCTCATTTGCATTGTTCGGTCTCATGCCTCTCATGTTTCTCTTGGCAGTGCCCCATAGATTCTCTATGGGGTTCAGGTCAGGCGAGTTTGCTGGCCAATCAAGCACAGTAATCCCATGGTCATTGAACCAGGCTTTGGTGCTTTTGGCAGAATGGGCAGGTTTTTCCTGCTGGAAAATGAAGTCAGCATCCCCATAAAGCTCGCCTGCGGAAGGAAGCATGAAGTGCTCCAAAATCTCCTGGTAGACCGCTGCGTTGACCCTGGACTTAATGAAGCACAGTGGACCAACACCAGCAGATGACATGGCTCCCCAAATCAACACATACTGTGGAAACTTCACACTAGACTTCAAGCATCTTGCAGTGTGTTCCTCTCCATTCTTCCTCCAGACTCTGGGTCCTTGGTTTCCAAATGAGATGCAAAAGTTGCTCTCATCAGAAAAGAGGACTTTGGACCACTGAGCAACAGACCAGGTCTGTTTTTCTTTAGCCCAGGTAAGAAGCTTCTGATGTTTTTTGTTGTTCTGGAGCGGCTTTACAAGAGGAATACGACATCTGAAGCCCATGTCCAGGATCTGTCTGTGTGTGGTGGCTCTTGATGCACTGACTCCAGCCTCAGTCCACTCCTTGTGAAAGTCTCCAACACTTTTCAATGGCCTTTTCCTGAAAATCCTCTCCAGGCTGCGGTCATCCCTGCTGCTTGTGTACCTTTTTCTTCCACACTTTTCCCTTCCACATAACTTTCTATTAATGAGCTTTGATACAGCACTTTGGTAACATCCAACTTCCTTCACAATTACCTTTTGGGGCTTTCCCCCCTTACGGAGGATGTCAATGATGGTTTTCTGCAGAACTGTCAGGTTGTCAGCAGTCTTCCCCATGATTGTGATTCCTACTGAACCAGACTGAGAGACCATTTAAAGACTCAGAAACTCTTTGCAGGTGTTATGGCTTACTTAGCTGATTACAGTGGGACACTGTCAGCCTAGAATATTGCACCTTTTCACAATATTCTAATTTACTGTGGATTTGGGGTTTTCATGAGCTGTAAACCATAATCATCGCACTTATGACAAATCACGGCTTGAACTATCTTGCTTTGCATGTAATGCGTCTATCTCATATATTAGTTTCCCCTTTTACGTTGCATTACTGAAAGAAATGAACTTTTGCACAATATTCTAATTTTTCGAGTATCACCTGTATATTCAAATAATAAAAACTGGGCTTCTAGCGCATACAGGCAGCTCAAACACCCAAACCCGAGTCTCTCCGTTCATGTCCAGTAAAAAGTATGCAGAAGAAGAAGAGTTAGCAGTGCCTTGATATGTGGGTGTAACTCATCTTGAGCTGTCCCCTGCATAGAAGCATTTTAACTAATAGAAGACACCAAATATCCCTGGATGGAGATTATACTGCTGGTGCGCATCTAAATAGAGCTATCCTAGTTTTTATATCTACCACATATTATATATACCATATGTATGTGTGTTTGTGTTTGTGCAGATACACGTCAGTTGAGTTGCAGTTTTATGTGGTTGCTGGAAGTTGGGGCCTTGGTTGTTTTCATGCTCCCACTGGCTGTGAATTTGAGATGGTAGACAATCTGGTGGTGTGTGGTTTCTTGGATTAAGCTAACCTTGTACACTACATGAAATGAACACTTTAGCCCCTTGAAAAAAAATAATCCCAGTGAAGTTATTATGGGGTCTGGAGGTATTATCCAGTATCTTACTTTATAGTATTTAGCTGTTTATGGAGATATGTTACCCCTGTCTTCCCAATATCACATTTAGGCCTGCCCACCACTTGTCCCTATTTCACAATCATAAATGTTGGGAGGTATGAAAAGTATTGGGCCTGGGCTCTTACCCAAGCCCGTTGCTCACCTATGTTAAAGAGACACTATAGTCACCAGAACAACTACAGCTTCATGTAGTTTTTCTGGTGAGTATAATCATTATATGCAGGCATTTTCATGCAAACACTGCCTTTTCAGAGAAAAGGCAAAGTTTACATTACCCCTAAGGACACCTCCAAGAGGCCACTCCTGAGATGGCCACTGGAGGTGCTTCCTGGCTCAGTGTTGCACAGTAGGCAGCAGTGCCGTTTAACATCTCCATGCTCTGCATGGGGATGCTTAAATTTCCTCATAGAGATGCATTGATTCAATGCATCTCTATGAGGAGGTGCTGATTGGCCAAAACCCCACCCCCTTGCCAATTTTAGCCAATCCAATGCTTTCCCTGTGGGAAAATTATCGGCTAAATAACGGCAATTCTGATTATGTCACCAAGGGGACAGAGCCAGCGCCGGCAGAACTCGCACATCGCTGAAAATAAGGTGAGTTTTATTAACTTTTAAGGGGGCTAAGGAGGGGGGGGGGGAGCAAGCCACCTAAATGGTGGGTTTTGCACTATAGGGCCAGGGATACATGTTTGTATTCCTGAGCCTACAGAGTTCCTTTAAGGCAAATGGATGAGTTCACTGTAATGGTGTACTTTCTCATTAAACCACTAGGGGAAAATGTTACACTCCTTACATTAACAATAACATTATATACATTCTAGTAAATTATATATAGGGCATGACATGTATATTTTTAAATTCCAATATCATGAAAACAATTAAAAGTAAAAAAATAAATAAATATAGTGTAATTTTTTTTTTTCGATGAGCCAACGTTGACAACAACTTTTTGAAGAGTGCAATGTTCCTTTAATGATAGCTTTGGTATATCACATTATTTCATCTCAAGGCCCAAATGGGTTTTAATCCAGCTCTGCTCACAGATGTGTAGATAGTATTGCTGTAGAATTTTCTGCCATCTTCTTGTGAATCAGAAGTTCAATGTCATTACATAGGAGAACCAAGATGCTCGGAAGACATTATCCTCCAAAACAGCATGGATCTTTGTACTTGTCATCCACGATGCCTGCTTTACTGAATGCTTCACAGAACCAGTGAATGATTGGAGAAAATCAGTGAGCCACTGACCTGAAAGAAATGTGCAGTTATACGCCGCTATCAGAGGAGAAGAATGAGCAGAGACACAAAATATCTAATTTAAATTTCCAAAAAGCAGATATAATAATTCATGTTAACTATTCAACCAAGAAAATAACATTTATGAATGAAACTATATTGGAATTTTATTCAGCAGAATTAGCCCTTCCGCAGCTGATGTCCTGCAAATAGATATATTAGTATGATGTAATAAACCAAGGACAGACATATAATAGTCTTTAATTTTATAATTGCGCAGCGTTTCATGGATAAGAGTTTAAGAGTTTCTGTCACCTTCTGGGGTCTTTGCATATTTTGAAAAGACCACTAATGGTGACATCACCATTTATGGTGCAGCTATGGTGAGATATACTTATCAGGTGCTGTCCTCCGGGGGTATTGCCATCTTATTTCTACAGCACTTCATCACACAGGGATCTCACCGGAGTCTCCTTGGATATTATCTAGCAATGAGCAAGATAATGCCTTATTCTCACAACCATTGCTAGTGCTTGACGAAACCTGACGGTTGTAGCTCCATCTTTTCTCAAACTTTGTCAAGTTTTGTCAATGTAGTTCCTACGTTGTTTTATGATATCTTTTAACTGCATTGGAATTTAAATGAAATTCTAATGCAGTCTTTATGAGCATTTCTTAAAGATTTTATCTTTATAAAATGCTCAAGAAACTTTTTTTTTTCTGGGGACAGAGCCGCGTTTATAATAGTTAAATGTTAAGTTAGATTTTAGGTTTAAATCACATTTCTTCCAAATTTTTTTTAATAATGCTCACCAATTACATTTCTAAAAGTTCTCATGCATGTACAAACTTATAATTTAGTACAAGGTTATTATTAAAGTGTCTGTCTTCAAAAAATAACTTTGTTAGTCAGTGGTGTGTGAAACTGTCTTTACATTGTATTAATAGTCCTGTTATTAAATATATTTTAAATAATATTTTAGCAATATATTCTAACTTGTCTTCCTTAACATTCAGCTAATTGGCCACTGTCTTCTTTTAAAAACTTATTCTCTTGAGTGCTGCTCCAGTTATCAAAAAAATGCAGATTGATTTTATTCAATACCAGCTAAATGATAAGGTGTGAATACATAATGTACAATGTTAATACTATACTAACCGTTATTATTTTTTGCTTCTTTTTGACCACTTTACTAAGGGGAAGAAATGCTAGCAAACCATGACATGCCTATGTAAAAATATACATTGTCTGTCACAGAACTATCCTAAGTGATGGACAATTTCGGTTCCATGACATTGAACGACACAAGCCATCAAGTCATGACTCCATACATACCAAGTTTACTGAAGTCCCAATGCTCTAGAGTTGGCATATGAATAGATCCCTACACGCTTGACTGACCACCGCTTTCAGGTCTAGGGTGACAGCTGCTTGTTAGAGACATAATATGCAGCAGCTTTAGATTTATCAAGAATCATAATGTGTACCAAAGGTCATCCCCATGAACAATCCAAAGCCAGCATACGTTACTGGGTCCACTTCTGTGTTCTGGAGCAGGCTTCCTCCTGCATAGACTTTTAACAAATATTTGCCGGTTTGCAGTTGAGGAAAATGAAAGAATTGGGGAACAAGTGATATCTTCACAATCTTAATGAAAAATAAATAAATATATATTGTCTAAAACAATTATTCAGTTGAATAGTTACATAGTTACATAGCTGAAAAGAAACTTGCGTCCATCAAGTTCAGCTTTCCTCACATTTGTTTTTTGCTGTTGATCCAAAAGAAGGCACAAAACCGAGTTTGAAGCACCAATTTTGCAACAAGCTAGGAAAAAAATTCCTTCTTGACCCCAGAATGGCAGTAAGATTTATCCTTGGATCAAGCAGTTATTACCCTACATTGAAAGATTATATCCTTGAATATTCTGTTTTTGCAAGTATGCATCTAGTAGCGGTTTGAACATCTGTATGGACTCTGATAAAACCACTTCTTCAGGCAGAGAATTCTACATCCTTATTGTTCTTACAGTAAAAAAAACTTTCCTTTGCCTTAGATGAAATCTTCTTTCTTCCAGTTTAAACGCATGACCTTGTGTCCTATGTTAAGTCCGGTTTGTGAATAGATTTCCACACAATGGTTTGTATTGGCCCCGAATATATTTGTATAATGTTATCATATCCCCTCTCAGGCAACGTTTTTCTAAACTAAATAAGTTTACATTTGTTAACCTTTCTTCATAACTGATATGTTCCATTCCTTTTATTAATTTTGTAGCCCACCTCTGCACTTTTTCTAGTGCCATAATATCCTTCTTTAGAACAGGTGCCCAAAATTGCACAGCATATTCAATATGTGGTCTTACCAGTGATTTATAAAGAGGCAAAATGATATCCTTGTCTCGAGAATGAATGCCCTTTTCATGCATGACAGTACCTTACTGGCCTTGGCCACTGTGGATTGACATTGCATATTATTGAATAAAAAACAAACAAGCAATATAGGCGCTAAAATTATGAATATATAAGTGCAAGTGTTAAAAATAAAGGTAGAGCAGCACCTAAAAGTGCACAAGCTCAAAAACACCATACAAAGGATATAAAACAAAAAAGGTGCGCTGTACCTTTAAAAATTGAAAGTGCAACAAGTGCAAAAAAATCATGTAATAAGAAGTGTCTATTCAATAAAATCACACTCAATATAACGAATGTGCAAAATTGCAAGTGAATAGTGATAAAAAATACAAATAGTAACTTACAGCAGGAAAATATGTCTCAATATAAATTGCATTTGGTTATTCCAAAGTAGGAGATATGGTACATAAAAAAGAAAAAAACACATAGCATAATACTGTTTAAAATTATATAAAACAACCAAGAGAAATGGAATAAAACTCACAAGGAAAGAGCAGTAAAAGTCTGCTCTAACTTTTCCAGCATGTAATCCACAGCATAGGGCTTTGATGATAGTAAAAACAGCAGGACGCCAGCTGAATAAAACGATCTTTATTTCTTCCAATAAAAAAGCTCCCTTTACCACATAGAAGGCCAGTGTCCCATTCAATGCTTTGAAGAGATGAACACACCAAAATTCGCGGTCTCTGCAGCTTGGGGCACTATACAAGGCACTTCCGGGTTCGGAGCTCCGTGCAATCACGTGATAACGTGATGACGTCGTATGTGAACGTGATGACGCGTTTCGCCCAAAAAGGCTTCATCAGATCACGTCCTGATGTAGCTGGTCCTGTGTAACATGCTCAGAGGATGGCCATGTAAGCTTAGACTGTTATTCCGTTTGGAGTCTATTTGCTCTGTTTGCTTGGCAGTTTTATCACTATTCACTTGCAATTTTGCACATTCGTTAAATTGAGTGTGATTTTATTGAATAGACACTTCTTATTGCATATTATTGCATAGTTTGTTGTCTATAACAATTCCCAAGTCCTTTTCGTGTGTTGTTATCCCTAATTCGCTTCCATTAAGGTTATACGTTGCTTGTGTATTCTTTACGCCGAAGTGCATAACTTTGCATTTTTCAACATTAAATTTCATCTGCCATTTGAGTGCTCAGCCCCCCAGTCTATCTAAATCCATCTGCAGCAAAGTAATATCTTGCTCACATTGTATTATTTTACAGAGTTTTGTGTCATCTGCAAACACTGAAACATGACTTTCAATGCTGTCTTCAAGATCATTTATAAACATGTTAAATAGAAGGGGTCCCAGAACAGACCCCTGAGGGACACCACTTGCCACCTCTGTCCATCTTGAAAATTTACCATTAAAGGACCACTTAATGAAGTGGTCTGTGTGCCTGGTCCAGCTAGGGTTAACCCTTTTTTTTATATAAACATAGCAGTTTCAGAGAAACTGCTAGGTTTACACTGAGGGTTAATCCAGCCTCTAGAGCCTCTAGTGGCTGTCTCATTGACAGCCGCTAGAGGCGCTTGTGTGCTTCTCACTGTGCAAATCACAGTGGGAAGACGCCAGCGTCCATAGGAAAGCATTGTAAATGCTTTCCTATGAACTGGTTGAATGCGCGCACGGCTCCTGCCGCGCATGCGCATTCAGCCGATGACGTCGCTAGGAAGGAGGAGAGGAGGAGGAAAGCTCCCCGCCCGGCCCTGGAGAAAGGTAAGAGTTTAACCCCTTCCTGTCTCCAGAGCCCGGCGGGAGGGGGACCCTGAGGGTGGGGGCACCCTCAGGGCACTATAGTGCCAGGAAAACGAGTATGTTTTTCTGGCACTATAGTGGTCCTTTAATGACAACTCTTTGTACTCTGTTTTTAAGCCAATGTTCTACCCAAGAACAAGTATTTTCATCTAGACCGATTTCCTTGAGTGTGAACACTAATCTATTGTGTGGAACTGTATCAAATGCCTTGGCAAAATCCAAATAGATCGCATCCACTGCAACACCCTGATCTATACTTCTACTTACTTCTTCGTAGAACGCAATCAAGTTAGTTTGACATGACCTGTGCTGCATAAAACCGTGCTGATTTTTGCTGATAACCATGTTCTTCTCAAGTAATTCTTGAATATTATCCTTTAATAACCTTTTAAATATTTTCTCAGCCCCAGAAGGTAAGCTCACAGGTCTATAATTTCCAGGCAAGGATTTTGAACCCTTTCTGAATTTAGGAACCACATCTGCCTTCATCCAATCCTCAAGAACACTTCCGGAAAGAAAAGAATCTTGAAAGATTAAAAACAGAGGTTCACTTATTTCTACACTTAGTTCCTTAAGTACTCGTGGATGGATACCGTCAGGCCCTGGAGCTTTGTTTATATTAACTTTCTTTAGTTGCTGCAGCACCTTGTCTTGAGTTTACCAATTACAATTATTCTGCAAGTTTTTAGTAGCAATCATTTGCACATCTATTGCCATGGGTTCTTCCTTAATATATACGGAGGAGAAATAGTTATTTAAAATGCCTGCTTTTTCCTGGTCCTCATTAACTAACACCCCCGTTTCAGTTTTTAGTGTACCTACACTTTAATTTTGTTTTTTTTTAGAATTTATGTACTTAAAAAATGCTTTGGGGTTGGTTTTGATCTTTTTAGCTATCATTTTTTCATTTTGAAGTTTAGCAAATCTAATTGCCTTTTTGCAAGCATTATTTGCTTCCTTATATCTTTTGTAAGATGCATCTGATTTGTCCGATTTAAATGCTTTAAATGCCCTTTTCTTATTTGTAATCTCTTGTTTTACTTCTCTACTAAGCCACATAGGTTTTAATTTGTTTCTTTTATATTTATTACCCAATGGTACATACTGAGAAAGGTACCTTTTTAATATTTGATGGAAGATGATCCATTTATCCTCAGTGTTCTTTTCACTAAAGAGTTTATGACAGTCAATATATTGTCAATATATTGTCCCTCAGAATAGATGGAATATAGAGTGCAAATGGAGGGGCACACCCCGTGGCAACCACTTACGTGTTTTATGACACTAGCATTTGCCAGTTAGTGTATCCCTCCCCTGTTTTGCATCTATTGGATTCAAATACATGATTTTCAAAAAAATATATTTTTTTTCATTAAGATTGCAAGAATGCTTTTTTTTTTCTGGATTCTTTCATTTTCCTTGATTGGAAACCAGAAAGTATTTGGTCAATTTGCAGAAACTTTAACCCAGAAAACATTCACAAAATCCATTTGACACTTTGCTCAGTAGCTATAAATGAAAGCTTGAAGTAGCAAAACCAGGTTTATCCCAGAGTAAGACCACAGTTCACCTCAGCACCCTCACAAGAATGAACAGTACTAGGCTAATGCAGAAAACAGCATCTAGTTTATCACGTATTATAGACGCCATGATGATGTCATGACGCTCTGCTCAGATGAATGGTGGGAATGTCGGTTATTATAACAGACCGATTTTACCTCTTACACCAGGGCCATTTGAAGGGATACAACGTCCCAAGCACGCAGCCCCGGATCTGCCTACCTCCATCCTGCTGCTACATGCTGCTTCATCCTGCTACTACATAAGGAACTCCTACAGACAAAGTGAAAGAGATTTTCAGTGGAGGAATCCATCCTTTTCCTACTTTCAGGAGAATCTATACATTATGATTGTACATCAGGAGGCCTCCTTGTATACTTTTGGGTGAGATCTAACCTAGATTTAACTACAGAACGTTTTTTTGATTTTTTGAATACACATATCTTTTTCATCAATTGAATAAATATAGTATGCTTTAATATTTAATTGTAATTGTTCACATATTTTAAGCTAAAATCCAATACAAATTTATGTCCATATATTAAATTATTTTTCATCTACATTTTATTTTTGAGAATACACAATTTATTGTAAAAATGCATAGGAAGACATACCTAATATGCAGAGTATGTATAACGGTATATGTACAAAGAATGTCCCAGTCATGTAGCAATGCATCAATGCACTGCCAGAACACTGAACACTGAACACTGTCACAGTAAATTTAAATCACAGAATAAGCTTTAAAGATTTTTAAAGATTTTGACTAACATTAGTGTGCACTCTTCAACTTCTCTATATAAATCTACTACCTTTAGTTACCGTATTTTTCGCTCCATAAGACGCACTTTTTTTCCCCTCAAAAGTGAGGGGAAATGTCTGTGCGTCTTATGGAGCGAATGTGAAGAATTACTTACCTGTCTTGGAGCTTGGGCCGGCTTCACAGCGCGCTCCGCGGTCTAGGAACTTCTATTTCAGGTTCCGGTTTCCGGCGGGACTGAAAGGAAGTGTGCACACTGAGTGTGCACACTTCCTTTCAGTCCCGCCGGAAACCGGAACCTGAAATATTAGTTCCTGGACCGCGGAGCGCGCTGTGAAGCCGGCCCACGCTCCAAGACAGGTAAGTAATTATGGGACAAGGGGAGGGGGAGACACTATGGGACAAGGGGAAGGGAGGAGACACTATGGGACAAGGGGAGGGGAGACAATATGGGACAAGGGGAGGGGGGAGACACCATGGACAAGGGAGGGGACACTATGGGAGAAAGGGAGGAGGACACCATGGGACAAGGGAGGGAGGAGACACATGGACAAGGGGACACCATGGGAGAAAGGAGGGAGACAAGGGACAAGGGGGGAGACCCATGGACAAGGAGGGGACACTGGAGAAAGGGAGGGGGGACACTCATGGGACAAGGAAAGGGGACACCATGGGACAAGGAGGGGGACACCATGGGAGAAAGGAGGGGAGACACTATGGGACAAGGAGGGGGGAGACACTATGGGACAAGGGGAGGGGGGACACCATATGGGACAAAGGGCAGGGGGGACACTATGGGAGGGAAAGTGCACTATGGGACAATGGGAGGGGGGGACACTATGGGAGGGAAAGTGCACTATGGGACAATGGGAGGGGGGGACACTATGGGATCAGAACACTAATGGACAAGGGGAGGAGGGGTTAAAGAACACTATGGGACAGGGTAGGAGGGGTTAACAATCACTATGGGACAGGGTAGGAGGGGTTAACAATCACTATAGGACAGAGGAAAGGGGGGTTAAAGATCATTATGGGACAGGGGAGAAAAAAAAATATTCTGAACAAACTGTCCCATGGTAAGAAACACTATGGAACAGTTTGTTCAGAATATTTTTTTTTCTGGGTTTCCTCCTCTAAAAACTAGGTGCGTCTTATGGTGAGGTGCGTCTTATGGAGCGAAAAATACGGTAATTTTAGTAGTTCATCCTTTCAGTTAATTTCAAAAATAATTCAAAACATACATAATGAGTTTAACGCAGACTAAAATGAGATGAAAAATTATGTGACATGGAAAAAGGGAAAAAATAAAATTGATTAAAAAAAAAGGTTAGTCTTAATCCTAGATTCTTCCGTGCGTATATAGTATTTTGTTTTCAAAACCTATAGAATCATATTATGGATTTACACTGATCTCCTGCACTTTATTTATTTGTTTGTACAACCCTGGCATTTACTATAATTTGCTTGAAGTGTTTTGGTTAAAAATAGTACTATTGTGTTTGCCGTATTTATATTTAAAAATATGATATACTAATGTAATAAATATAAGATACATATGATAAAATTATACTGACAGCTCTCTCTCTCTCTTGTTCTATATATATATATATATATATATATATATATATTGTTTTGGTGTTTTCTAAATAAGGTAGCTTGCAAACATTTTAGAACCATATCCAATTCACTCTTCCTTTCTAAAATAGATGTCAACTATTATAGCCTAAGTTGTTGATTAACTTTTCAAGAAGCTTCTAGACTGCAGTCCAGTTATGACTTTGAAGCGGCACTATCACTAGTAGGGTCTGCATTTCCTGCAGAGATTGCCTCTGTGTGATATATCTGCTTGCATGTTGTCACCTGGGGCAGGAGAAATATAGTTACCTGAACGTCTCTCTCCTCTTGCCGCTTATTTTCAGCAACTGGCAAATTAAACAATATAGTGATTATACATGTGGGCACTCTAAGACCGTTATCTGATCACACAGGCAAAGTTATCAGACACTAGGCCAGGAGTAGGTTATCTTTGGCCCTCCAGATGCTGTGGGCTACATCTCCCATAATGCTCTTACTGCCATAATGCTGGCAAAGCATCAGGGGAGATGTGGTCCACAACATCTTGAGTGGTGAAGGTTGCCTACCCCAGCACTAGGCTAACATGGCAAGATCCAGTTTTGAATTTTAAGTTATCTTTTCCATCTCTATATCTGCACACTATGCTGGTGCAATGCATATATAGAATATTTGTTCCAATGCTGCCTTTAGTTTCAAGTCTGACCCTATGCAGCAACATCCAAGGACATCCAAGAGGATGTTACAATGCCAGTGAGATGAGGTAGTATTCATTTTCAGTGCTTGTCAAATCACTCAGCATAGGGTCACTATATTTGGCACCAGCTGACTGCCTCCACTGTCTCCGCCAAAGAGCTCCTAAGGTAAGCCCAGCTCAGGGTTAGCTTATTGGCTTAGAGCGTCAGCTCATCATGCTCAGGCTAAGCTCTGTTCTGCCAGGCTTAGCACAGAAAGAGAGCTTCTGTTATCTTGGCTGGGGTAGTTGATATGAGGAGTGGTGCCTGGCTGACCTAAAATTGTTATAAAATGTTTTAACTAATAACATGGGGGTGTGTGCCAGGGCAATCATGGTACCATATCCACTACAGTGCGCTGTAGTGTTTATGGTGCATTGAGTATTATTTTTGAATAATTTTCTTAAAGCCATTTGAGTAAATGCTCTACACTCTGTATGTACTTTGGTGTGCCTTGTTCTAGAACCTTATGTTAAGTAGTAAGTGCATTGGCACCCCTGATCTCAAGGTGCATATCTGTTGTTAGTTGGGCAAATTTGGAAATTTGGAGATAATAGAGGAAAAAAAGGTTGGTGGCTTGAGTTTGTGCTTAGCAAAAACTCTTCTCAAGTTTCAAAGGATACAGAAGGCAGGGTGTGTGGCAAAGTTGACTCCCCTTACATGCTTGGTAGAAACCAAGCTTAATGATATTATATTACTTATTGGGCTAACGCATAGCAACATTTACAAGCTCTTAAATCTCACAAAGGCTTTCTTCAGGTGAACGTTAAAACACAACACCACACTTCGCTCTCCCAATTATTCATTATTAGAATATTATGTAAAGTAAGTTTATTAGATGTTTTTATACCTCACAGATGTTAGCACATGCTTTTAAACTATTATACGTTAAAACAACCCAACAAGCCATGCACGATGGATTTTTCAATGTTCTCAAAAAACCTGCCCTCAATGATTTACTATAGGAATAATATATAAAATCTGTTTTCTTGAAATTCTCATTTTTCACAGATGTTAAGACATGTTTTTAGGGCCTTACAAATTTATTAAAATGTCCAATCACGTGCCCTCGTAGGTTCCGAATTTTCAAATGGGAATATGACTTAACCAAGAACATTTCTAATTACTCAATGCATTCATTAGCAACAGATAAACCTTTGATATTTTGTGTTATGTTTATCTACATCCCCTGACAGTGATTTTGATATGTAGATGAGTTAGAATAGCATCACCTACAATCAATCTGTTTGACTTCATGGTATTTCAGTTATACTAATTTAGAGCTTCCAGCTAAATTAGTATCCCTGTCATACTATTTGATATAAACAAATGTGTAATTAGAGGCTGTAAACTCTTTTGCTCTGCAACTATAAGATGCTTTATGATAAGCGTGAAATAATTATAAGATAAATGCCATGATTTTTCATGATTGTACAGCATCTCTTTGTTGAGATAAATTAATGGATTTTCACCTTTTTTTTTTTTTTTTAAACTGGCATAGTAGCTGGTTATAGCAGTGGTAATGTCATTCCCTTAAAGCTGGAAAACCTAGGTTTTAATCCCCATCAGACCACCTTACTAGTAAGTATCCTTGAACTAGACTCATAATAATATACATGTTTTCTTTGTCGGATAATATTCAAATAGCCCCGTATTCCTATGATGATGGGCCCTAATTACTTCCCAGTGCAAACAAGAAATACAGTATATACTCGAGTATAAGTCTAGTTTTTCATCACATTTTTTGTGCTTAAAAACCCCCACTCGACTTATACTCGAGTCACTGTCTGTATTATGGCAACTTAGAGAGCCGCGGCCGTCAGAGCCATGGCAACGATCCGCGCGGCAACCAGACCGCAAGACTTACAGTGGAGCTGACCGGAACGGAGGAGAAGGGAGCTGACAGGAACTGACAGGAGCTGCAGGAAAGGTAAGTAAATGCTTCCTGCTGCCCCCCCCCACTTCACAGCCCATGCCCCTGGACCACCAGGGATTAAGATAGCCCCCCTCCCTGACCAGTTAACAAGCAGGAGGGGGGACAAAAATTAAAAAAAAAAAAAATAATAATAATATTAAAATATATTTTTTTTAAATAATAAAAATGCCCTACCCCCACCCAGTTCACACACACTACACAAACACACACTCTGCATTATATACACACTCTGCATTATATACACAGAGTGTGTGTATATAATGCAGAGTGTGTGTTTGTATGCGTGTGTGTATATATAATGCAGAAAAAAAATCACAGAATTTCATAGCCCTAAGTTTTACCCTCGACTTATCCACGAGGCATAGCATATTTCACAATTGTTGGTCACAAAACTGCACTCGACTTATACATGAGATTGACTTATACACGAGTATATACGGTAAATACTGTCTAAATTGTATGTTTCCTAATACCCTCCTACTTTACATCACCATGTTGCTGTGATGTTGGGGGACATTCTGGAGTCATGTCTGAAGCAGGATGCTGTACCTCTGCATCCTTTTATAGCTTCCCTTGTTCATGCATTATAGACATAAGATGATTGTAGCGGAGAGCTGGTATTAAACAGCCTATCTCCACTTTAAATCCCAGGGAGACTCAGGAGCAAGCAATTATAAATCCATAGGGTAAAGTATCCAGCAGGCAAAGTAACAGCAGTATCCCAACAGCAATTCCCAAGAACTGGACGACACACAGTTTCAGGAGCATAACTAAAGCTTTATTCAGACAGTGGCCTTTTAAAGCCTGCTCCCATGCAAGGGAAGGATTTTCATTCATTAGTACAGTAGCCAATCCTGCTCTGGTAACCTCCCACACCTCTCCTCCCCTCAGCCTGCATCATAATCCCCTTATCCAGGACACCAATTCCCCCCGTTTCTGGATGTACCCCTAAACTTAGGGGTACCACTTTAAATCCTACATCCCCTGGTAGCCCTGATCTGGGTGAACAACATATCCAAAAATCACCCAGATCAGACCAGGGGTTCGGGAAATTTATGGAGGGAATAAAATGACCGACCGCACTGGGTGAAACAGCCGAATGCGGTTCCATGTGAATGGGCCCTACGGTCGGTCCTGGAGTAAGGGAACAAACTGCACGAAAACCTCTAGCTACAGAGGCTAGGGAGGATTTCAGAAGGGGTAGAGTCAGCGCTAATCCGGAAGGCAGAAGTCCCAAACAGGGAATCCCTCTAATGTCCCTGGGAATCAGATAGTGAAAACAGGAAAAATGGGGGGATGGGTCTGCGCCAATGTGCACAATAAATAATAATATTGAGTCCAATGGGATCTATATTGTCGTTTCCAAGGGTCTACTTTTAGCGATATCCAGAAGGTGTCGATGGCGTGAAGAGTAATCCAAATATGTGAAAAATAGAAGAGATCTTACTTACAATTAGCAGAGCTTAATCCAGCTCTGGTGTGAATGGCCTGAATCCCCTCGTTCGGTTCTTTCTATCTACCGAACGAGGGGCCGTTCGGTAGTTAGGAACCGAACGGACCTGGCTTGTGGAGGTTTCAGCGGTGTTCGCCTAGTCGAGTGTCCGATTTGAGTTCCAGACACTCGACGGCAAAACACCGCTGTTCGGGAGTTTTAAAATGGCCGCCGCCACGTGTTCGTTTTTCGATTGGCGGCCACCCCCGAGAACAAAGGACGGCTACTTAACTTGTCAATTACCCATTCGCAACAATGTTGCAACGGTTAATTGAGGACACACTTCATACCGGGGAGGTCTGACTGTTCGGTAGTTTCATTCGAACAAACTAAGGGAATGAAACTACCTAACATTCAGACGAATACAATACATTATATACATAGAACTTGCTGTTTTTACACAAACACATTAAAATACATGAAATTCTCAGGACAGCCCAGGGCCATCCGCTACAATGATATTTCAGGCATTTTTCATTAACTTTTCCATAGTGCACTCTGTTGGTAGTCAACCACTGAGCTGCAATGTTTAGGAATTAAGGGTAAAATTAAACTGTAATGTAGTTGATGGGCTTGCTATGTACATCCAGAACTACACATTACATAGAAAATAATAAAACATGCTCTGTCATGCTCTGTCAATGTAAAATTGGTGATCCATAGTATTGGACCTAGAATTTCAGCCCACCACCAACACTCATCAACAAAGAGAGGTACGTTAACCAGAGAAAGGCATTCCTTTACACCAAACTGTGATTTACTAGCTGGTGTATCTTAACCACTATTCCAGAGAAAATTCTCTCAAACCAGAGTTAAACCACTTTATAGGAAACCATAGAAACTGCACTTCCATGAGTTATTTTTGACATGAAGTTGCAGTCAAGGCATATATATTTCCTTTTGCATGTGCAAAATCCTTTGTCTCCTGTGACCACACATAAAGTCCCAGCTAGAGTAGCCTGACTAAGCATGCACGCTATAGTTAAAGGTTTTTTTTTGGATAAATACATACTTATACTTACACTAATATGTCAACCCACAGTGAGATAACTTGGTAAATACAATGGGATTTTATTTTCTGAGATCCAAATATAATTTATTTTCTTTGCTAACTGGATTTCTTTTAGTCTCTGGTAAATAAAACTCATAGTTTGTGAATGTCTAATAAAGTTTGCAATTCCCTAAAATAGATAATCAAGTCTACTGGATAATATAACATTGGAAGAAGCAATATTCCATACAAAACGAGTATATTGGACAGATATACTAAATAATAGCAAATCAGAGAATTCAAGTAGCATATGGTTCATACTCTACAATGTGGACCCTTTATAACAAAATATACAATATATTTTTGAACTCAGTAAAAGAAAAGAGACTGAAAAAAAAAATTTCTATGGGTTGGAATCTACTGCGTATTGTACCTTGTGTTAACCTTCACACCATGAAAGCCCGTTGACTATACCCTAAGACTGAAATAAATAATGTTCATGAATGTTATAATGTTTATCATATTGCTTCCAGACTGTTGTGTTTTCTTTGGAATAAATAATATGGTTATTATAATTGTGAGTTTAAATATGAATTATTTTTTCTTTTACTTAACATTTCATTTGTGATTTTGCAGGAAACTCCTTCCTGTTAATGCCTCGTTATCTGTTAAGGCTCGAGATATTTTATAATGCACATTAATCCAACATTCATGAAATGTAATCAGGTGCTTTCAAATCCAAGGACCTTACAAGTTCAACACCATACTGCTTTTTCTAGTCTTTGTTTTCCTGAATATTGTTAGTAGTTATGAATTAAACTCCTTCAATAAACACACTGTATATGAATTGAAATTTAGTTACATGTTTTGTATTGTGATATATTTTCAATTTTCATCACGTTTTTTTGTACATGAAAAGACTATTTTTGCATTCTATTTGTACCCATCTGATTTTACATGATTTATGGTTTATGAATTATTCTCATATAGTGTATTGCATGAAAAATTTAATATTTAAAATGTATTTTCTCTAAACTAGTACAGGTAAATATATCAGTCTTCCCGTGCACAGTTTTATTGTTTTTAAATAGCAATATTATAATGCTAATCTCAATATTTTTGCATGAAGACAGGGTCAAAATAGCAATGAAATAAAGCAACATTTTTATTTACTGCTGTGAATGAATTTAATTTCCCCTTCATTCCTTCTCTTTTCACTTTTTCCTGCTGTTTCATAGAGGCCTCATATTAGCATTTGTCTAAATATGAAAATGAATGAATATAGGAGAAATGTATAAAGAGCAACTCTGGGGTCAAAATCTAAATGTGGAACAATCACGATGGTAACCAGTGGAATATTCACATAGACTTTTTTTCTATTAAAACTTTGACCTAGAATTGCTCTTAAAATAAAACTAACACATTCTTTATTGTGTGAACGTAATTCAAGGTTTACCTGAAAAGAAGGAACATGTATTTTATTTGTGATATGAAGAATGTTTCTCTTGTTACACGTTTCCTGCATAATCTACTACTGATTTGTTTTTGTTTTTTAATTCTTTATTTAAAGTCAGGTAAAGATACATGTGTCAAAAAAAGCATACCATTCTTCGAGTAAACTATCCAAATTTTTGCATTATGTAAAAAAAAAAAACAATGACAGCCGCTTCTGTTTGGATGCAAGAATTTAAACAGAAAACTAAATTATTGCATTTTTTTCTATGTATCTCCTCAGTTGAAGCCAATGTAAGAGGTGACTTCCATTCAGGGCCGGCCTTAGGCCCTTAGACGCCTGGTGTGAAAAATCTTCGCAGTGCCCCATCCCCCACCCCATGTCATTCTTTTTATAGTGTATTAAATAAATAATGATTCAAAAACAAATATTAATTCCTCCTTTCCTGTTGTTGCCTAGATCGGAGAGGTGCATGCTGATCTGAATCTGGTCTGCCCCTCCACTGGGTGCAGACCATAAGTAACTGTCTCGCAAGCTCAGGGACTTGCAGTGTCCTGTGGTAATCTGCGGCAGTGCTTTGATTGGCCGGAGCTAGGAAAACAGCTACTTATTGTCTGCAGCCAATAGAAGTGCATGCCAGATGTATCAGACTGCAGAGTCACATGCACACAGTCCCACAATCAGATGCACACAGTTATACATATACAATGTCAAATACACAGGATCAGGCAGAAAGACATTTACAGGCAGTTACACACATTAACAGTTACAGGCAGATAAACACACATACAGTTACATACAGTCACACACACAGTTACAGACAGACAGTCACACGCACACACAATTACAATCAGACAGCAACACACACATACACACACAGTTACAGGCAGACAATGACAAACACACACAGGTATAGACAGACAGTGACATACATACAGCCACACATACAGTCACACACACACAGTTACATGTTGACAGTGACACACACAGAGGCAGACAGTCACACACACACACACAAGCACAGGCAGACAGTCACACGAGCAGACAGTCACACACACACACAGGCAGACAGCCACACACACAGGCAGACAGTCACGCACACACACACACACACACACACAGGCAGACAGTCACCCAGGCAGACAGTCACATGGGCAGACAGTCATACACACACACACACAGGCAGACAGCCATACACAGGTAGACAGCCACACACAGACAGCCACACTCACAGGCAGACAGTCACACACACACAGGCAGACAGACACACACACACACACAGGCAGTCACCCAGGCAGACAGTCACACGGGCAGACAGTCACACACACACACACACACACATGCAGACAGCCACACTCACACACACACAGGCAGACAGTCACCCAGGCAGACAGTCACACGGGCACACAGGCAGACAGCCACAAACAGACAGCCACACACACAGGCAGCCAGTCACACACACACAGACAGACAGTCACACACACCCACCCAGGCAGACAGTCACCCAGGCAGACAGTCACACGGGCAGACAGTGACACACACACACACACAAACACAGGCAGACAGCCACACACACAGGCAGACAGTTACACACACACCATACAGCCACACACACACAGGCAGACAGCCACATATACACACAGGCAGAGCCACACACACAGGTACTCACACACACAGGCAACCAGTCACACACACACACACACACACACACACACACAGACAGCCACACACACAGGCAGCCAGTCACACACACACACACACACAGGCAGACAGTCACACACACCCGGGCAGACAGTCACCCGGGCAGACAGTCACATGGCCAGACAGTGACACACACACACACAAACACAGGCAGACAGCCACACACACAGGCAGATAGCCACACATACAGAGACAGCCACACACAGGCAGACAGTCACACACACACAGACAGACAGCCACACACACACACAGGCAGACAGCCACACACACAGGAAGACAGTTGCACATACTAACACACACTCAAAAACAGGCAGTCATACATGGTTACCTCTGTCATTATGGTCTGGGAGGAGTGAAGGCAGTGCAGCTCCTGGGGTCTGGTTGTTGGGGAAGCAGTGACTCCTTCCTGCTTCACGTGCAGCCGTCCCTTTTAGCTCCGCCCCCGCCGCCATTTAAGCTCTGCCCCACCGTCATTTAGCTCTGCCGCAAGGTAAGCCCCACTCCCACCGCAATGCTGGGAGGTTTTTATCTAAGCCCGGGTGCAGAATAATGTAATCCTCCACCCGGGTAGCCGTCCATTTGAGAGCTGAGTCGGCAACATGGCGCCCCCTGCTCCACAGCGCTCTGTGCGGCCGCGCAGCTCACACACCCCTAAGGCTGGCCCTGCTTCCATTTTATATCTTTCCTATTTTAAGATGGAAGAAAATTTATTAAAACATTCATTGGTTAGGGTCTTGCTAGAAGTGAAACTTAAAGTAGAATTCCAGGTCCCATAACAATTTAATCTCAGGGATAAAATAAATAGTTTTACTGCTTAAGGTAGGATGACGCATGAACCTCTTGACACCATAACAACTTTATTGAGATGAAGCTGTTATGATGCCTGGAGTGCACCTTTACAATGGGACTTGTTTCATAAAAACGTGTTTCACATGTAAGGCTTTAAAAGTCTTTTCTTTATACCAATGCCAGATCAGTCTCCGCAGAGCAGTTTCTCCATCTCCAGTAAATTCATAGGTCAAATGACCTCTGTCCAATCCAATGCTTTTCAATAAGAGGACAGAAAATGCATGTGCGGCAATAACCATGCTATGCCAATCAGATGCTTGTCAGAGAAGCATTGAATACAGTAGCTGCAGTGGCTATGATGGAAGGATTGCCCCAGTGTCATTCCATAATTTGTTTTGGTCATATTTCGTTTTTATTGAGTTTTTTTTGGTCAGGGTGGTACACAGGTATACATGACACATGCTAGCATAGCAATATAGCATACGGAATCATACACGGACCAATTTACATCTTCGGCAGATCAGTAGGTAATCACATATATACATTCTGAGTCAGTCTACTGAGTATAGTCATGGGCTTCCCACACCTCCTGCCAGCCAATGCGTGTGAGTAGGCTTTACAGATGTGACAGTCGGGTCATGCATACAGGGTACAGAAAAAAAGTAGGATGGGGACATATAAAACCTTCAACTTTATAACAAGGGTAGAATCTTTTGTACGTTCAGCGGGTTGTGTACCTCAGTTTGTCCGTAACCGACCTCTAGGCCTGTTTCTCCCGCGGACCACCACTCCCCACATACTCAGAACAGTTGCTCAGTCTGTCAGTGTCCACCCCGTCAATGTCGCGGAATCGTAGCCAGTTTTGTGTGTTGTGCAGGCTGCCCCCATATTCTGAAGGTCATCTGCTCATAAAGGTATATGTTGTCCACTCTCTTCGAAACCTCCTCCAGGGAGGGGATTGCATCACTCTTCCAATGCAAAGCTATTGCTATCTTGGCTGTCGTTAATAAGTTAATGGTAACTGTGGAGTGTCGGGTGGGGTTTGGTATGGGCAAGATATGGAGTAGGTAGCTTTCGGGGGTTAGTGGAAGTGAGAATATGCAGCATCGTACCCGATGCCTTTCTGCATCTCCAGCATACTGGGGAAGCAGCGGGGTAGATCCTGGATACCCTATGGGGAACCAGGTACCATTACATTGTGACTTTGCAGTTGGCTTCCCATAGGGAAAGACTCTTGGATGCTCACTTGGTGAGGGTGAAGGCCTCTTGCCATTGATTTAGAGTAAGCTTACGCCCAATGTCCCCTTCCATTGTTCCATATATGGAAGTTTGTGTAGCGAAGCCTCTTCCCATAGTGTATTGTAACACAGAGAGCGGGAGGTCAAGATGTGTCGTAAGGAGAGTGACAGTGAGCTCTGTGTGCCTTCCACAGCCGAGCTATAGGACAGTAGGATGTTTTTGACTCTAAAGTAAAGAAAGAGGGGCCAAGGAAAATTCGTCTAGTAGGGTTGGGCAAAACATTTTAATATGGCTTGAAAACATACCTGCTCCTTTGTATCCAGCCTTCTGCAGGAAAGTCAAGATTGCTGTGTAGAGCAAAGGAGGGATCATGCACCCATAGCCATTACCCCTACTTAATTGTATAGAGACATCTGGTTCCTGAAGAAGAAGACCAGAATGGATGCTGGGGGGATACCTGTAATATGTCAAATCATAAAAAATTGTTTGGCTACATTGTGCTTATGGTGCTCGGAGTGATCCGTTAACCCCTTAAGGACCAAATTTCTGGAATAAAAGGGAATCATGACATGTCACACATGTCATCTGTCCTTAAGGGGTTAATATGGACTCTTCTTTAGATGCATGCAAAAATAACAGCAATGCTCTGATACATTTCCTGGTGCCAGCTGTAAGAAGCCATCTGCACCCACAGAGGTTGCAGACAGCAACCTCTCACAAAGGACCACCAGTGATCAGGATTCCCCTCTCGGAAGGAGGGGGATTCAGTTTAGGTGTTTAAATTTTTTTAAAAATCCACAATTCAGCCCTTCAGCCTATTTCCCCCTAACTATGACCCCTATGAACCCCTACAAACCCCCGCTATTGCCCCTATCCACCCACTACAGTCACTATTTCACTCATTATAGCCATTAACCCCACTATAGACCCTATTCCACACTACAGTTACTATCTTACTCACTATAGCCATTGCCCTCACTGTAGACCCTATCCCACACTCAGGGCCAGTGCAAGGATTTTTGGCTACACAGGCAAAGATGGATTTTACACCCTCGTGTCTCTTATAACCCCCCTTGTGTATCTCTTTCTTTCCCCATCCCCTTTGGGTGTCTCCCCACCCATTCTTTTTGCACATCTCTTTCTTCCCACTCAGCCCCTTTCTGTGGCTCTCTCCCCTCAGCGCATTTTGTGTCTTTTTACATGCGATATAGACATAGATATATAGCAACACACAACCATACAGACACTCAGTCACAGAGATATACAGGCACACAATCAAACAAATACAGGCACACAGCCATACAATCTACACATACAGGTACAATGTTATACAAACACAGACCCACACAGACACATTCAGACACTGTCATACAGACACAGGCATACAAAGACATACATGCACATGTGTCAGGGACCAGGGACCAGGGACCAGACAGAGACAGAACTAGATGCAAAAACACCTTTATTAGTAAATAACAAAGAAATAACCAAAAGCAAAGTCCAGGAGGCAAGCAGGGGCCAGTCACCAGAGCTGGTAGTCAGCCGAACCAGGATCAGGAGAAAGGAGAGTAGCGAAGTCAGGAACAAGGCCAGAGTCAGGAACCAGGAACAAACAGGAAACACAGGAACAAGGAGACTTCTGGGGAACAGGAGACCACGCAAGGAGGTACTGGGCTTTGCTGCTTAAATAGGCTGCACTGATTAGCAGCAGGGTTGATTACTATTTTCAGGTGAGTAACAGTGGCAACATATTGAAGGAGCTGATCGTTAATCTCAGTTGAAAACTCAGACACTGAAAAAGGAAGGATTGCTGTTTAAAACAGCAAAGAAGCCCTGACAACAGGCCTATAGTCCTAATCTCAGGAATGGCACTGGTAGTGGGTTGTAGTGGCTGTAATTGAAAAATTAGTGGATGTAGTAGGGGACTAGGGGCTTTAGGTGGAGGACAGGGGCTGAAGTGGAGTGTATGGGCTGTAATTGGGGGGAACTGGCTGAGGAACTGGGACAGGTGCTGAGGAAGGGGGGCAGTGGCTGAGGAGGGACTGGGGAAGGGGGACAGGGGCTGAGGAAGGGGGACAGAGGCTGAGGAAGGGGGCATGGGCTGAGGAAGAGGGACAGAGGCTGAGGAATGGGGACAGAGGCTGAGGAAGGGGGCAGGGGCTGAGACAGGGGGTGAGGAAAGGGGACAGGGGCTGTTGTGGGGCTGCTTAAAAAAAGAAAAAGAACAAAAGTGTATTCCCCCCCCCCCTGAGGCTTACCTTGGACCAGGGAAGAGTGGAACAGGAGCTGGAGGCAGCACACAGCAGCCTGGGAAGTCAGCCGGCCTCTCCTGATGATGTCAGGAGGAGGGGTCATGACTTCCTCTGAGCTTCTCCCAGACTCCCCAGTGGTCCTGGGAGAAGAGCAGTGGAAGCCATACCCCTCCTCCTGACATCATCAGAAGAGGCCGGCCAAATTCCCTGGCTGCTCTGTTCTGGCTGCAAGGAAACAGGTAAGATGAAAAATCTGAGTCACCAGCCAGAGGCAGGGGATTTTGATTTTTGCAGCCCTCTCCGCGCTCTGGCACACTAAGGCGGCCTTATGGACACGCCAGCCCTGCCAACACTACAGTTATTATCATCCTCACCACAGCCTTTATCCCCCACTACATCCATTATCCCCTCACTGTATCGTCTATGTTCCCACTATAGCTCCTGTAACCCCACTACAGCCCCTATCCACCACTATATACCATATCTGCCACTACAGTCCCTATTTTCCAATACAAGCCCTATGCCCATCTAAGCCCCTATCCACCTCTACAGCTTCTATGCTCTAAACCACCACTACAACCCCTACACCCCCCCACAATAGTCCCTATCACACCAACAATTCCCCACAATACAGCACCTTACTCCCCCTCAACACAAACATCTGCCCTTATCCTAATAGATGAATTGCCGAATTGTCGAAGTCCCGAAGTTCCGAAATTCCTGAATTTCCGAAGTGTCGAAGTGCCGAAGTGCTGAGGTTCCGAAGTTGCCGAAGTTCCGAAGTGTCGAAGTGCCGAAGCACAGTATTGCCTAAGAACTAATATACTTACCCAGTGGAAGAAATAAAAAGTATACAAACATAGCCAGGATTCAGCTGTAAACACAACAATCAAGTAATTTTTATTTAATTTTTTTTAACCTTTCTTCATAACTAGAATGGAGCATTTTAGTTATGAAGAAAGGTTAAAAAAATTTAATCTGTTTAGTTTGGAAAAACGGCCCCTGAGAGGGGATATGATAACTTTATACAAATATATTCGGGGCCAGTACAAACCTTTATCTGGAAATCTATTCATAAACAGGGCTATACATAGGACACAAGGTCACACATTTAGGCTGGAAGAAAGGAAATTTCATCTAAGACAAAGAAAAGTTTATTTTACAGTAAGAGCAATAAGGATATGGAATTCTCTGCCTGATGAGGTGGTTTTGTCAGAGTAACTACAGAGGTTTAAATTGCAATTGGATAAATACTTACAAAAACATAACATACAGGTATATAATATCTAATTAGTGGGGTAATAGCTGCTTGGTCCAAGGAGACATCTGACTGCTATTTTGGGGTGAAGAAGGAATTTTTTCCTAGTTTGTGGCAAAATTGGAAGCGCTTCAGACTAGGTTTTTTGCCTTCTTTTGGATCAACAGCAACAACATATGTGAGGAAGGCTGAACTTGATGGACACAAGTCTCTTTTCAGCTATATAACTATGTAACTATGTAAGTAACATACATTCATATAAAGTGTAAGTTACTTAGCCTGTCAATGTAATGACAGGAATGAATAAGTAGATAACTCCCTAATTCCCACGGTATTAGGGAGCTACCTACTAAAAGGCTGAGAGACCTAAATTGGTCTTTCAGCCAAATTTACTAATACTAAGTAAAGATTACTTAGTATTAGTAAATTATGCCCCTACTCGCTATACCGCGAGTAGGGGCATGTCTATTAAACAGTGAGCAGCCTGTGGCTGCTCACTTTAAAAAAAAAAAAAAAAATGGTCTCCCCCTCCTGAGCCCCCACCCATGCTGCACGAGTGGGGGCTTCTAACCTGAAGGGGGGACCTATTGCCCCCCCTGGCCCCCACCCTGTGGGGGCCCTACAGTAAAATAAGGGGGAGAACCTAATGTCCTCCCCCCTGGCCCCCACCACTGAGCAGTGGGTGGGAGCCCTAAATACTAATAAGGGGGTGGAACCTAATATCCTCCCCCTCGCCCCAACCCTTGAGCGGTGGGTGGGGGCCCTAAATTAGAATAAGGGGGGACCTAATGTCCTCCCACTGGGATACCGGGAAATTTCCCGGTGGACCGCGGCACCTGGGGCTGGGCAGACAGCCCTAATCATTGCTCAGGCTCCTGTAATCCCGGCCGGCCATGTGTGAGCTGTGCGGCCGCACAGGGCCCCATGGGAGCAGGGGGAGCAAGGCGGCCGGCACAGCTCAAACATGGCCTGCCGGGATCATTAAAAAAAAAAATAATTTGCGGCAGGGGGCAGAGCTAGCATGTGGCGGGCGGAGCCTATTGTGTGGTGGGGTGGAGCCTACCGTGCGGCAGGGGCGGAGCTTAGCGTGCGGCAGGGGCCCTGGTAACTGCTGCATCAGAAGCAGGAAGGAGTCCCTGCTTCCCCAACAACCAGCCTCCAGGAGCTCCATGGGATGTGGAGGTAAGAAGCAGATCAGTGTGTGTGACTTCCTGTGAGTGTGTGACTGTCTGTGTGTGTGACTGTTTGTGTGTGTGTGACTGCCTGTGTGTGTGACTGTCTGTGTGTGACTGTGTGTGTGTGACAGTGTGTGTGTAACTGCCTGTGTGTGTGACTGTCTGTGTGTGACTGTATATATATATATATATGTATATATATATAAAAACACCCTACAAAGCACAATGACTTATGGGGCTGGCATAGATTTTTTTCCAGGGCTGCTTCATATCCCCAATCCGGCCCTGCCTGCTTGTTAGAACACTAATTTTAACAGTGTTTGTGGGCAAGGCACAGGGGTAATGGACAACACACTTAACACAATGTTCAATAGCAAATTGTGGTAATTACACTCAACATATCTTTTATTAATTTTTAGCTACAGGAAAAGATATGTTTTGTGAATTAGGCTTCTCAAACCATATTATATTATAGGTAAATAAAGAGGGTGACTCTGCATCCTCCACCACATGTTGACTGTATTACACAGGAAAGAGGAGGCATTTTAGAAATTTAAATTAAAATTTCTGTTTATTATTAATGTTGGTATATGGGAAGCCTCTGCTTAAACAAATATATGCATCCATTGTGTAAAAAAGATGGTTGCTATTGTGGATGTTCCAAAAAAGTCAAAATCCAGTGCTTTCTGCTCTCCATTAGAATTTAGAAACCCAATTATTTTAACCAGTCTGCAATATTTTTGTACACACAGGATGTTTGAAAATTTAAATAACTCAAAGAAAATATAATTTTGCTGAGTTTTTATCTGCATTTTAAATTCAAAACACATGTCCAATGTTTACTTACTACAAAAATTTCCCTAAAGCAGGAAGAAGAATTTTCAAAAATAGAAGAGTAATTTCCTGTTAATAAAAAGTTATCATCCGTCTACAAAACCAAATATAAAATATAGAGGTTTAATTCTGATAAATAAAGGTTTGGGAACCTTCAATTAGATCATACAACGGTGTGACTGCCCCATCACAAATCTAGGCAGAATAATGGCATTGTACTGTGTATCCTATCAAAGCCAACATGAACAAGAAAAGTATCTAGTTTCTGGACTAAATAGAATAAAATCCAGTTCTTGTGAACTATTTCAAAAATAGTTTCCAAGGACTATTTTTTGGCAGTTCTTTTATACAGTATATCATTACAAAAAAAAAACATTTTAAAATTTGTGTTAGATGCAATAGGTTTGCAATTTGCAAAAAAGGTTACTTTGTCATATCAAATATTTAGAGTAGTGTTGAAAAAAATGGAGAGCCTAAGATAAATGTATTTTGTGGATTTTAATAAAAGTATTACTAGCTTGCCTAGCAACACAGTAAAAAGCTAAAAACAATGTACAAGGATACAAGTTTAGTACATGTATTATTTGCTTACACCATAATGGACTTGGACATTTCATATTTTCTGCCCAGACACCGAAACACCTTTTTACAGTTGTGCCAATGTTGAATTATAGCTCTTTAATAAAATATTTAAAGGCATGTGTCTCATGATCAATACCTATAATATATGATAAGCTGTCCTATGATGAATCATAAATTTGATAAAGAAGGCTGTGATCAATAACAACTATGATGAACAACCCTTAGACGAACAGTAGTAATATATATGGACCTTGATACCTCTCAAGGACTGCGGGGACAAAGATACAGTGTCTTAAATGCTTTACATGCAGTTCTTTGGGTTATGTTGAACATATCAATCAAATGCAGCCACTAGATCTGCTGTTGACACCAGTACATCAGGAAACAGTATCACTGAGTATGAAGTAGGTGTTCCCAGTAGTCCACAACAGAAAACTGAGCTTGTAGCACAATGTTATTCTAAACATCACTTTATTGAAAAAACTACAGAAAATTACATTGCTCAACATGTCATGAGCAAATATACATTTGGTTATAGGCTTACAAACTAGTCCTGTGATGAACACTACTATGATGAAATGTTCCGTAATGAAAAGTCAAACACATTTAAGATGAAAGTTCTACCAGATCTTTGATGACCAATCCTGTGAAAACCAGTCCTCCCATGGTATTATCAACAACAAAAAACAATCAAAATTGAATTCATTATTTAATAATCTCCAATCTGGAATACTTCAACTCAGGTCTGCTAGGCCTGCCCATTTATTGTTTATACTTTCTCCACATTTTCTTCTTACATTACTTCATCCCCTTCCTGTTTCCAGAGCTTCTTCCATGCTTTGCATTTCCTGTACAATTCCTTACTGCTTTCTGTCAGACTTTCCCCCCTATTCCACAGGTTTTTATGTTCTCTAAAATATAACCTATTCAGATAAGCATTTTTCATGCAACCCGTCTACCTTCTGTCACGATCACCTCAGCCTCCTTCTAGCTGGTGATCTTGCCTCTAATTTCTGTACCAAAATGGAGATATGTATATGTTATGTTAAACTAGGGAATGTCTGTTAAATGTCAGCTTATCTGCAGCCATGTTATATTGTGCAGGATTTTGTGTTTTAGTTCATGTTACTTTGTGTCACAGTTCATGTGAATATAGCTACTTGATATCCTGTCTAATTGAGCATCACAGCCGAGCTAACCATTAGACGGCATAGGCAGGGATGTATCTATCGCGAGGCAAACAAGGCAGATGCCAATTGTTTCTCGGGCATATGGTGAGGGAGCACATTCCCCTGAGCTCTCTCTGCAGTGATGCCGAGAGCCGGAATATGACGTCAGTCCGGCTCCCGGCATCACTCTGCGGTGCGCGAGGGCTGAGCAGGGAGATCACTGTTGAAAACTTAGAGCGCCCGCCCGCCTGCACGTCCGGCCGCCTTCCTGCCCAGCAGCCCCACTGGACCCCAAGGCAATAATCCACCCAGCTATCCCAAAAGTAGAGAGGCTGGGTGGATTTAAATTTAAAAAAAAAAAATAATAATTGTGAGTGCTGGGGGAAAATGTGTGTGTCAATGAATGTGAGTGTGTGTGTGTGTGTGTGTCAGTGAATGTGAGTGAGTGAGTGTGTGTCAGTGAATGTGAGTGAGTGTGTGTGTGTCAATGAATGTGAGTGAGTGTGTGTCAGTGAATGTGAGTGTGTGTGTCAGTGAATTTGAGTAAGTGAGTGAGTTAGTGTGTGTGTCTGTCAGTGAGTGTGTGTGTTTCAGTGAATGTGTGTGTGTCTGTCAGTGTCTGTGAGTGTGTGTGTCTGAGTGATTGTACGTGTCTGTCAGTAAGTGTATGCCTCTGTCAGTGAGTGTATGCATCTGTCAGTGAGTGTCTAGATGATTGTATGTGTGTCAGATTGTGCCAAATCAGTGAGTGTATGTATGTGTATGTCAGTGTATCTGATTGTGTGTGCTGGTCCTTGAGTGTGTGACTGTCAGTCAAAATGTGTGTAAGTTAACAGGAAGGAGTGTGGCCTTGACAAGAAGGGTCGGTACATCTAAATTAGGGGGTGCTCGAGATCTGTCATGCCTAGGGCAGCACAATTTTAAAATACACCACTATGGCCTAGGTTGAGACAGGGACCCAGAGAATTGCTTAAGGGTAGGTAAAAGTGAAGAGGGTAGCAGAAAATGGGATACTGTGGATTGAAGGGGGGAGAGATAATGGAGTAAAAAGCATGGGAGGGGAAGAGAGAATGGAGTAATAGCTAGGTACATCTTGCTGGGAACTCCCTGACCCCAGCGTGTACCAGCTGCCTAGACATGAGAGGAATGTAATTAAGGCTAGTAATCACACTTCTATCGTTTTAAACTACCTGATTGCTAAAAGCAATTGCTTTGAAAGCTGCTGTGACTGCACGGAAAGCCAGCAGTGTGGTGCATGCTGGGTTCTCAGTGCACCCAGAGCGCACCGGCTGCCTGCCTTTGATAGGAGAAATATGGGGTTCCCCGGGTGGATTAATGTCTTGCTTTGCCACTGGCTATACCTCATCTAGAGAGTTACCAAACCAGATGTTATTAACCCTTTTATGGTTTTGATTGTCCAGGTTTTAACAGAATTCTCATTGGAACAGAACAAGATAATTGAAAAATCACTGACCACTCCCTTAGAGTGTAAATGTATTCAATTTCAAAATATTTCTACTTTAACAATTGTCTTCTAAATGGAGATCTATGATAAATTATAAAAAAAAAAAAATATATGCTAGTGTAGAAATTTTCATTTAGCATAGATTAAAAAAAAAAAAAAAGTACGGTGAAACATTACAAAAGCAAGTTATATGCAGTTCATTAATATTAAAAAATCCTGTCCAAAAATTCCATAAAGGTTAAAAACTGTATGAAATCAAATGTGTTCTAAACAATATTAAACAAATCAAATACAGTTATGTCATGTGTATGAACTTACATTTGTACCTGTCTGCAAGTATATTTAAGATTATTTTCTGTCACCACCCAATGATGTAAAGGAAAATCGAAGTACAAAGTTAAAAGAATAAATCCTGTTTTGTAAATGAACATGTCCTGTAACATATCACTCATGGAACAAAGCAATAATGTTTATCCTAAGTTACTGGAAAGTACTTGTCTATTTCTCAAAATCTTTTAATTTGCCAGTTGCTGTGTTGGAAGCCCATGACTGGGTTTTTCGACTATGTAGGCGTCACTCTGTCGGCGAAAAATCACTTTATTACAGAGGGTCAAAAGGTCACGGTGTCTACAATGACATAATTAATATTCAAATCTAGTTATCAGACTGATCATTGCTACAAATGTTTTACAGCTTAAATATGCCCATTTTAAAATGCACATTAATATTTGACTATATACATGATTTTAAAACAATAAGTGGGATTTGTGGAGCATTTGTAAATCAATCTTCTAAATATGTTATTGTTTTAAACTGTATTTTATTTGATTATATACATGTACAGTGCATTCAGAAAGTGTTCAGACACCTTCATATTCCCACCATTGTTTAATATTGCAGCCTTGTGCTACAATTGTTTGAATTTATTAATTTTTCACATCAATCTACACTTAATACCAAATAACGACAAAGCAAGATAAAAAGTGAATTTTTTTACACCATTGCAAATATATTAAACAGAAAAAAATTAAATATCACATTAAAACAATAATTCAGACCCATAACTCAATATTTAATTGACTCACCTTTGGCAGCTATTACAGCCTCAAGTCCTTGGAATGATGTGAAAAGCTTTGCACACCTGGATTTGGGTAGCTTCAGCAGATCCTCTTAAGCTCCCAATCAGGTTGAATGGGAACAGTTGGTGGACAGCTATTTCCAGGCCTTTCCAGAGATGTTGATTGGGTTTAAGTCCAGTCTTTTACTGGACCAATTAAGGCCATTCACACTGTTGCCCATAAGACTTATTAGAATTGTCTTGGCTGTGTGCTGAGGGCCATTGTCCTGTTGGAATATGAATATTCCATCCATGCACAGGAATAGTCTTTGTGATAGGGTATACATTGCAAACTTTGCAAATCTTAGCCTTTTCACCCTGTTCCCCTTCCAAAAAAGTGGGTTCTTGGCTGCTACCATTCCGCAAAGACATTCCTGATCAAACTTATTCAGTAGAATGGTCAACTTGGCATCCCGATGAAGCTGCCAAATGCTGAGCCAGGTCCTTGCTGGACTTGTTCCGGTCTCTCTAAGGAACTCAAATGCTTCTTATACGATTTTGAACGTTTTCTTGGCCTTCCAGTTCTTTTTGGGTCCATGACCTATGCTGATTTTTCAAATATCTTTATAACAACTTGAATACCACTTCTTGAATATCCAGCTTGTTTACTGATTTCCCGTTGAGAGGGGTCTTGCATACGTACTTCATACAAATTTCCTGCATTTTCTGGTTGTGTTCTAATAAAGATACTGAGGAATAATTATTTATGGTCATTATACCATTGCTAAATCAACAAATCAAATTGTGACCTAAGACTTTTGCACGGTACTGTATAACTATATAAATATATAATAGAATAAACTGTAGCACCTCCAGGTCTCCCAAAATGTGATGTCACGATTCAAATTTAACACAGCAAGTCTATTTCAAAGTTTCGACTCTAAAGGGTCATTATCATATCTTGTCATAATATAGTGCAAAGGTAATCACCACAAAGCACAAAAGACATTAAACATTTAACTATCTCAAGTAGATTGTCATTTGAAGAACCAATCCTTATTAATTATATTCAAGTAGAGCACCCATTATTTTCACAGAGTATGTAAGAAATCTGTGGCACAAAAGGAACTTCTTGTGATGTGATCTTATCTAATATATGATACAGAATAAATGGTGCAGAAGCATTTCACCAGCCTAGGGTTTATGAGGTGTTTTAAAGTGAACATGTTATGAATAATTTCCCTTGTAATAAAGCACTGGTAAATACATTGGATACGCCATTTATCACAAATATACATGGTGTATTCAATGTAAAATATAAACATTTGCTCACTTACCATCTTCATGCTTTGTCGGTGTTACTCTTCACCCCCAGACTGTCCTCTGCTGTTCTTTCTTGATTTGCTCTGTTGGGGACGCGTCCCCAAGCAGGGCACATCTCAGTGATGCTGGCACACTGACTTTGCTGCCAGTATGCCGGTGTCGGAACAGAGTGACGTCACATCACTCTGTTTCTATACACCCCAGCCAGCGCTAGAAGCATAGGCAGGGGATTTTCCATAGCAACCACTGAAAAAAAATGGGCTTTTTAAAAAAAAAAAAGTCCCGATATCTTGACATGAATAGTCGCTCGGCTCCTCGGCAGCTGTCAGGGTTTAGTCAGGAAGAGGTGCTGCTGACACCGTGTCTAATCAATGAAACAGTTAAGTTACAACCCAATATGCAGGGAATGAGGACACAACACAGGTAAAGTGAAGCAAATATATTAATGGATAAAACACAAAGCAAGCGAGTTTCAATAACAATATAGCAAATATACAGGAAGAGAAATCAGGATGCAGACCGGGAGCAGAGTTCAAGTTATTGTTAGGTCTAAGACAGTAACTTAGCGACAAGCATTGGCAGCAGGAAAGCTATAAGGAGCAGAATACAAGGTGATCCTCTGGAGTCACAAAAGGGAAAAACCACCAGACATCAAAACAATACATCAACCATGAACTAATCTTCTCGCCAAAAGAGGGCAACTTGAAGCAGAAGCAGATTACATCAGTCTGAGTGTAGCAGTCTGCAACAGTATCACTGCAAGTTAGTGGCAATGTGGGGTACTGCACCAGACGTAAGAGATACAAAAATCAGGACGTTCGAATGGAATCGTGACAGCGGCATTTTTGCACATTAGTAAATGGAGGAGAGCTATAACCTGCAGATATAATCATGACAGATACAATTTGTTTTCTAATATTTGTCTGAACCATGTCAGTAGATGTGATTTTTTTTCTGTAATATGGGCACTGTCCCACATCCCCCTACGAACCAGCCTCACCATTCAATTAAAGGGATGCACAAGCGGGAATCTGCTTGTCTGAAATTTTTAATCACATGTCCAAGCAGATGTATGCCACTATGGAAAGAAATGCCTGAGCGTTTGAGCACACAAGGAACATAATGAAACTAACGCCTCACTAAAACATGGATCATAGTGGTTACTGTGTTATATATTTACTTCTGTCATTCTATTCACTTCAGTAGGTATATCAAGAGCTTTTGCTGGGCTAAGAAGAGTGAACAAGGAACATTAGAATGAACTCTAACTCGTAGTGCCATTCTGATTGTTATCTTCTGGGTGACATATTGGTGAGGCATGGAGGGTGTATGGTAAATGCTCTTGCAATGAGATGCCTCTGGTTCACAGAGTGTAAAATACAGTTTTCTCCTTATCTTTAGGATATTAACTATCTCTAAAAAGTTTGTCCTTACGTAAGTTTGCATATGTTATGAAAACTAATGTGCAAATAGTAATGAATTAAATATTACACTTTCTTATCGGAAATTAATTAGTAACATAGGTTCTTTGCTGAAAGTAAGCTGTCTGCCATATCTGCTTGTTTCCTCTGATCGCCATGGGTATATATGAGCTTCTTGTACAGAGCACTTCTGTAATGGGAGTTGTACCCTAACACTAAGGAAAAGTGGAAACCCACAAAAGGTAGATCCAAAATAAGTATTACTGAGCCTTAGAGTGGCCGAACTTAACATGTTACTATAGCGAGAAACAAGGTCAGGATAAGCCAAGGTCAGGAATACAAAAATACACCGAGTATAAACATGCCAGGTCAGGATACCAGAAAATCACGAGTCAAATACAAAGGCAGGCCAGGATACCAGACATCACAAGTCAAATACTAAGCCAGGTTAGGATACCAGAAATCACAAGGTAATCTCTAGGAGCACTAATCGAGGATCTAACAAGAAACTATGATAGGGCAATGAATGGGGGCTAAAACAAGCCTTAACTAGGGTTAACTGTTTCCTGATTGGTCCACATCATAATTGCGACTCTAAACCGATAAGGGTCGCTTAGATGACATGGTACCTTTAAGAGGGGGTGTTACGCCATGCAGCAATCTTATATAAGAACACGCACATAGTGCAGGCAGCATTCTTAGTTCTACCAGCTGAGTACAGCATGCTGCGAATGCGGTAGAGTGATTCGCTGGCGCCAGAAGGGTAAGTTTGATTTTTATTTTGAGATACCATGCTGCTTGGCCGCGTGGAGCAATCGGACTGTGCGGCAGAATGAGTGCTGTGTGGCTCGTGGGAGGTGAGTACATGCTACACCTTCTCTGTCATGCTACTTCTTGTCTCATGTGTGCTGTTACGTCATGGATTATAAATAGACCTGCGAACACTATGTGCACAGAGGCCTACTTTAATTTGTCAATATTACTAAACCTGGGGAATAATTCCAATCTACTGTGTTATATTTTTTCACAGAAACATTAGAGCCTCATCTCTAATCAAAGTTGATTGAATGGGTTGTTTTAGACATTGTATTTTCCCATCTGGAAGAAAAATGATTTTCTTGTGCAATGCATGCAAACTGCTCTAATTGATTTAATCTTATGTTTTTATAATATAATCTAAGGCTAATGAGTTGACCACCTACCTTAGCAATCACTGACAAGTGCTTAAAGCTACAGTCGAATAGTTGCATGAGTCAGGTTTAAAAGAGCTTTAAACAGGGTGTTTTCAAGAGATTAAACATTATTTTCTGTCCAATTATTGCAATAGAATGTACTTAATAATGCAATTATGATTTGTATTTTAGAAGGAATTTCTATTTACAGCAAAGTAAGTTAAAATATCTATTAACTGAACCATGGAATGGAATAGTAACTAGTGAATTTAATATATAGTTCATGAAATAATCTGGCCACCATAGCAACTTCATATCAATTAGGGTATGGTGCATGGAGGGCCTGGGAACTGACTTACCTTGAGGGGTTTAATAATTTATCAATAGTGTAAATCTAAGTTGTCTAGATGGCACCTGTACTCCAGCTTCAATGTCCCCAGCTTCAATGAGGAAGCCTTGGAATTGGCGCCAATGATATTTAAAGAAGGGTCAGGACACAAAAGTTGGCCTCAAGCAGACTTTAAGAAGATTGCAGTAGTGACAAAGTTTCAGCTCTACTATAAAGCCTTTGTTAAGAATACAGTAGGCTTGAAACATTGTCACTACTGCGATCCGATTAATGTTTGCTTGAAGTCATTGTTTGTGCCTGGACCTTTCTTTGAATTTGCTGAATTCTTGGACTTTTGCTGATCAAATTCGTGGGAGTAAGTAAAGTGGTGCATTGTTGTGGAGGTGTGTGCAATCCCTTTTGTGTGCTTAATATAAGATTTGTGCGCCGGTGATCATCTGAGAGTGTCGTCCCATTACTGGGTTCCCATTGACAAAAAGGCATTAGAAATGTACATACGCATTACTTGGTGTCTCCTATATGTCAAATCTTTTTTATTATCTCTCTTGTACTGTGAATGTAGAAGACGCCCTTAAGTGTTATTTTTGAGTTTCTGATAGAATTTGCACAACTGACAGTTAGAAAAATGCAGTGACCATTACATAACATAATATAATAGTATGAGTATACATTCCACACACACACATAAACTCTTCAGTCCAGAATAAGTAGAAATATTCCTATATTTTCTCATGCAGGGCTTATATTGTAACTTAAGAAAAAAGACAATAGATATTTCCTATTTAATAGTACAAAAGCTAAGGTCTCTAGAGCTTGTTTGTAGGCAGCGTGAACAACCCAAACCAGAGTCTCTTCTTTCTGGTCGTTGATGGCAGGGCCGGACTGGGAGAAAAATTCGGCCCGGGCATTTTTTTAACACAGCGGCCCACTAAAAAGGGGGCGGGGCAGAGGAGGTGTGTTTTGTCATCACCAATGACAAACACGCCTCCTCTCAAAGTGAGCATGTTGGTTCAATGCTCTTCCAGGGCAGACCATGCGCAGAGCTCTGCTGAAGAGCTCTAGCATGAGAAAAAAGTCCTGTATTTGTTCTGCACAGTGCAAGCAAATTTAATAACATGCTTGCACTGTGTTTCCTTGCAACTTGTCTCTGGTGTCTCTATAAATGGATACCAGGAGACAAAAGGCCAGGAAAGAGTATTGTGCATGTGTTTGGAGCCTGCTTGTGGTATTGCGTGTGTGTAGAGTGAGCTGGTCGTGGTGTGGT
Source organism: Pelobates cultripes (assembly GCA_933207985.1). Lineage (NCBI taxonomy): Eukaryota > Metazoa > Chordata > Amphibia > Anura > Pelobatidae > Pelobates > Pelobates cultripes. Next base: position 276,644,009 of record OW240915.1, on the reverse strand, counting down.
ATTGTGTAATAAGGTCGGTTTTAGTCGTGTTGTGTTTGTGGTGTAATGTGATGCATATGTGGCTCAGGGACCCCCTCCCGCCCGGCTCTGGAAAGGGGTTAAAACTTACCTTTTTCCAGCGCCGTGTGGGGAGCTCTCCTCCTCCGATGCGCACGCGCGGCAAGAGCAGCGCGCGCATTCAGCGGGTCGCATAAGAAAGCATTTATAATGCTTTCCTATGGATGCTTGCGTGCTCTCACTGTGATTTTCACAGTGAAAAGCACGCAAGCGCCTCTAGCGGCTGTCAATGAGACAGCTGCTAGAGGCTTTGGGGGAAGGCTTAACCCATTGATAAACATAGCAGTTTCTCTGAAACTGCTATGTTTATAAAACAATGGGTTAATCCTAGAAGGACCTGGCACCAAGACCACTTCATTAAGCTGAAGTGGTCTGGGTGGCTAGAGTGGTCCTTTAAGAGTGTAGTGTGTGTGTGTATGTATATGTATATGTGTGTATATATATATATATATATATATTTGGAAGTATTGTGTATGTGTGTGGTGCAGTGTGTTGGGGAGGTTCTGTGTGTATGTGAGGGGTGCAGTATGTGTGTGTGTGAGGGTGTGGTGAATGTGTGTGTGTGAGAGTGCCGTGTGTGAGTGATGGGTGTGAGAGTGCCGTGTGTGAGTGATGGGTGTGAGAGTGCTGTGTGAGATGGGTGTGAGAGAGTGCTCTGTGAGAGTGCTGTGAGAGAGTGCTGTGTGTGTGTGAAAGTGCTGTGTGTGATGGGTGTGAGAGTGCTGTGTGTGTGTGAGTGCTCTGTGAGTGCGCTGTGTGTGATGGTGTTAGAGTGCTGGGTGTGAGAGTGCTGTGTGTGATGGGTAAGAGAGTGCTGGGTGTGAGTGATGGGTGTGAGAGTGCTGTGTGAGAGTGATGTGTGTGATGGGTGTGAGAGTGCTGTGTGAGAGAGCTGTGTGTAATGTGTGTGAGAGTGCTGTGTGTAATGTGTGTGAGAGTGCTGTGTGTGATGGGTGAGAGTGCTGTGTGTGAGAGTGCTGTGTGTAATGTGTGTGAGAGTGCTGTGTGTGAGAGAGTGCTGTGTGAGAGTGCTGTGTGAGAGAGTGCTGTGTGTGATGGGTGTGAGAGTGCTGTGGGAGAGAGTGCTGTGTGTGATGGGTGTGAGAGTGCTGTGGGAGAGAGTGCTGTGTGTGATGGGTGTGAGAGTGCTGTGGGAGAGAGTGCTGTGTGTGATGGGTGTGAGAGTGCTGTGTGAGAGTGCTGTGTGTGATGGGTGTGAGAGTGCTGTGGGAGAGAGTGCTGTGTGTGATGAGAGAGTGCTGTGGGAGAGAGTGCTGTGTGTGATGGGTGTGAGAGTGCTGTGGGAGAGAGTGCTGTGTGTGATAGTGCTGTATAAATGTTATTGTGTGTGTGTGTAGGGGGGGGGTAAATAAAAAAAATAAAAAAGTCATTAAATCCCCCCTCCCTTCTTACCTTTAGCCTGGGAGGGGGGGGGGGCGGCATGCTGGTGACTGGGAGGCCGGGTTCCCTGGTGGTCCTCGTGGGTGAGTGAACTCTAGCCTGTGAGGCTAGAGTTCACTCTCGCGAGATCCGGTCGTTGCCATGGCAACGCGCCGGATCTCGCGAGAGGAACCCGGCGGAGCTGCAAGTTAGAGCTCCGCCGGGTCCTCTATCCAGCCTGGCTGGCTGTCTCCCTCTCTCCCCGCCGGCGGCCGCATGTGGGCCGGTCAGGGAGATCCTTGATCTCCCCACCGGCCCGTCGTGACAAACAGCGGGGCCGACGCTAGGAGAGTGCCGGCCCTGCATAGACCGGCAGGGGAGATCCTGGGACCTCCCCTGCCGACCTCGGCCCATGGCCACCGCGGCCCACCGGGCATTTGCCCGCTGTGCCCGATGGCCAGTCCGGGCCTGGTTGATGGTGTGGAAAAGGGACAAAGGGACAGGGCCACCATCAGAAATTTTGGGGGCCTTGACAAAGCACAAGGTTAGTGTATGCAATGTGTGTTGTATTAGTGTATGCAGTGTGTTGTATTAGCGTATGCAGAGTGTGTGTTGTATTAGTGTATGCAGAGTGTGTGTTGTATTAGTGTGTATTGTATTAGTGTATGCAGTGTGTGTGTTGTATTAGTGTATGCAGTGTGTGTTGCATTAGTGTATGCAGAGTGTGTGATGTATTAGTGTATGCAGTGTGTGTGTTGTATTAGTGTGTATTGTATTAGTGTATGCAGTGTGTGTGTTGTATTAGTGTATGTAGTGTGTGTGTTGTGTTAGTGTATGTAGTGTGTGTGTTGTGTTAGTGTATGCAGTGTGTGTGTGTTGTGTCTGGTGGCATGGGGGGCCCCCCGGCTCCCTGTATTAGCAGAGGGGGCCCAGCACACTGCCTCAGGGCAGGGGCAGAGCTAAATGACGGGTGGGCAGAGCTAAAATGGCGGCAGGGGGCGGAGCTAAAAGTGCCGGTTGCACGGGAAGCAGGAAGGAGTCCCTACTTCCCCAACAACCAGACCCCAGGAGCTGCACTGCCTTCACTCCTCCCAGACCAAAATAACAGAGGTAACCATGCCTGTTTTTGAGTGTGTGTTAGTATGTGCAACTGTCTTCCTGTGTGTGTGTGTGTGTGTGTGTGTGTGTGTGTGTGTGTGTGTGAGTACCTGTGTGTGTGGCTGTCTGCCTGTGTGTATGTGTGTGGCTGTCTGCCTGTGTGTGTGTTTGTGTGACTGTCTGCCTGTGTGTGTGGCTGTCTGTGTATGTGTGGCTGTCTGCCTGTGTGTGTGTGTGTGTGTCACTGTCTGCCCATGTGACTGTCTGCCCGTGTGACTGTCTGCCTGTGTGTGTGTGTGTGACTGTCTGCCTGTGTGTGTGGCTGTCTACCCGTGTGTGCCTGTGTGTGGCTGTCTACCTGAGTGTGTGTGTGTGTGTGACTGTCTGCATGTGTGTGTAGCTGTCTGCCTGTGTGTGCCTGTCTTTCTGTGTGTGGCTGTCTGCCTGTGTGTGTGTGTATAACTGTCTGCCCGTGAGACTGTCTGCCCGTGTGACTGTCTGCCTGGGTGACTGTCTGCCTGTGTGTGTGTGTGTGTGACTGTCTGCCTGTGTGTGTGACTGTCTTTGTGTGACTGTGTGTGTGTGTGTGTGACTGACTGCCTCTGTGTGTGTCACTGTCAGCATGTAACTGTGTGTGTGTGAGAGACTGTATGTGTGGCTGTATGTATGTCACTGTCTATACCTGTGTGTGTTTGTCATTGTCTGCCTGTAACTGTGTGTGTATGTGTCTGTTACTGTCTGATTGTAATTGTGTGCCTGTGTGACTGTCTACCTGTAACTGTGTGCGTGTTTATCTGCCTGTAACTGTTAATCTGTGTAACTGCCTGATCCTGTGTATTTGACATTGTATATGTATAACTGTGTGCATCTGACTGTGGGACTGTGTGCATGTGACTCTGCAGTCTGACACATCTGGCATGCACTATTGGCTGCAGACCACAAGTAGCTGTCTTCCTAGCTCTGGTCAGTCAAAGCACTGCCGCAGATTACCACAGGACCCTACAAGTCCCTGAGCTTGCGAGACAGTTACTCATTGTCTGCACCCAGTGGAGGGGCAGACCAGATTAAGATCAGCATGCACCTCTCCGATCTAGGTAACAACAGGAAAGGAGGAATTAATATTTGTTTTTGAATCATTATTTATTTAATACACTATAAAAAGAATGACGGGAGTGGGGGAGGGCGCGATTCGAAGATCTTTCGCACAGGGCGCCTAAGGACCTAAGGCTGGCCCTGAATCCACATGGACATTTTAATAAATAAATAAAGTTTTTGTAATGACACGTGATCAGGCTGTTTATGTTATGTCTGCAGGGAATATTTAAATTTAAAAGTTAAGGTTTTGGCATCTTCTTTATTTGCGCATTTACATGTTATGCAGCATTAGCATTTGCCATGAAAAAAAACTTTTATTAAAAAAAAAATATTACCTGTATAGGAGGATCACAGCTAGATATACAGCTGTGATATCTCTGACAGGCTCAGGTAATATAGTACTGTCCAAATCCAAATGTACAAAATGTAAAAAATCACTATTAGATCACAGTGATAGATCTAAAGTGGCAGGATCTTCATTGCGATCTGAAATAGAAATGAACAGCCATAGTACTCTCCATTAAAACTTAGAAATTTATTGATACAAGGATTAAAAACACTCACATGAGTGAAATGGTATCGGGTGTATATCGGATAAGCAGGTTGAAGTGGATCAATAATTGTACTCCCTTCGACCGGCTCGGAAATGGTGTTACATAGAAACATCATTTTCTTCTTTTAAATATAGTCTCCTCCTTTACTGTGTTGATTCACTTTATAAATTTAAATGTTTCTATCATATCCCCCCTGTCTCGTCTTTTCTCCAAGCTACACATGTTAAGATCCTTTAACCTTTCCTGGTAAGTTTTATCCCGCAATCCATGAACCAGTTTAGTAGCCCTTGTCTGAACCCTCTCTAAGGTATCAATATCCTTCTGAAGATACGGTCTCCAGTACTGTGTACAATACTCCAAGTGAGGTCTCACCAGTGTTCTGTACAATGGCATGAGCACTTCCCTCTTTCTACTGCTAATACCTCTCCCTATACAACCAAGCATTCTGCTAGCATTTCCTGCTACTCTATTACATTGTCTGCCTACCTTTAAGTCATCAGAAATAATCACCCCTAAATCCCTTTCCTCAATTGTTGAGGTTAGGACTCTATCAAATATTCTGTACTCTGCCCTTGGGTTTTTACGTCCAAGATGCATTATCTTGCACTTATCCACATTAAATGTCAGTTGCCACAATTCTGACCATTTTTCTAGTTTACCTAAATCATTTGTCATTTGGCTTATCCCTCCTGGAACATCAACCCTGTTACATATCTTAGTATCATCAGCAAAAAGACATACCTTACCATCAAGACCTTCTGCAATATCACTAATAAAAATATTAAAGAGAATGGGTCCAAGTACAGATCCCTGAGGTACCCCACTGGTGACAAGTCCAAGCTTCGAATATATTCTATTAACTACAACCCTCTGTTGCCTGTCACTCAGCCACTGCCTTACCCATTCAACAATATTGGAATCCAAACTTAAAGATTGCAGTTTATTGATAAGCCTTATATGTGCAACAGAGTCAAAAGCCTTATTGAAATCTAGGTAAGCAATGTCTACTGCACCACCCTGATCTATAATTTTAGTTACCCAATCAAAAAAATCAATAAGATTAGTTTGGCATGATCTCCCTGAAGTAAATCCATGTTGTCTCGGATCTTGAAATCCATGTGTTTTTAGAGGTTCAGCAATCCTATCCTTTAACATGGTTTCCATCACTTTCCCCACTACTGAAGCAAGGCTTACTGGCCTATAGTTGCCCGACTCCTCCCTATTACCTTTCTTGTAAATGGGCACAACATTCGCTAACTTCCACTCTTATGGGACTACTCCTGTTAACAATGATTGCTTAAATAAATCTGTTAATGGTTTTGCTAGTACACCACAAAGCTCTTTTAATAGCTTTGGGTGTATTCCATCAGGTCCCATTGACTTATGTCTTTACTTTTGACAGTTGAAATAGAACCTCTTCCTCTGTAAACTCACATGTAATAACTAATTTATCCTTTTTCTCAACTGAGGTCCTTTTCCTTCATTTTCATCTGTAAATACAGAACAAAAATATTCATTGAGGCAGTCAGCTAGACCTTTATCCTCTTCTACATACCTTCCTTCTTTTGTTTTTAATCTAACTAATCCTTGTTTTACTTTCCTTTTCTCATTTATGTATCTAAAAAATGTTTTGTCCCCTTTTTTTACTGACTGTGCTATTTTCTCTTCTGTGTGTGATTTGGAAGCTCTTATAACTTGCTTAGCCTCTTTCTGCCTAATCTTATAGATCATGTTGTCTTCCTCACTCTGGTTTTTTTTATAATTCCTAAATGCTAACTTTTTGTTTTTAACTATTTTGTGATGAGTTATTAGATAAGAAGTATTCGCGTGCGTTCCACTTTATCCCGTGCCTGCGTTCCACTGAGACCCGATACCGGGATGATGTGCGGCAGATGCCGTAAAGCCTTACGCGTTTCGTGAACTGTCGGTTCACTTCATTAAGAGGCTGGCATCTGAGGTCTGTCTGTGCATATAAATAGCCGTTATAGAAAACACGGCTAAACAGTTAACTCTTGATGGTCCATAGAGTCTTTGAAAAATCTACATACAAATCAGAATAAAGGTTAATGATGATTGGGCATTTTCGTACATAAATACAGTGATAATAAATCATTAAAAATGACTGCTTTGTATGAATGTACATACAAAGCAGTCAAAAATAAATAAATAAAACAATACATTAAAGAGAAACCAAGGCAATAATAGATGTAATGGATGCAACACTGTGGGGTGCTAATTCATGTATGAAAAAGGGAGATAAAAATGGGGAAACAAGTGACAATTGATAAAATATACATTTAGATATTGAAAATGCAAGACAGTAAGTGCAACTGGTAGTTTTTAGTTGGAGAACTAAATAAAAAGGCTTTGACAACTGAATACATAGCTGTGATAAATATATTGTGAAGGGCTCTAGAATATAGATGTAGATGTTACAAATGATGGTTAGAGAAATGCATTCAACTCAGAGTCTACGTTGAGACCATTAGGTGCCAGAGTGTCTAGTTGGAATATCCACTTGGCTTCTGCTTTATCAAGTTCTTTTTCTAGATCACCTCCCCTTCATGGAGTATTAATTTTATGGATTTCAAAGAATTTCAGTCCATTGGGGTTTCTTCCATGTGCTATGTCAAAATGTTTGGAGAGATTATGCAAATTGAGGCCTTTCTTATTGTTGCGGATGTGTTCCCCTACTCTAGTTTTGAAGGTTCTTTGTGTTCTACCTGTATATATTTTATTGCAGGTTCAGCTTAATAGATATACAAGTCCCTTAGTGAGTCACTGTACTCCAGTAGGATAAGATGGGGGGCTTCTTTATGATGCCCATCAGCATAGTTAATGCCCAGAATGTTTTTAATTCTGGCACATTGATGGGGGAGCCATTGATGCTTTGCCAAAAAAGAGTCAGTCTTTGAAGTACGGAACTGATGGGCATATAAATTAGTTTGGGTGACAATCTTCCCCAATACATCATCACCCAGAAACACCTTCAGAAACTGTTGGGGGCTAAATCCTGCGACACTCACATTGATGCCAGGATTTGCGGTGAAGGGTGGGATATCTGGCCTCTGCCAATGAGGCACTACCCAGTCCTCAGCAGTACTGCCAGCTGGAGCAGCACATCTCCTTCTGGCAGGGGGACTAGCAGCCACAGATACATCACTACATACATCACTAGCAGCAGACACTGTATCTAGTGATGTATCTGAGAACCTGGCAGGGTCAAAATCAGAGTCGGAGTCAGACATAGACGCGTTAGACTCTAACGCAAGGATGGCATACGCCTCCTCAGTGCTATACAACCTCTGTGATCTCTGTGACATGATCACAATCACTTTATTTAGTGATCTGTCAGAAACAAAAATCACTGAAAAAAAAATTAACCCCTAAAAAAATGCACAGACCGCAAAAAAAAAGTTGCTGTGCAAGAGCCAGTGATCTATACAGTGATCACTGGCAGGATAGGGGTAAATAGCTCTGAAAAGAGCCTTTAGGTATCACAAAAAAAATCTGTAAAAAAATTAACCCCTAAAAAAAATGCACAGACAGCAAAAAAGTTCTGCTGAGCAACAGCAAGTGATTTATACTGATCAATGGCAAGATAGGAGTTAATGGCTCTGAAAAGAGCCTTTGGGTCTCACAATTTTGCAAATCCCTACCTAAAACTACCTAAATATCTCTACCTAAACATCGATCACTCTCTCTCACTAAAACACAAGTGAAGAGAGGGAGGGAGATCCACACTGATTAGAGTCAATATTTACTAATATTGACCTGACCAGAAAAATGGGGATCATAGTAATAATAAATATTATTAGAGGGGCAAGCTCGGATTGGATGACCCTAGTCTGCCTCTATGATGAGGCAGGCTATTGACACACCCAGAAGCCCCATGATGCACAGCCTTTAGAAATGCAGCGCCATACTGGAAGCCACATGGCTGAGTGGAGGATTAATACATTTATTTTATTAAATTTTTCTATTGATTTTATTGATTTTATTTAATAGCTCTGACTCTGTGTCTCAGTCCTTAAGGGGTTAATAGCTCTGACTCTCTGTGTCTCGGTCATTAAGGAGTTAATAAATAGCTCTGACTCTCGGTATCACAGTCATTAAGGGGTTAATAGTTCTGACACTCTGTGTCTCGGTCATTAAGGGGTTAATTATTAATTATAAAGTCCAGTTTTGGGGCTAAATTTGTAAAGAAACTATGCTGTACATAATTGATAGGGAAACCATTTCTTGCAAAAGATTGTAATGTAACACATATTACACATGTGTACCACCACATAGCACAACCTTTGGCACAAGTGAGGCAAGGTTTTAAAGCACAAGATGAAAGCACAAAAAGAAACAGATAATATAACATTTAAGACATTCAATTAGTTTGTTCTAAAGCAGATGTGTTCATATCTAAAATATATCACGCCAGGGTAAAGAAAGATATGAAACCTCAAGATTATAATCCGTTACACACACCGTGTACAGGTCATGTCCAGTGCTTAAGTCTTCACTGAGTGCCTCGACCCCTCGAGGTACACAGCACACAGGCAGAGCATCAGAAGCCAGGCCGATGGCTTCCGATGCTCTGCTACACTGCCGGGCGCCACGTGGGGCAACTCAGAAGTGATCGCTCCTTGGGAGCAATCACTCAGCAGCCTGGCATTCAGGAGAGGTATTGCAGGATGCCTCGACATCGCTGCAATACCCTTAGAGTGGCTGGAAGCTTCCAGCGCTCATATTTGCAGCGGACGTACCCTTAAGGACTGTTTTTTGTTCTTAAGGGGGTGAATTGGAGAGGGAGGTGCAGTGTATTAAATTGGGGGTAGGGCAGGCAGTGTATTCAATTAGAGTGGAGTGTGGGGGGGGGCAGTGTATTCTATTAAAGGGCATTGTAGTAGATTAGGGGAAGGGAGCAGTGTATTAGAGTGGAGGGAGGGGGCAGTGTATTGGATTTGGGGGCAGTGTATTAGAGTCGGGGAGGGAGCAGTGTATTATATTGGGTGTCCCCATGGAGATGCTCATTGGCCGCATAGCGTTTTGCCACACATGCACAATAGCCTCCCAATGCTTTCCTATGGGAAATCTTTAGATTGGCTGAGATCATCAATTTTCATCTCAGCCAAAGTGAAGGGCACACTCATAGGACTTCAAAATAAACAAGATAACGCCATTTGTTTTTTACAGCTGTGCAACAGCATACACACCATTTCAGTCCCATTTCCAAACTTTTCTGAATATGTCAAGATAGTTGGACTGAAACATTGGTTATATGCATATGCAGGGATATATGGTAAGTTCCAGGAAGTGCCTATCTCAAATAAATGGTCTTATGTAATCAGATGAAAGAGGGTAAAATCTATTTCTTTTAATTAACTAATTGGGTGATATAGTAGCTTTTAAAATTTGCCTGTTTGGGTGATAGCTCCTCTATCATCCAATAAATTAAAGGGATTCTCCAGTGCCAGGAAAACATACTTGTTTTCCTGGCACTGCAGGACCCTCTAGTGCGCCTCTACCTCACACCCCCCATACCATGTTGCTGAAAGGGTTAAAACCCCTTCAGTGACTTACCGGAGTCCAGCGCTGATGACCCTCGGCGCATGGTCAGGCTCCGCCTACACTCCTCCCTCGCCGACGTCAGCCGGTGGGGGAGACCTAATGTGCATGCGCGACAATCTGCGGGGAAGATCTAATGCGCATGCGCGGCAATTGTATAATGCTTTCCTATCGGGATTTCGGCAACGCTGAAGGTCCTCACATAGCGTCCTCACTTTTCGTGTTTTAAGAAGCCGTACATCTCCTCTAGTGGCTGTCTACTAGACAGCCACTAGAAGAGGACTTAACACTGCTATGCAAATAGTGCAGTTTATGAAAACTGCAATAATTAGGCTTGCAGGGTTAAGGGTAGTGGGAGTTGGCACCCAGACCACTCCAATGGGCAGAAGTGGTCTGGGTGCCTGGAGTATCCCTTTAATTCAAAGAAATATATTTTACACTCTTTCATCTATAGTAGTCTATACTGTATACATATAAATATATATACATAGTAGTATTGTAGTGGTATGTGGTATGTAATATATATTGTGCCTTTGGGGGACAAACATTGCCCAACAACATAAACAACTAACGTTTTATTCTAACATTACATTATGACTGCTCTATACATTGCAGTTATAGCTATCATTAAAAATTCATAGTTAAAATTAGTAATACAATTCCTAGTGTCAATTTGGAGAGCTGAAGACTGTTTTATGTTTTTTTCCAATTCCCTGCCCTTTCGTAACCAAATCTATTGACTATATCTTATCTATTTGCAGTTGTAAGTAACTATTATGTTTAGCAGTCAATAAATCACAAACCGTGTTCGATCTGCTTTCCTAAAAAGGGCAGCAATAACCCAGATGACACTGACACAAGACTAAATAAATTAACAATGCCACAGATAAACACAAGGAAACTTATGCGGGTGAAGACGAACTATGCTCACAGAGAGACTTGATTTATATGTATACAGTCATACATCTTTGTGCAATTCCCAAGACAGATATATCAATGGTATATTATTTTCTCACACTAAGGCCAATTTTAATAAAGTTAGCAATTAAATTACACTTTCACAACTTAATATATAGGTATAACAATTTGTCTTTGATGTAGCAATGGATTTTTTGTTATTTTATTGCGATGACAGGAACATATATACTTTTTCTTGAAACTGTATATTCTACCAACAAATGAGCATAATAAATTAAATTTTAAAAACTCTAACAATTAAACCCATTTACTACCTAGTTATAAAAAAAGAAAAAAAAAGGGTAACGTTTATACAAAAAGTAGTGCTGGAGCAGCGGGAATGTGGTTGGAACATAATCTACTAAATTTTATTTTCAGAATGTATACCCTGTATACACATTTTGGAGAGTGAAGGGTTAAAATAAATGATTTTTTTTTTTGGAAGACAACGCACATTTGCCCAGTTTCTGCCCATGATTCAAGCCTACAACATAAAATAATCTTCCGCAAACAATCTCTGCATGATACAAACATACAAAACTAATCCCTGTACTCAAACCCCCATTACGCCTGGGCAGCAGCAATGACAATAGACCCAATACACACAATAAAAAAAAAAGCGACATGCACACTATCCCAAATCCCTATGCTCATTTAAAAACCTCCAGTTATTTAAATGTACAATCCAGACTCCTCATGGCCCAGCATAGCAAATTACCATCTGTTCTTTTTAACCCATTAGACATTCAAGGCTAATATGAATATGAACATAGAATATGTAATATAGGATGGATGGGTGAAAGATAGGTGTTTGAGATATTACAAGTTCTCTGCCAGTTATTCTACACAATATCTTTTTAGTGTGAACGGTGGGGCAATGTTATAAATGGCAGGTATTTCTGTGAGAATAAAATAAAGTATTGATTATGTATTGACTGTAAGATGAGCAAGTATTGACATTCTCAAGCATATGTGTAAATAGAGTATCTCGTTATTTATCAAGATAATGGTTTTGTTTAATAGGGATTTTTATCAATTTTGCCATTTTTAACAGACAAAGAAAAATACATGTAAAAAAGAGTTCATTTTAATGTTTGTAGAAAAAAAAAACCAAGTAAACACTATAACATAATGAATAAATTAAACAATGTTAGAAGATTAGAATGTTAGATCACAATAGTTAAATGCTTGCATCAAGACAGTTCCCAAGACATATAGTAAGTTTGTAACTTTAGTTTCTTGTAGAACATCAGACACTTTAACAGCAAAACAAAAATTTAAAAAGTACGTGTAGGGGAAGAGGGTGCAGGAATTTGATTACATACAAAATCATTGCATTGGACATGGAGGAATAATTAGATATAGATCAGCAAGGGTATTGCGATTTGTCTGAATTTTGAGCAATTTGTCCAAATTCAGTAACTCTGAATCGCATTATGAGCGGATCACAAAAAAAAAGTTTAAAAAAATATTTAAAAATGAGGAATGAACAAGCCATGTTGCCAAAAAAAAAAGAAAAAGCTGATTGTTGGTTACAGGATAGCCACTAAATGTTGATTTTGTTCACAGATCACGTGAGAAGTGACAATTAAGGAGCAGTAAAAAAAAACTATATTTAGATTTTATTAAATCTCTTTTGGCAAATGAATATCAAGATGGAACCTCATAAAATAGTTCAATGAGGAGGATACAAGACAATGACCATTAAGCAGAAAACACATCTATCTGTACTAAATTATAGATCAACATTTTAACAAGAACAAAAAATGTCTTTTTGAAACTGTTCCAAGGAGGAACTACATGCCATTGCAATATAGTTAAATAGTATCAAAATATGTATTTAAAAGTATCCAATATAAAAATGTGTATTATATGGCTTTTATTGAATGCTCAACCATAAGATATGTGTGTGGGTGTATTTTTGTTAAAAGCGAGGGTGTTGCTATGTACAAAACAAACCTGAGGCTTGACCCCATAACAAAACTTTAAGACCTCTCTGTTCCATTTTCTTAATTCGTTCAAACTGTCTTTTGATCCCTCAGACTCCTTAATGGCCTCTACCACCTTGGTATTTTACCAGACATTGACCATTGGAAACATAAGCCTTCATTTGTACATGAATAATGCAATTATACAAACTCTTCTGTATCGGACACATTTATACAAAAATTTTCCCCAATGCTCCTTCTAACTGACTGCTATTACTTCTCACTACTGCTAATGCTTCCCACTGTCAACTGCTACTTGTCATTGTCCAATGCGTCTTATAACAACCCTCAGTGCTTCTCACCACACTGCTCATTCTCACTACCTGCATTTTCACAGCCTCATTGTATCTAAATGCTCCTTCTCAGAGCTCCTAGTGCTCTTTCTCTCAGAGATCTGGACATCAGGGATCTGGAGCTTTGCCGAATTAGACCCATGGTACCAGGCCTTAAAGTCCTCCCATCAACAACTCGCATTAAAGGAAAGATATAATCTACCCACAATTTTCAAAATGCATTATTAAGATAACGCTTTAAAATACTGCAAAAAATAAAAATGTAAAAAATAACATAAAAAACAAAAAGGTTACTCACCATTAAAGTTAGCCTTGCACACTGTTTAGAGGGCCAGGCAGTCCCCTCACAAACTGTTATCCGGTAATCCCCAGCATTGCACTGAGAGATTTATTAAGCATATGATCCGCAGAATGGCCCTCTCTCTCCTGGGAGATGAGACAGGTCAGCCGAAGTTCTGCGTGCGCACCTTAGCTACAACTGGCTCAGCCAGCTTGGTCACAAAGTTTCCAGCTTACTGACTGACAGGAGCCACAAAACTATACCACAAGAACGAAGGTAATATATGTCAGAACTGGCAGCATTTCAAGCCGCACCATAACCACTTAAGCAAAGTTTAACTATGGTTCTTGGAGTGATCCTTAAGGAATGCAAAATTTTAGGCGTCACCTGTTTTCTCTATCATTCGGCCTCTTTCAACATTCCCTGTCCAATTTATGACTTCTTTTCCTCTATCTCTTTTGTGATTTCCTGTGTAGTTTGTTACTCTCACCATCTCTAAAACGTGTCCCCTGTACGTTTTGTGGCTTGTTATGCTTCATGTTATTTGTTTGTCCCATACTCCTCATATTCTTTTTACCTGTTATTTGCTAACTCGCATTCCTTTGTCCCTCTTGTGGTTCTCTGAACATGTCATAGCTCATCGCCTCTTTCACTTTCCACCTGTTCCCCTGTCTCCTATTTAGAGCCTTCCCAGTTAGTGCATCATATTAAAGGACCACTATAGTGCCAGGAAAATAAGGAGGAGTTAATCACTTACCTTTCTCCAGCCCTGGGCTCCCTCGGCGCTGGAGAAATCTCCTCCCTCTTCCAAAGTCAGGGCTGAATGCGAAATCCAGCGTATTCTCACTGTGATTTTCACAGTGAGAAGCGCGGAAGCGCCTCTAGCGGCTGTCAATGAGACAGCCACTAGAGGCTGGATTTCTCTGAAACTGCTATGTTTACAGATGCAGGGTTAACCCTACATGAACCTGGCACCCAGACCACTTCATTGAGCTGAAGTGGTCTGGGTGCCTATAGTGGTCCTTTAACTGTTTGTTTCCAGAGAGATAGCCAATATATTGTAAGCTATGAACGTGTCTCTCTCTGCACATTTATTTTGATAAACCAGTTACAGGCCCAATCCTACAATGTTTCTAGAAGCCCTGCATGCAAGAATAAAGTTGGGGACCTAAATGAGAAACAATGAGAAGAACAAGTAGAGCACGTGCATGCTTTTAACTGTTAGTATTTCAACCAAGTCTCATAACTTATACATTCATAAGGACAGTTTATTCAGAAGCTCCTATAGTTCATATTCAATTGTCTGCACTTTGTAGGGAAGGTTTCTTGGACTTTGACTTGAGTATTATGTGTCATAATTTCTATCACTTCCCTAACTCAGTATGCTATTCTTTACACATAATGCATTTCTGATAATGAGGTTCTGAGTGATGCTTGTTCAAAGTGAAGATGTGCTGTGTAGGGGGTTCTCTCCCAATAATCAGTCCCTGATTGTGGAATGTTATCCTGTGATGAGACCCTTTGTCTGATTCTCTTTTTGTGACAAACTGCTGTGCAGGCCAATGACTTCTCCATAAGAAAACAGTCGAGGGCATCAAATGTTGAATTGAAATACTGCTATGACTTTAACTGTTTGTTCCAGTGTGCGTAGAGTCATAATAAAGAAAAAGATATACAGTGGGCAGTAAAATTGTTTTGTGTGAGAAATGTTTCAAGAAGAAAAGGAAGCACACATCAATTCATTAACAACCTTGGAGGTTGAAACCCCATGCAGGCAATGCAAAACCAATGGAAATGTGGACGTGGGACAGAATTAAGAGAATGTGCCTTGTACAAGATATAGGAGCAAGTGGAAGTAGGACATACAATACAATTGGACAGTCTACTAAATCGAATAAAATGTATTTTTTAAATTACTGTAAAACAAAGGAAAAGTATTCAATAATTCTGCAAACAACTCCCGTGTAGGTGCTGCATTTGTGGCCTTCTACAGTTTTTGTCAAGACACAGCCATCTGAGATAGTTCTGGAATGGAATTATTGGATACCATCAAGCAGTCCAGAAAGGAAGAAGTCCTTGATTTATGTACCATTTGTACTTTGGTATGACAATAAACACAGATACTATTATAAGAGTAAATGTGGGAGTCAGTATTCAGCTCCAATACCAGGCATCACTATTCTTAGCATCCAAGTTGTTTATTATATAACCTAAGAAATAATGGGTCGTTTTGTATTTGTGTATTTACAGCTAGTATATTAAGATAGACATGTCTCCATGCACACAATCTGACAAGGTAACAAAACACTAAATGCTGGATGCATCAATTTTGATGCCACCAAAAATGAACCTACAAGATTGATCTAGAGCATTTACTTAAAAATGGTGGTGCATTTAAAACACACAAAGTTCATTAACACCATTTTATCTGTTCGTCTGCTTCTGCTCTATGAATCAGTTTTATGTTATAACATCAATGTAGAATGTACCGCATCCACAATGTATCGTGAATGCATTATATGTTGGATGTCTTATCTACGATTCCACCAATAAAAACTTGCAATATAAAAAAAAAAAGATAAACATGTCTTCCATTTAGATATCAGAGCTACAGCAGCACTCACCACTTCTATCAGTCTCAACCATAGCAGAGAATGTTAAGGCAGAAGTCAACTTTCCATGGATAGGAAGACCCCCACTACATATCTACATAAACAAAATGTTGTGAAGAGCTCTGAGAATATTGTTCCATATTAAAAACCTGTTACATTAGGATTCAGTAGGAAGATGCATTTGGATTAATAGTTTCTATTTAAAGGATGTGCTTGGAAGTGTGAAAAGCGGGGAATTACAACACTTTATTGCAGGTTAAGATGCACTTAGACTAAAGGAAAACATTTAATTTGTCAATAAAAACAATTAACTTGAGGCATACCGGAGGTTAGGGAATCAGAACGGGAGCGAAGGGTCCTTGAAGGATCTGGATTAAAGTAAAAAGCTGGAAGTGCTAATGGAGAGATTTGTCCATATTAATTTGAAGACAGTAACATATTTATTTTCTGGTGTACATTTTGTGTCTGTCAAGAAAAACATGGAAAGAGCATTAGCCGAAATTTACCAGCCATTAAAATTGTGTGCTTTTGTTAATTTAAGAATGTGTTAAATAATACCACTACAAAGTGGGAACATTTAACACTGGCATATGTTTTATTTAAATCAAGCTTTGAAACAGTTAGAGGGGTTAATTCGATAGATACTGCAATGTATTGAATTAAAAATATATGCAAAAATACTTATTAAAGATTTCTTAAACATGGCTATAGTCAAAGATTGACTATTAAAGCCTAAATTGCACACGTGTTCTCTCAATTCATTACATTATGTATTTAGTGAATAAACCACTCAGATTTTGAAAATGTTTCTTTTATTATATCCAAAACTCAATAAAGGAATGTGCAGTGGTTATGGTGATTGAAAACCCCTGGCACCATCCCATTGTAATGAATTTTAATTTAATTGTTTAAACATTACTTGGATTATTTGGTTTTCATAAACTTGTCTACTACTATGAGTATAACATCTATTGTCTCTGGGGAAGTAGTTCCACAATAATGTCAATGCAAGTGCAACGATGGTTAGGCTTAGACAATATAGTAAGCATAACAAAGGGCGACTGATGTGGAACTTGAATCTTGGCAAAAATAGGACAGCACTGTGCAAACTGTTTGACATCTTTGGTCATAGGAAGCAAACAAAGTTATTTAAGGGACAGTGGTAGCTCAAGCAACGCCAGCCCTGCATTATGTGAGGATTCTCCATGGGGCCAGTTGAAGAGCTCCTCCTGCACGCACCAAGAGCTAGCCCAGGTTAACAGTAAGTCCCTTCTAAAATGCCAACTTAATATGAAAAGAATTAAACTTTTCAACATTAAGGCTGGCACATAACCATGGACGTTGTAGTTCTTCAAAACCTGGGTTCTACATTTTGCCTCTAGTACGCACAATTGAATTTTGGTGGTTCTTGCTGAGTCAAAAATTTAAGTTCTGAATGTGAACTTTGATAACCATAGCCGATTCTGGGTGGGTGCACGGGATGCACAGCGCTCAGGCGCTCTGTGAGTAGAGGCGCATTGCTGCAGTAGGCCCCGTCCCTCTCGCTAAGCCACGCCCTTTGTGTTAAGCTCTCTGAAGGCTCTCAGAGCTCCTGGAAGGCTGGCTGGGCTGGAAGGTAAAGCTGGAACGTGAGCACACTCAGGGAAGAAGGGAAGGGGGGCTACATAAAGGCACAGGAGGGGAAGGGGATAAATATGGCACAGAAGGGGGGTTACATAGGGGAACAGGTGGGGTAGGGGCTAAAGATGGCACAGAAAGGGGTCTACATAAGGGCACAGGAGGGAAGGCGGCTAAGAGGGCACAAGAAGGGAAGGGGCCAAAAGAAGAGCACAGGAGGGGAGGGGGGCTACATAAGGGGACAGGAGGGGCAAAGGACTAAAGAGGGCACAGAAGTGGAGGGGGGCTAAAGAGTGCACGGGAGAAAAATAGAAACATAGAATGTGATGGCAGATAAGAACCATTTGGCCCATCTAGTGTGCCCAATTTTCTAAATACTTACATTAGTCCCTGGCCTTATCTTATATGTAGGATAGCCTTATGCCTATCCCACGCATGCTTAAACTCCTTTACTGTATTAACCTCTACCACTTCAGCTGGAAGGCTATTCAATGCATCCACTACCCTCTCAGTAAAGTAATACTTCCTGATATTATTTTTAAACCTTTGTCCCTCTAATTTAAGTCTATGTTCTCTTGTTATGGCTACATAAGGGTAAAGTAGCTAAAGAGGGCACAGAAAGGGAGAGGCTAAAGAGGGCACAGGAGGGGGACTGCATAAGCAGACAGGAGGGGAGAGGGGCTAAAGAGGACATAGGAGGGAAGGGGGGCTAAAGAGGGTACAGAAGGGTAGGGGGGCTAAAGAGTGTACAGGAGGGAAGAGGGGCTACATAAGGTGACAGGAAGGGGAAGTGGCTAAAAGAGGGCACATAAAGAGAGGGGGCTAAAGAGGGCACAGGAGGGGGGCTACATAAGCAGACAGGAGGGGAGAGGGGCTAAAGAGGACACAGGAGGGAAGTGAGACTAAAAAGTGCCCAGGAGGGGAGGTGGCTAAAGAGACACAAACAGGGGCTGAAGGGAGACATAGAGAAACACACAGAGGGGCTGGGGGGCACATAGAGACACACACAAAGAGGCTGGTGGGTACACAGACACACATAAGGGCTGGTGGGACAAAGAGCACTTGGAGCAAAGAGACACAGAGGGACTGGGGAAGGAGGAAAAGAGTTGGGGGCAAAAAGATGCACAAATTGGCTGGGGGAGAAAGACACACACAAAGGGGCTGGGAGAGACAAAGAGGCACACAGAAGGGCTGCAGGGATGAACAGACACACAGAACATGCACACACACACACAGACACACACCACATCCCCTGCATTCCCTGCACGCACCCAGAATCACACTGCATTCCCTGCAAAAACGCAGACACACACTGCACCCCAGCACACACTCAGACACTATTCACTACACACCCTGCATAGAATAATGGATGTGGTCGTGTTTTGGTGTGCATGCTTTTGGTGAGGAGGAGGGGCAGCATTTCATAATTTATTTATTTTTTCAGTTTTTACGGTGCAGCTGAGGTGGATTATTGGGCAAGCTTAATATCAACTATAGGAGGGGTTATCAAATGTATTTTGGGGGTTGAAGTCCCTAGTCCACAGAGCAGCACCCCTGGGGATGGGATAGAGCCAAAAGTGAAAGAGAATGGTGAGATAAGTCACACAGGGACATTCAGAAAAATAAACAAACATACTGCTGAAAACAACAATGCATGCACACACAGTAACGTCTAGTGAAAGACACTCATACATACAAACATACACACACACACACACACGCATCTTACAAAGAGATTCTTGCATTTACGAATTCATTCAATACAAATATTCCATAACTGCATCTGCACACATTAATATTATACACAAATATTCATTTGAATTCACATACATCTGTAAATACATTTCTGTATTACAAATACATTGACTCTCTGCAAAATACACCCAGCTTACACACAGTTCATACAAAAACACTACCAGCTGACAAGATGGCACTGGTAAGCTGTTTTGAAAAAGAAAAGTCACTGATTAGCAATTTTGAGACAACAATGACACTGGTCGGCGATTTGGCCACAAAAATGGCTAGTTGGACACAAAAGTGACACTGATAAGATGGGGACAAAAATATTTCGAAACTAAGATGGCACTGATTAGCTATATTGGGACACAGAGATGGCACTGATGAGCTATTTTGAGACAAAGATAGCACTGGGAAGCTGTATGTGACAGAGAACTGGGAAGCTGGGCACAAATATGGTACTAATAAGCTTTTTGGGGGCATTGCTGGCACTGTAGGAAGTGGGTGACATGTGACCTGGGTTGAGGGTGTGTGGTTTCCATAGAAATTGGGTGTGGTTAGAAGTATTATGTTTGTAAACAGTAGGGGTTAGCAATATAGCCACACCCACCAGGGGGCACCAAAAATATTCTTGCACCCAGGCATCAGGGACCCCAGGATCGGCCCTGTTGATGACCATTATATTATTATTATTATTTTATCATTTATATAGCGTCAGCAAATTCCGTAGCATTGTACTATTAAAAATTATTTCAGCTACTTACAATTGAACATCTAGAGTTTGATATGGTATGATTTTACGTACTTCCAATGGTCCTGCTTCTTTTAATTAAACTATATTTTATATTTTTAAAGGTCATCAAGGCATCACAATACTGACTATATATCATTTTGTTGGGACTGTGTAGAAGCCTGCTTCAGGCCATTTTAGGCTAAATTGTTTGGGCCTTTCTGTAGCCCCCAAGTCAGTTTGATTTATTGAATATGTACATTCAAGTAATTTGAATTAAGGACGAGGGAGAAATGAATTGCCTTGTCTCTCTGTTTTGTGTACTCAGATTTGTCCCCTGGGATGTGATTGACTCTGTTCTGAGAACCAAATCATTAATGGTAGAGACAGAAGTTGGATCCAGGGCAAGTCAATACTATGCATGTTTATATTAGCAGGTGATTGACAAATGCTTAAATTATGTGGTTAGGTTCATTATTGTAGTAGTGACACTGCACTGGCCAAGTGTTTTCCAATCATTGAACACTGCTAAAAATGTGGCACTCCCAAAGGAATGGTTTCAATGCTCTTATAACAGTAGTATAGGTTGGAACCATTTAGATAGCACAGTTCCCTTTGAATATTTTTGCAGGTTTAGCATTAAAAGCCCCATTCATTTTACATAATGTTTTGTCAATGTTTTGGTGACTAGACCTCTAGGTGAATTGGTTTCATTAAAAAGAAGTCATGCTGAATCATGCAGGTAAAGAAAAGACTTATGAAGTAATAACACAGGTATGTCTAAAAACAGAAAGGAACAAAATTGAAGAATAGAAATAAAAACAATATTAATATACCCTTTATATGTAACCATAGTGGAAATAACGGAAAAATTAGGAAAATTATCAAAAAATATTGGCCAATTTTGCAAGAAGATCCGGTTTTAAAACAAATAATACCATCGGAACCTAAGATAGTCTACAGGGGCTGTAAAAATATGAAACTAATTTTAGTAAATAGTAGTTTTAAAACTAAACAGAAAGATCTATTTTTTTTTAAAAAAGTAAAGGTTTTTTTGGCTGTGGTTCATGTTTAGCTTGTAGAACCACATGCCAGAAAAAAAGACATGTGTCATCTTTTAATTATCAGAATGATAAGACTTTTTATATTAGAGATCAATTAACGTGTTTTTCAAAAAATGTGATCTATATTTTAAAATGTCCCTGTGACTTAATTTATGTAGGAAGGACTACGAGATGTCTTAATATTAGAATTTCCGAACATGTAAGAAATATAAAAAAAGGGGTAGAGACACATAGTGTCTCTAACCATTTCAAAATACATCATAACAGCGATCCAAAAAATACATTTTTCTGTGCAGTTAAAATTGTACAGAAAGATTGGAGAGGCGGAGATTTCAATAGAAAGATAGGGGAAGAAGAAATTAAGTGTATTTACAATTTTAAAACTCTTATTCCCCATGGTCTTAATCAAGATTTTGAGTTATGTCACTTTTTAGTATAATACTGCCTGTGATATATCTTAAGATTTTAGGAATGTTTTTAATATAGGTGTCTATTTATCATTATTATATCTAATTTTTTATATTTTTATGTGTTTTTTTTATTTTAAAGAACATATGTTTTTTTTTTAAGATGATGTATTTCTATTTGGTTATATTGTATCTTATTTTAAAATCAGACTGTGGGCAATACCTGATATTTTATATAATTTTACTTTTAGACATCTCTATTATCCTTTTTCTATGATCTTATTTGTTCTTATTACCATTAGCTACAATTTATGTAAATCTGTATATTGTTGGAAAACAATACTGGCTCAAAGTATTTTTGACAGGGATATTTTATTGGACATTTTCAATAATATTACTGTTTTTTAAATAATTGAGGACAGTAGAAACAGTGTGGAACGCATATGCGTTCCACTGACGCTTGGAAGAGATTTATGCCTGTATGGGTTCGGCGAGACCGGAAATGACGTCACGGAACTAGGAAATTAACGGTGGAACGCATGGGTGCGTTCCACCGAACATATTGAACTGTTGCCGAAACCGGAAGTGATGCAGACGCTACAAAGGGGACGGAACCCGGAAGTAGAAGGTGGAACGCATATGCGTTCCACCGAAAATTTGACCGTGAACTTTGAGAAGATTTAAAGGATTAAGAGGACACTACTACTATATGCCAACTGAGGAAGCCACACTGGCGAAACGCGTTTTGGCAAGCATATTGGACACTAAAAGGTTTTATTTATTGCATTACTTTCACTTATCTTTATTTATCTTTTATTTTTTTGAATAAATATTTTGGTTTTGGAATATACCATTCTTCCACTGGTCATCATTGAGGGAAGACTCACCACAACAAGCATCAAAGAGGTCTGGGGATCACCCAATTAAGATCCCAAAGGAAATCCACACCAGAGCCAGGTTGCACTATATGGCTCTCCCATTGTGAGTGTATATGATACATATCTTATCAAGATTTTGTATATAGCAATATTTGCACTATTTTGTACCTCTCTATCTCTTACAGCTAAAATTTAGAAGAGAGAGAAGTATATTTTTTATTTATTATCACCATTTGCTCCACCTATTTCTTTGTGTGTTATCATTTATCAATTAACATGAGATATCATTTGTTGTAAAGAGTAGAAATTTATTTTATACTGGAATTTAAGTGCTCGCTTTTAAAATACTGCCAACGAAATGGCACATTTTTTTAAAACTGAGCGTTACTTGATGATCGTGAAATATCACTGCATTCAAAAGAATAGGTTGAGAGGGAGGTTTAGCGTTAGGGTAAATTAAGGTAAGGAGACTTCGGGTCCTGAGTACCTGCCTACAAGATGCTATGGAGTGAAGCCACCCCATAATATTCAAGGGGAGCTGTCACTTCTCTTGAATTTACATAATTGAGTAACACTTTGAAACATTTTTTAACAATAACTTATGGTAACAATTTTTCATAAAATGTTTCAGTTTCTTTAATTTAAAAATGTATAAAATCATATTCTAGTCCAGTTCAGACAAGGGCAAACATTACAACGAAGAGCAGAAATATGAGCAATGTCTAATTTCTCCTCTTCTCTGCAAACTTTCACTATGCTGATTGCCAGTTGCAAGGGAGATAGTTTATACAAATGAATGACTAAGATAAAGAGCTGTAGATTTCTACATTTAATTTTATATTTTACTGCTCACAGGTACATATTTATTAAATAGATGGATATGTAAACATTATATTAAAATACTTGGCCATGACAGTAGTTCCCCATTATATTCTTTTTGAGAAACAAAATGTACGAGTAACATTTATTTGACAAGTTTAGTATTTTATTTTTGTAGAATGCTGTTCAAGTATACATAAAAATAAGTTGAAAGTCTACCCAGAATCCCTTGCAATAGTGAGAGCACTGTTAAAGTGAGATTTTTGTGGGAAAAGCAAGTCTCATGGCTTGACTAGTGTGTGTATTTGTGTTTAGCAATGTATTAACTATTCACTTACTTCAGGTGGAAGTGGTTTTCATCCACACTTTTTCCCCACGACAACTCCTTTGGTATGAAAAAAAAAATAATTTGCAGGAGTAGTGATAGATTATATGGTATTCCTTGTAAATTAAATTGACACTGTAGACACTATAACTATTTCATCCCATTGAATTAGTTATAGTGTCTGAAGTCCCCTAGCACTATTTCTACATTAAGCGTTGAACCATTTTGAGCAGTTTAACACTAAAAAGGTGTTCTTGTCCACCCACACCCTGGCCGTTACTGAAGTTATGGCTAAGGCAGATATTACATATAGTTGTTCTCAAAAGTTTGCATGCTCTTGGATAATTGGTAATATATATATATATATATATATATACATACCATTTTTAAAGAAAACATAAGTGAGCAGGCAAAATACATTAACATTATTTATTTTATTTCTTATGGGATTCATATTCAACTGTAGGTTATAACAGGTTGGCTTAATCATAAAACAAAACATGGCAACAAAGAAAACAATGAAATTACCCCTGTTCAAAAGTCTGCATGCCCTTAGTTCTTAATACTGTGTATTGCCCTCTTTAGCATCAAGAGAAAGCGTTCAGTCTTTTGTAATAGCTGTCTATGAGGCCCCTAATCCTTGCACGTAGTATAGCTGGGCATTCATTTTGGCAAAATGCCTCCAGGTCATGCAAAGTTTTTTGCCGTCTTGCATGAACTGCACGTTTGAGATCTTCCCAGAGTGGCTCGATGATATTAGGTTCAGGAGACTGTGATGGCCACTGTGCAGCCTTCGTGCAGAAGAATGCAAATTGTCTGCCCCAGTATTTTCTGTCAACATGCTGCATTCATCCTGCCAACACTTTTTTCAAGATACCTTATGCCTTTAGAACTTATCCCCTCAAAAAACATCAGTGAGCCCCCACCATGCTTCAAAGTGGGTATGGTATTCTTTTCACTATAGGCCTTGTTGCATTCTTGCAACAAGGCCTATATGATCAGTAATATTTTCAAAATCAATGCCAATATTTCACAATTTCTGCCAGGGTATGCAAACATTTGAGCCCCATTGTACTTCTTTCTAGCTATACCAATTCATACCAGCGATGGGCACTGCGATAGGCTGATAGCAGTAAGCTGACACTGTGTCAGGTATAGCATGGCATGTAATTTATCGCCGGAACCCACTTCCGGGTTCACGGCGCTCAGCCCCGCCCCTTTCTCTGACGCGGTCCCTCCACGATACTTAGGAGGACCGCGCCAGATTCAAGGGCTGAATTATTCGCACAGGTGCTGCATGAAGATCAGCTGCTCTACTTCTGATCCTACCTGCTCCACTTCTATACCTCGGCTAGTAAACGGATTTCTACCTTCTCCACTTCTCGACCTCGGCTTGTAAACGGATTTCTACCTTCTACACTCCTAGACCTCGGCTTGTGACTCTGAATTCTACCTTCTCCACTTCCAGACCTCGGCTTGTTAAAACGGACTTCCCCACTCTCCACTCCTAGTTCTCAGCTTGTTGAAACGGACTTCTAATTTCTCCTTCATTGGGTGAATTAACCCTTCCAGTGCCAGAACTGCCTTTAAGTTAAGTAATACTTTTACCAAACAAGTCAATTACTATTATTTATATTACACTGTATCTAAAACTCACTAAAGTGTCACTTTGTCTAATTATTCCTCTTACTCATAAGGGATTGCTACAAAGCCTAATTTTACCTACATGGATATTTAAAGGTACAGTGACCATAGTTTCATACCAATATAAAAGGAGGTGAACCTTATTGTTGTTGCAACCAAGAAATGCTGCAGTTGAGTTCCAAATAAAGAAATATTACAAAATAAGTATTACAGAATAATCCAGCCAATTCAATGGAACCAGCAGATATTAACTCTCAAGTTTCTGCCCTAACCAATAGAGTGGATACGATTGCTCAAGGGTTACAGGAACTGCAAATTACAAATGAGAGAATATTAACCTATGTTAGAGACATTCAAGGTCATCTTCCTCATGCCGCTCTTCAATCGGCTGGTGATCCTGCTGTCTGTAATCCAGAAAAATTTCATGGAGATAGAACAAAGTACAGAGAGTTTTTGAATTCTTGCAAACTACTAATTGCTTTAAAACCTAGATCTTATCCCACCGAAAGATCCAAAGTCTGTTCAGTGATCTCTTTTTTAAGAGGTGAACCTATGGCATGGGCCCATTCCTTTTTGGAAAATGATGATCCCATATTGGATTCATTGGATGAGTTCTTTGAAGCTATGTCTTTATTATATGAAGATCCTTTTAAACAAACTACTGCTGATTTAACCATCAGAACATTACACCAAAAGAATAGACCTGTTGAAGATTATATTGCAGAATTCAAAAGATGGGCTACAGAAACCCAATGGAATGACATTACTTTACGCAATCAATTCCGTCTCGGATTATCTGAAGCTGTGAAAGATGAACTCTCTCGTACAGAACTTCCTCCTACCTTAAATGCATTGATTCAACTGTCTATCAGTATTGATAGACGTCTAAGAGAAAGAAAAGCTGAAAGGGTTCTTACTAATTCTACCTGGAGAAAACCTTTCACTACTCTAAAACTACCTGAAAAAATTCCTCCACAAACTGAACCTATGGAAGTAGGTATAATAAAAAGTCCTCTTACTTCTGAAGAAAGAATAAGAAGGAGACAACTAAACTTATGTATGTATTGTGCTTCGAATGAACATCTAATTTCCGAATGTCCTCTACTGAAACATTCAAAAGGTGGTAAGCTTCATTCATCTACCTCTATATTGAACGTTTTTCAAAAAAGAAAAGCATCTACTTATTTTTCTATATCTCTCATATTACAGTGGGATACAAAAAGAATCGTGACTGAGGCCATCATTGATTCTGGTGCTAATGGAACTTTTCTTGATTTTTCTTTTGTTTCAAAAAATAAAATTCCTTGTGTTCAAAAAACTAACTTTATTCCAATCAGAGTTATTGACGGTTCATTTATATCCTCAGGACCCATCAAAGATGAAACAATCCCTCTAAGAATGATTACCAACAACGTACATTTCGAATTCATTACATTTGATATTATTAAATCTCCACTTTATCCCGTCATTCTAGGAATTAATTGGTTAAAAAACCATGATCCTTTAATTAAGTGGTCTCCCTTCTCCATCTCCTTTGCTTCTGATTTCTGTAAAAAAACGTGCTTACAACACATTCCTATTCTCCAAACTACTGTAGAACCAGTTATACCTCCATTCTACTCCGATTTTGCAGATGTCTTTTGTAAAAAAGAAGCGGAAACACTTCCTCCTCATCGGCTATATGATTGCCCAATAGATCTCATACCCGGAGCTCCTATTCCTTATGGTCATATTTATCCACTCTCTGAAAAGGAGTTAGAAATTTTAAAAGAATATCTTAATGAAAATTTACGCAAAGGGTTCATCAGACCCTCGACCTCTCCTGCTGCTTCTAGTATTTTCTTTGTGAAGAATAAAGACCAAACCATCCGTCCTATTATAGATTACAGAGCCTTAAATAAAATAACTATTAAAAATCGTTATCCTCTTCCACTAATAAATGAATTAATTGAAAGGTTAAGAACTGCAACTATATTCACTAAACTCGACCTTCGAGGCGCATATAACCTCATTAGAATAAAACAGGATGATGAATGGAAAACCGCCTTCCGGACAAGATATGGTCTCTACGAATATCTAGTGATGCCTTTCGGGCTCTGTAATGCCCCTGCAACGTTTCAACATTTTATCAATGATATCTTTAGAGATCTTCTGGATGTATGTGTTATTATCTACTTAGATGATATCTTAATATATTCTAACAATTTGGATGAACATAGGAAACATGTTAGATGGGTTCTATCTAGACTGAGAACTCATAAATTATACGCTAAACCAGAAAAATGCCTTTTTGAGGTTACTGAATTCTCTTTTCTAGGATACATTATTTCACCTCATTCTTTGAAGATGGATAATTCCAAAATCAAATGTATTATTGATTGGCCTGCTCCTACTACTACAAAAGAATTACAACGTTTTCTTGGATTTGCAAACTTCTATAGAAAATTTATTAGAAACTATTCGGATGTATCACATCCTCTTAACCTCCTCAACAGTAGTAAACGTCCTTTTAATTGGAATAAAGATGCTCAAACAGCCTTCGACGAATTAAAAAAAAGATTTACAACTGCACCTATTCTACAACTACCTAATCCAACATTCCTATATGTTCTTGAAGTTGATGCATCAGATGCAGCCATCGGAGCAGTTCTTTCTCAACAAAAGACTCCACAAGATCCACTTCATCCAGTTGCCTTTTTTTCAAGATCCTTGAGCTCTGCTGAAAAAATTTATCCTATTGGTGAAAAAGAATTATTAAGTGTTAAAGCTGCCTTCGAAAATTGGCGTCATCTTCTGGAAGATACAAAACAACCTATAATAGTTTATACTGACCATAAAAATCTTGAATATCTCTATACTAACAAAACCCTTACAGCTAGACAAGTTAGATGGAACCTATTCTTTAACCGATTTAACTTCCAATTAATATACAGACCTGGAAATAGAAATAAAAAGGCTGACGCTCTTTCTCGAATTCCTTCTAAAACTACTACTGATGATTATCCTTCTACCAAAATAATAGGAATCCTCTCTTCTCTTCATGATGACATAAAGAATTTGAATCAGAAGGATCTTGAACTTCCCAAAACACCTATACTAACAAAAAAGGATGGTCTATTTTATTTTAAAAATAGAATTTATATTCCTCCCATTCTTAGGAATAAATTACTTAAGATGGTTCATGATTCCCCCCTAGCTGGACATCCTGGAATAAAGAAAACACTTGAACTAACTTCACGATATTATTGGTGGCCTCGCCAGGATAGAACCATTGCATTATATGTCAAAACATGTCCTATCTGTCAAAGGTCTAAACCAGAACATAATCAACCTTTTGGATTACTACTTAACTTACCTATTCCAGAAAAACCTTGGCAATCCATTTCTATGGATTTTATCGTTGATCTTCCACCTTCTCAACATTTCACCACTATTCTTGTCGTTGTGGATCGCTTCACAAAAATGTCCCATTTCATTTCTTTAAAAAAATTAACCTCCTCTGTAGAATTGTCTAAGGTCTTTATTGACAATATTGTGAAACTTCATGGTCTTCCTGAAGAAATTATTTCTGATAGGGGGACACAATTTACCTCCAAATTCTGGAAAGAGATGTGTCTCTCCCTTCAAATTCAACGCAAACTCTCTTCCGCTTATCATCCCCAAACTAATGGGCAAACAGAAAGGGTTAACCAATGTTTGGAACAATATCTTCGATGTTATTGTTCATACCTCCAAGATGACTGGACCACATGGTTACCTATGGCCGAATTTTCTTACAATAATACCATTCATTCTAGTACGAAAATGACTCCTTTCTTCTCCAACTATGGTTTTCATCCGTCTTCATTCCCCATCCAAACCATTACTTCATCCAATCCTACTGTTACATCAAAAAATGAATTTATGTCTTCTCTATTTTTCAAATTACGGGAGAATCTTCAACTCGCCCAAAATAACCAGAAAAAGTTTTTTGACAATAATAGAAGAATTCCCCCTCCTTACAAGGTAGGGGATCTTGTCTGGCTCTCTTCAAGGAATATTACCACAAGCCGTCCTTCAAAGAAATTGAGCTCTCTTTTTCTTGGTCCCTTTCAAGTAATTACTATCATTAATGATAACGTTGTTAAACTAAAACTTCCTCCAAGTTTTAAACTTCATCCAGTATTCCATGTCTCCTTACTTAAACCACACATCCCTGATCCTTTTTATAGGGAAATAGTAACAACTCCTGAACCTATCATTGTCCAAGGTGAAGAAGAATATGAAATTCACAAAATTTTGGATTCTCGTGTCCACCGTGGCTCCTTACAATACCTTATCAGATGGAAAGGTTATGGAGTTGATGAAGACACTTGGGAAGATTCATCTAATGTACATGCTAGGAGGTTAGTTACTGCCTTTCACAAACGCTATCCCTCCAAACCGAAATAGTGCACCCAGAGGATGCCCCATGGGAAGGGGGTACTGTCAGGTATAGCATGGCATGTAATTTATCGCCGGAACCCACTTCCGGGTTCACGGCGCTCAGCCCCGCCCCTTTCTCTGACGCGGTCCCTCCACGATACTTAGGAGGACCGCGCCAGATTCAAAGGGCTGGATTATTCGCACAGGTGCTGCATGAAGATCAGCTGCTCTACTTCTGATCCTACCTGCTCCACTTCTATACCTCGGCTAGTAAACGGATTTCTACCTTCTCCACTTCTCGACCTCGGCTTGTAAACGGATTTCTACCTTCTCCACTCCTAGACCTCGGCTTGTAACTCTGAATTCTACCTTCTCCACTCCCAGACCTCGGCTTGTTAAAACGGACTTCCCCACTCTCCACTCCTAGTTCTCAGCTTGTTGAAACGGACTTCTAATTTCTCCTTCATTGGGTGAATTAACCCTTCCAGTGCCAGAACTGCCTTTAAGTTAAGTAATACTTTTACCAAACAAGTCAATTACTATTATTTATATTACACAGTATCTAAAACTCACTAAAGTGTCACTTTGTCTAATTATTCCTCTTACTCATAAGGGATTGCTACAAAGCCTAATTTTACCTACATGGATATTTAAAGGTACAGTGACCATAGTTTCATACCAATATAAAAGGAGGTGAACCTTATTGTTGTTGCAACCAAGAAATGCTGCAGTTGAGTTCCAAATAAAGAAATATTACAAAATAAGTATTACACACTGTTAGCCAGTCACATCCACCCATTGCTTACCCTAATGCTTCCTCATTAGCCCAGGCACCACAGAGGGGTGTTCTGTTGATAACTCCCGATAATCATTGAAACATGAAAAATGGTTTAAGACACAATAACCACTTTAATGAGATGAACCAGTTACAAGGGGACTAGAGTTACAGTTACAAGGAAAAGTGTCCCATTAACTAGAGCAAAGTTCTAGCAGAGGTGCACAGAGGGGACCAAATTAGTTGGGGAAGTAAAATATATAAAGATGATCAAATGCATGATTGTGAGTATTTATAATGTTATTACCAAAATGCAAGCCCAATAGAAACATTTTCACTGCCAGGAGATGTAATACAGTGAATATAATGACCTGGTCAAACTAATCTCTGCTGCATAATAGGCAATTTGACAGCACCTACTGTATGCCCTTGGAATATTCACTGACCCTTCCCTGAGAGTGTTATTCACCAGCACAGTACTTTGAGAGCCATGTAGGCTCCAGTACAGTGGATGATGAAGAGGAGACAGAAGGACTTATCAGACCTCCAGTACATAAATGAGTTTCTCCACACGAATAAGTGTGACTCTGTGATAGAGATAAGGACAGGGATTATAATTTATATTTGGTTTTGTATCACATAGCAGTGGGAAAAGAAATCAACAATATGACGATGCAGTGTTAAATAGAGGAGCTAATGCTTTATATGAAATAATAATTTCCAATGTTTTATTGTAAAAAGATTAAAGCAGTGCTACCACGTACTAAGGATTCCACCCTACTGCTAAAGATTACATTTTATTTCAGTAAGTAGTTAATGAGGCAGTGTATCCAGTTATTCTGTGTATGAGTCCTCTTTTCCTGTTCCAAGTCATAATTGGGCTTAAATTTATTTCTGACACTAATTGTCACCAGACGTGGTAAACAATTGAGGCCTGGAGCCGAATCAACATATTTCGTAACTGTTACACTCTTTGTGGTGAATCCCATCTAATAACCCTGAGACCAACAAAGAACAATAAATGTGAATGATATATAGTTGTCATTGTTTGGATTTAAATGACATCTCAAAAGTACAAATTCTCACCATTATTATTATTACTGTGTATATTGTTTGGATAAAACAGCACTTTGTGGAAACGCTGTGGGGTGAAGTCCCTGATGAACAGGCTTGCAAAGACCTGTATGTTAAAGTATATGTTTGTTGTTTAGGCTAGGATAATTTCAATGTGCCTCCTTGCCTCCACCCTAAAGGGATCCTGGGCTAAGCAATAATACACAAATATTTTAATATATAATACATCTGTGCCTGGAGATCCCTGGTAGGCTGTTGGGTTATAACACTAGCCATCTGCTGCTTCATTATTTTCCCATTTCCACTTTGCAATGTTACGGTTGAGAGCCATGATGATTGTATGGACTAGAGGCCCACTCTGCTTCCTTGGATGACCTCTGTTAATCCAGTTCTGGCTCATAGTGTGAATCTCTGCTGTGTGAGAGCACAGGAGTAGCTCATATCCATTCTCTGCATAATCACGTTAATGCACTGCTCTCCAGAACTGTATTGACAGAGGCCCATGCACGAAGTAACGCTTACAATCATCTAGTGCTTACAGTCATCTGAATTATCAACCAGTACATTAGATAGCAGTGGAAATTTAGGAGACCAAACTGTCATGCTGGCCTGATCATTTGTAAACATAAATGCACACCCACAAGGTTATTCACTAAAGTGCAAATTCAAAGACAATTCAAGGTAAATTTAAAAGTCCAGGCCAAAGTAACCAATCCAGAAAACTTCTTTGTCAGCTATGCCTTCAGTTCATTAGTGGTTATGGTACCTGGAATCCACCAGCACTGTCTTACCTTTAAATTTTAAATGGTTTATCACTTGTGTGCAGTCTACCTGGCTCCAGTGCGATTTTCTCTCTTGCCATCCTCACAAACGTGGAAGCATTCGCTTGAGCAGCAATGATAAGCTGAGAGGACCTCCTATAGAAAGTAATGCTTTAGAAAACTATGTATGACTTTTTCCCTGGACCCTCTTTAGGTCTCAGTGTTCTTTTTCATTAATTCAGGTAAGTGTGTTGAGATTTTGACAAAAACTAGATATCACTAGAACAAAAATTTATATTTTTACCTCTTTCTATACTTAGTTTTTTTTACATATAGATTAGATGCAAAATATGTAATATGCTGAACATGCCTATGATAAAAAGTTACTGGTATAAATCCACTCCACACGCTGATATATCACTAAGGAAGACAATCTTCATTGTTTTCCTTATGTTTGTCCTACAAAGAAATTTTTTCAGAAACAGTTTTCTTATTATATGTGTTAAATTTAATTTTAAAACATTGATTTTCATGTCAGCTGTACTTGTTTAATTCATACTAAGGTAACCTAGGAATACCTACTTTAGACACATTTTGGATAGATCATTAAAGGTGCAGTATAGAAAAATATAAACGTGTGTCTTGCAGCCATTTCTGTTTGAATAATGTCTTTAGAAAGCTGGTTCACTACAATGACAGGATAATAGATTTAATAAAAACCATTGTAGAAGCTCTTGAATCGTACAAGAACTTGTCTCGGAAAACATGAAGCAGATGTTTAATAAATGAAACAGTATGATGGAGCACTTGGGCTGTAGTAATGAGCAATCTACAGAGAGTATTAATTGCAAGCTGCGATCAGAGGGTCGGAGTTGTAAGTGATAATTAAAGACAGTTAAATCTGTTCTGTGACAAGTGTCTGCAGCTCACAGTGTTTTGGGTGGAGTACAGAATTACTGTGAAAGACATTGCTATCTCACTTTAAACACAATATTGCAGAGACCTTTGTTCTGTTTATTATAACATATGTTATATTCTTTTTATTTATATGTATTTTATTAATTGTGACAGTTATTTATACAGCATACAATATAAAAGCAGTTTTGGAAATTAACGGGTCAGCAATATAATATAAGAAAATTCCTGCTACCTTGGCCGTCTTTTAAGTGGTTACAATGTATTGGGAACCAAAGAAAAGTTGGTACCTACCTCTGTTGCCAAATAAACACAAACAGGGAAGTTGATACATCATGAAGTATGCCTAACAGAGCTATTTACTAAAGTCAGAATTCAAAGTGAATACAAAATGAATTTTAAATACAGGCAGTCATTACTTACCGACTGGGTTCCGTTCTTACGACTATATTCATAAAGTAAATCAAAGATGAAAAATCTAATATTTTGTTAATGCATATGATGATGACTGTTATTGCATTATTTCCTACAACAGCGTATTCTCATCTATTTGATTGAAATACCATATTTTTGGAAGGCAGTAAGTGTACTGCTCTGGAAAATACAAAATTTTAAGGGACACCCAGGTTGAATTTCATGCAATTATTTAATGCATTTAAATAATGCAAACTATTAAGATACATTTAACATTTTGTTTGGTTCTCATGTGCAGACTACATTGATTGGCAATTGTTTGGTCTTAAACTATCCTTGTCTATTTGATGGAGAGATTTGAAACTGTGTATTGCTGATTTTTCTTTTAATAAATAATTTGTTTTTTAAAAAGACAAAAAATACATTTCAAAAATACAATTAAATAAATAAATTAAATAATCAAATATATAAATTAATACATATCTTTAAAGTCCATGTGTTTGTTGCCAGCATCTGCAGTTTCCTTTTTCCTACATTGTAAGGTAATTTGAGCAGGCCCTTCTTCTGCCCTTATCTCTGTCAATAATTGCTTCTACAATAATAAAAAAAAGTATCTATAATTGTAAAGCACTGCTAAAAACGATGGCTTTATATAAATAATATTAATAATAATAAAAATAATAAATGGTAAGGATATCTCATAAAACATGCTGTATAAAAAATATGTTTTTGCCACTCAGCAGTAATTTAATTATCATAAAAACATAAATTCAGCTTTGTACAATGCAATAGAAGCAGAGTCTTTAATGACCTTACCGATAGCCCCATTCATGTTTTTTCCAAGAATGTGGCTGAAACACTGAAGTTTGACAAATCTATTAAATAGGTGGCCATGTAGGTTAGACACTTACATGATGTGCACCCACCTTCGGTACTCATCATACAAGGCCCAGAGGAGGCGGGCTGAAAGCTAGCCGGATAGGAGGCATGTGTGGGTGTGGTGGGTGTAGGTGTCATAAGTGGGTGTGTCAATTAGAGTAAGGGATGGGTGTGGTCCTTTATATACCAGTCATTTTGTCTCCCTTACCTCAGCCATCTTAGATTTAACGGCGTGGTAACATCTCTGCATCCTCCTGTGCTTACCACTGCTTGTCAAACGGCCAAGGGTATGGATATTGATGCAATCCTCGCTGCCTTCCGGGCTGAGGCCCTTCAAGATGGTGGACGGCACCTGCAGTCACAGCTAGTACGCCTGCAGGGTGCTCCTAGTGTGGCTGCTCCCTCTAATGGCAGCCCTGGGAACCAGGGTGCTGATTTTGTGGCTGCTCCCTCTAATGGCGGCCATGGGAATCAGCGCCGTCGCGCACGTCCCCCTGCCCGGTATAGCCCCTCACGGGAGGGTCGGGTGAGGGAGAGGAGTAGGAGCCCTGTTGCAGGCCCGCGCGCCGGTTCCTCCGCGGCCGCGGCCAGCACCTCCTCCCGTGTGTCCACACGCCGGATTGCCGCCGGTCATGCCGCATCGCGGCTACCACCCCCCCGGTCTCGCGGGCTCGGCGGAGGTCGGCCGCGAGAACACAGCACCTCACCGCACAGCGGGCACTAATCACCAGGTCGGCCTTGGCGGGATCAACGGCTGTGCAAGGGCGGGTGGCCCGCTCTCCCGGTCGGGTAAGTAGGCCGCTGGTCGGCAGGGCTGTCTCCAGGGGGGTGGGGGGTTCTGGGGCACTGGGCAGGGAGTATGCTTCCCCTAACTTACCTCTCAGGCCTCCCCCTGCTCTCCCTCCACACTCTGTCTCCCCTGGAGCTGCTCCTGCGCCTGCTCCACTGTCTGCTGGACCTGTCCCTGTGGCAGCTGGGTCACACTCTGCCCCTCCACTTCTCCCTTCCTCCTCAGCTGCCTCCATCATGGCTGGGGCCCTTACAGGGTCTCCTGGGCCTGCCCCTCTCAATTTCCCTGCCTTGCCCGCTGGCCCACTCATAGCTGGTGCCCAGCTTGCCCCCCCTGGCCCACTTCAGACCACGTTGCCCCCCATTCATCCTGCCACTCTTACAGCAGGGGCCCATTGTTCCCCCACAGGGCCCTCCCCTACCGGTTTCGTTTCTACTGGGGTGGGTGGGCCGGGGTCCATCTCACCTGTGTTGTCTTCGCAGATTACTCCTGGTAGGCTCTCGGTTCGTTTTGCTGGCGTTGCGGCTGGTGCAGATCCTCCTGCAGTCGCTGTTCCAGCTGGGCCACCACAGTCTAGCGGCCAAGTCGTGGCTCCACAGATGGCTTCACCTTCGGTTTCCGCCAGTGAGTATATTAGTTTACAGGGTTTGGGGCCGGGGTGTGTTAGCGCAGTCATGCCAGAATGGGATTCGTTGCTGCAAACTATGCGACAGGTTTTGCATTCTTTGGAAAAGGGCCCCCCCTCTGGGGCCCCCCTCACCTCGACTTTAGATAACCAACTTAGAACGGGTTGGGCTAGCGGAGGGTCAGGTGTCCCGCCTTCTACTTCGGCTGTCTCAGGGGGGCCTACTGCCCTCCTAGAATCTTTGCCTGCCGCAGGAGAGCTCGGAACCCCCGTGGGGTCAACAGTGACCCCCACTGCGGTTCAGGACTTGGGGGTTGCACCCGCTGCGCACGGGGCGGTTTACATGTGTTGGTCAGGCCCCCTGGGCCTCCATTTGACAGCTGAATTGCGGGCCAAGATAGAGAAAGGGGAATTTGTCGAAATTTTTTCCCTTCTCCCTATGGAGGACTTGCCTCGGGTTGATCCTGCAGCAAAGGAGTCAGAGAAGGAGAAAGAAGTTTCGGTATCGGAAGATACCAAAAACTTTTGGGAATTGGATCAGGGCCTTTTCTATCCTGGCTAGCGTTATAGGGGAAAAGACTCCCAACAAATGCTCTTCTCTATTTTGCTACCAGGATATGATCTGGAACGCGTGTCGGGTTTATGGCGGGTTAGGCTGGTGGCGGTATGATGAACAATTCCGCCAGCGCCAGCGGTGCGCCCTTCCCTGAGTTGGGATCAAATGGATATCGGCTTGTGGTTGGCCATCATGACCCGTCCCGCTTCACATCAGGGGGGCCTGTCGTCCTTTCTTGGGGGGGCCGGCGCAGGGTCCTCACCCTCCGCGTCGGCCACTCAGCGTAGAACAGGTTGCTGTTGGCAATTTAACGACGGCCAGTGTAAATTCGGAGCAAATTGTCGCTTCAAGCACGAATGCTCCGGTTGCGGCGGGTCCCACCCCGCTTCTAAGTGTTTTAAGCGGGGTAAGTTTGGCGACAAAGGGGATGCCATGGGCGCTAAGGGCGAAGACGCCGGTGGACGTCGTCGCGATGCGTCCGTGGCTAAAACGTTATAGGAACAAAAAGGCGGCTGCCTTGCTCCTGGAAGGGTTTACTCATGGTTTTTGGATTCCCCATCGGGCTCGTTCGCCCTCAGGGTCGTGTCGGAACCTGCGTTCCGTTGCTGAACACCCAGGGGTGGTAAAAGACAAGCTGGCTAAGGAAGTGGCATTGGGCCGCATGGCTGGCCCTTTTCGTGAACCCCCCCTTCCTGACCTTCGAATATCGCCACTAGGCGTCGTTCCCAAGAGAGAGCACGGGAAATTTCGGCTAATTCATCATCTCTCGCACCCCCAAGGGGGTTCCGTGAATGATGACATTGCGGCGGAGCTATGCCGAGTTTCTTACGCCTCGTTTGATACTGCGGTTGGTATGGTTAGGGCCGCGGGCTCCGGTGCACTGATGGCAAAAACCGACATTGAGTCGGCTTTTCGCCTCCTGCCGGTTCACCCGGAGTGTCATCATCTGCTCGGCTGTTCCTTTGAAGGGCAATTTTACGTGGTTATGTGCCTCCCGATGGGTTGTGCAATATCCTGTTTTTATTTTGAATGTTTTAGCTCCTTCATGGAATGGGTAGTGAGAGCTGAGTCTGGCTATGACTCAGTGCTTCACTATTTGGATGATTTTCTTTGTGTGGGTCCCGCGAACTCCCCGGTATGCGCGCACATTTTGCAATCGGTAGCCGACGTGGCCTGTGGGTTCGGCGTGCCTCTGGCGCCCGATAAGACGGTGGGCCCTTCCCCGTGCTTGTGTTTTCTTGGAATTGAGATCGATTCGGTTATTGGGGAATGTCGCCTCCCGCCGGATAAGTTGGAGGATCTGCGGGGGGCTGTGCAGGAGGCGATCTCCCTCCGGAAGATTACTTTACAACGGCTTCAATCCCTTCTTGGCAAGTTGAATTTTGCATGTCGGATTATGCCTATGGGTCGAGTGTTTAACCGGCGCCTAGCGGCCGCCACGGCAGGAATTGTAAAATCATTTCATTTTATCCGCTTAACCAAAGTGCTCAAGGAGGACTTGGCAGTATGGATGGTTTTCTTAGATGGGTACAATGGCAGGTCCTATTGGCAACAACCAGAGGTGTCGAATTCTGTGCTACACCTGTTTACTGATGCGGCAGGTGCATCAGGTTTTGGGGCTATCTTAGGGACGCAATGGTGCGCGGAACCTTGGCCTGAGGCTTGGGTTGCTGCTGGCCTTACCAAAAATATGGCCCTCCTTGAGCTCTTCCCCATCGTGGTGGCAGTTCATTTGTGGGGAATGGAGTTCAGGGACCGGCGCGTCGTCTTCCATTGCGATAACTTGGGGGTGGTGCAGGCCATTAATAATCTCACGGCCTCCTCCCCTCCGGTGGTCAGGCTCTTGCGGCGTCTGGTCTTACGATGCTTGTCATTGAACGTTTCATGCCGCGCTGTGCACATTCCAGGTGTTGTGAATACCACAGCTGACGCTCTCTCTCGTTTCCAATGGCAGGTATTTCGATCGGCCGCTCCGGAAGCGGATCTGGAAGGTCTCTCCTGTCCCGCGGAACTCTGGTCCCTTGGCCTGAACGAATAAGGGAGTGGATACGGTCGTCTGTATCAGAGGCAACATGGGTCCGGTATGGTAAGGCATGGGGTGATTGGGTCGCACTGGAACAGGATTGCGGTGGGTTCGGCTCCTCTGACGAGAGGGTCCAGGGTCTGTTACGGTTGCTCTGGTTCTGGGAGGCTAGCGGGTGTTCCCCAGCTACGGTTTCAGGGAAGCTCTCAGGCCTTAGTTTCTGGTTCAATTTAACCCAGGTACCCGATGTGACGAAACACTGCATGGTGAGGCTTGCGATGCGCGGTTGGCGGAAAGGCCCGATGGTGCGGGATACTCGGAGGCCGGTTTCGGGCGCGCTCCTGTTAGGGATCGCCTCGGTTCTCCCCCAGGTCTGTTTTTCAACTCCGGAGGCTAGATTGTTTTTGGTGGCGTTTACTTTCGCCTTTTTTGGGGCTCTTCGGGTCGGAGAACTGGTGAGCCCTAGCAGGGGGACCCCTGGGGGGCTTTTAATTCAGGACGTGTTTGTCACGGGTACTACGGTGCAATTTTTGTTGCGCCGGTCCAAGACCGACGTTTTTGGCAGGGGTAAGTGGGTTACCCTTCGTGCCATTCCGGATTCGGCAGTTTGCCCCGTCTCGGCATACCTATCTTACAGTTCCGGGCGACCAGGTTTCTCCGGCCCGCTGTTAGTTCATGAAAATGGTGCCTACTTATCTCGATTTCAATTTCTCAGGGTATTTCGCCTGGCCCTTGATCGGCTGGGAATCCCGAGCAAGGAGTTTGGGGGTCATTCCTTCCGCATTGGGGCCGCAACCGAAGCCTCTCGGTTGGGTTTCTCTGATCAGGCTATTCAGAGGATTGGCAGATGGGAATCTGGGAGGTTTCGGTCCTACGTACGGCCCACGCGGCTAATCGGTTCCCCTCTTGTGTTTTCTCCACAGGGCCCGGCCGTAGGATCTGGCTGATTGGGCATTCATACATCTATTGGGCCCATCTGCGGGCTGGGGTACGCCCGGGTGGGACACGCCTTGGAATTCCTCGGGAGCTGGCGGAGGTCCGATGGTTTGGTTTCCGGGGCATGAGATGGGGCCAGCTCTTGCCGGAGGTTGTACAGCTGGCCACTTTCCTGGGGGCGCCTGATGTATTGGTGGTTCACTTGGGTGGCAATGATCTGGGGGTGCTGCCTGCATGGGGTTTGGGTGAAATGATTAGAAGGGATTTAGCGCGCTTGCGAGTTTTGTTCCCGCAGCTTTGTTTAGTTTGGTCTGGGATAGTGTCCAGGAACTATTGGGGGCGCGCGCGCGATCAGGGGGCTATTGAACGATGCAGGGTAAAAATTAATAAAAGAGTGTCAAAATTTGTGCTCGGCGTTGGTGGCATTTCGGTGCGCCACCAAATATTTGAACGTGACGCGGCGATATATTTTCGCCCGGACGGGGTCCACCTGACCGATGTGGGGTTGGATTTCTTCAACCTAGCTCTGCAGGATGCGCTGGAACAGGCCATGGCATTGGTGGGGGGTCGCGCCTGCTGATTTAGGCTTAAATGCAGCTGGCGCTAGTGGCGGGTATGGTCCTTGCCGAACCAGTGGAAAAGGAGTGCATTGGACGAAGGAATGCTGGGTCTGGTCCCTCCCCTAACCTCGGGCAATGGTTTGGTATTTGGGCGTGCCCTCCGTGCCAGGAAAAGCGGCCAGGGGTTGGCATGGGGAATTGGAGGGCCAAGGTGAAGGCCAATTAGCTTGGACGAGGGGGGAGGGCAGGTGCCCTGGAAAGAGGTACTCAAAAGGTTATTATGGTTCGGTTGGCAAGGACGGGTTTTGAGATAAAAATATACGCTCATATTAAACATAATTGAATTGGTTTTACTTATTATATATATAAATAAAGCTGTGGCCTGTTTATACCACATTTATGTCTCTGTTTTAATTGGGGATGGGGAAAGGTGGGGGCGGGGTGGGTGGAGCAGTTTTGGTGATCATAAGGGGCACCACACGTTAACCACTACCTGCACACAAGTACTGGTGATGTACATAAAGCTATTGGGAAAAAAAAGTAAAATCTTTCTGATATTTCACAACAGGCAATCATATTTAGCTGCTAAATATGGGGCATATGACTTTGTTTTGAATTGGCTCATATTGTGCCATAATAAATTGGCTCCAGACAATGAAACACAGAGCACATTGTATGTTTCACAATTCAGATGTAATTGTATTGCAAATTTTACCACTGTGAAAGAAAATGGTAGTTGGCACAGTACCAATACTTTGATTTCTCTGAAGTGAAGCCTGTGCCAAATATTGTAACCAGCACTAGATATACTGTTAATCTGTCCCATTACTTTGGGTCCCTTAAAAAGTGGGAGGCACATAAACAAACTGTTGTAATTCTTACACCTGATTTGGATGTAAATACCCTAAAAATTAAAGCTGAAAGTCTGCAGTTAAAGCACACCTTGTTCATTTCATTTCAAATCCATTGTGGTGGTGTATAGAGCCAAAAAGATTAGAATTGTGTCGATGTCCCAATATTTATGGACCTGACTGTATATTACAGGCTGTGGTAAAAGCATCTTTCCAGTCCTCAGAGATAGACTTCTGTAGTAGTAGTTCTCTGGGATTCAAAGAATGGTTTTGTTAAATACCAAAATAGATCTGTAAAAAAAAAAACATGAGATGTATAGCAAAACACAAAGTAAAAATGTAAAAAAAACAAGCTACGTTTTTTTTTTGTTTTGTTTTTTAAAGAATTCACATTATATAAGAGACTGATCACATGCTAACTTTATCTTCAGCCCATGAGCAAAATGTAATATATTAGTGTGGTTAATTGTGTAAACATCATCCGACCCTGGGAATCATGCAAGACTATGTAGCTTGAGGAACTAACCAAGAGTGGATGCTTAGATACTGGGGACTTACACAACCTCAGGGTAATCTATATTGTATTATGTGTTTTATTTGTAATGAGTGAGCAATGCATGCCAGAGATATAACCCTCACAAATTTAAATAGTAGTA
Organism: Pelobates cultripes; assembly: GCA_933207985.1. Lineage (NCBI taxonomy): Eukaryota > Metazoa > Chordata > Amphibia > Anura > Pelobatidae > Pelobates > Pelobates cultripes. The sequence goes on along the minus strand of OW240915.1, from coordinate 276,602,696 downwards.
ATGGTTCTAAATGGAAGTCAGGTATGCATAATATATTATCACACTATGATCTTCATTACGATGCAGTATTGGTAACCGATCAATTTTGCATCACAGTTATCAAAGCTACTACAAATTTCACAACTTTTTTTTTTTTCTTTGCAAGTAGATTACAGGCATAAGTGAAGTGCCACAACAGCACACAGAAGTTAAACAACAAAGATTTCGACTGGGCACATACAGACTGCACATTTTTATGTTATTATTATGTTTAAACAAGCTAGACTGGCATGTCTACTTCAGCATTGGCAGTGTGGAAACAATTAGTCAAATGAACTAGACGTGCACAATATTTTCACAACCTTTTAATTTCCAGTAACAATGTCAAAATCTGAAACTTATATCTTCTTAAAACTAGGCTTAAATCATGATTTCATCAATAAATTTGCAGTGCTGAGTTTGATAATCCGATATTGACAGGTTAACAAGCAGAAATAATGGCACCTTTAAGTGGTTTTCAATAACATCATAGGTTGAAGTTTACAGACAACCAATAATATTGATGATGCTAAAACGTGACAGGTATGTCTTTAACCTGTCATATTACACATGTAATTTGCAGTATGTATGTTTTTTTCTATGGTAACTCTAATTTGTTGTTTCAGATATTTATTACATTATCAATTTTGCTACTTTTCTCTGTTACAGTGCATAGTTACACATTTATTTCTCCTTAAATTGGTTTAATTGATTAACCATTAGTTAAAGGAATACTATAGGCATCAAAACAAGTGTAGTTTAAAGGATCACTATAGGCACCCGACCACTTCAGCTTAATGAAGTGGTCTGGGTGCCTGGTCCAGCTAGGGTTAACCCTTTTTTTTATAAACATAGCAGTTTCAGAGAAACTGCTATGTTTATAAATAGGTTAATCCAGCCTCTAAAGCCTCTAGTGGCTGTCTCATTGACAGCCGCTAGAGGCGTTTGCGTGCTTCTCACTGTGAAAATCACGGTGAGAAGACGCAAGCATCCATAGGAAAGCATTCAGCCGAAGAGGAGGAGAGGAGGCAGAAAGGAGGAGGAGAGCTCCCCGCCCGGCTCTGGAGAAAGAGGTAAGTTTAACCCCTTCCTCTCCCCAGAGCCCAGCGGGAGGGGGTCCCTGAGGGTGGGGGCATCCTCAGGGCACTATAGTGCCAGGAAAACAAGTATGTTTTCCTGGCACTATAGTGGTCCTTTAATTAAGCAGTTTGGGTGAATATATTATGCACTGTATTATTTGATTATTTTTTTTTATTTTTTTTCTTCACTTTTTAGGAGTCAGGGGGACTGCCTGACAGCTCAGACAATCCCCCTACAGGCAGTTCCGTAGTGGCAGTTCCATCATTGTGATCACATGGCCCTGGAGGGCCAGGGTGGCCGGAGCTGCTGCAGGCGGACTTGGGCAGTCCCCCTGGACCAGGATCACCACAGATCGCCAGTCCAGGTGAGTACAGGGGTCCAGGACGGCGGAAGGACGGCTAGGCATACGGTGCCGCCCTCTGGCGTTTAGAGTCACCCTTTCAAGGACGGCATAGTACGCCCACCGTCCTTAAGGGGTTTACTTGCCTTAGACGTTTATCTCCTGCTCTGTAAATTTAACTTTAATCACACACACACATCACACTATTAGTAGAGCAGGAGATATGAAATTCTAAATTAAACAGAATGTGCAGTAAAAGAAGTATAAACATTAGATCTCTCTTTACAAGAAGTGTTTAGGAAAGCTGTGCAAGTCACGTGCAGGGAGGTGTGACTAGGGCTGTATAAACAGTGATTTCATTCCTAAATAACAGAAAATTGAGCAGTGAGACTGCAGGGGCATGATCTATACACTATAACTGCGTCATGATCTATACACTATGACTACGTCATTAAGGAGTTACTTCTGCTTTTAGAAATAGTCATGGTGGTAGGAGTTAATATGTGCAGTGTTTTAGCCTGAAACACTGCACATACTGAGATATTGGCACTTGTGTCCTTGGGGCTAGTTACACCCCTGATACATGTGACTATGGCAGTCTAGAATTCAGTTCCAGACTGGAAAATATCAATTCTGTGCATAATATATGTCCATAATCAGCACGCACAGCACAGAAAACACATGTATAGCACTTCCCTTAGCAGACATAGACTGCAAGGGGAAGCCTGAATGACTTCTCACTCTCTTCTTTTGTGCAGCCCTCCCGACCCGATAATTTTTTAATACTTCCCTCCTCCCTCCCTCACTTTCTCTCTCAGCTAGAAGACTCAAAGTGTGCGCATGCTCTAAGAGAAGCCGATTATTCGACCTTGCATTGTGACATCATGTAGGGGCGTGAATTCTAGGTGAGTAAAATTTTAATTGAATCTAATTTGCAATGATCATGAAGGGGACACTTAATAGGGCATTATTCGTATTATTCATTAAAGATAACCTTTTAAGCTAAATAAGTTTTGGTGTCTATCATATCATGTTAATATTGTTTGCTCGTGTCATCAAGTAGGTGGAGGTGTTAGTTGTGTACGTTCTTATTATACACAAACATTTAGAAATATGTTTTAAAAATGTAACACATTTATAAAGCGCAATTGCAAAAATAAATGGGTAGCAATCAACAAAAACGTTCCTGTGGTTTCCATAGTGATTGCTCAATTCTTAGAACTCTTCACTAGAATGTCCCTTTATAAATAACTCGTATTTTTTTTCTCAGTCTACTGTTCTGGTAGATGGTTCCATAAATGAGTTCACCCTGCTGAGAAAACATCTCCTTTTTCTCCTAATAGACTCCTAGGGTCTAAATATGGGATATACAGGGAAAAACCTGTCAGAATATCAAGTGAGTTAAACAAATAGGCAAATTATGCAGGTCTACTCCTGCACACACATATTTAATATGAGACAGGTTGTTTTATTCCTTAAACTGTGAATTGTAGTAAATTCAAAGTCATCTTGTAAAATGTAGTCTAAAATAGCTGAGTTGGACAAATTCTCCAAGGCTACATCACAGATTGACAATTTCGGTTTTCACTTTGTTTCAATTTTCCATTCCCTTTTCAATCCCCCAATTTAGAGTTTAGTGAATAAACCATTTAGATTTTTATTTTTTTTACTGAGCACTGTTATTCCATGATTTGGGTGAATGTTGGATGAGATAATGAAAGTGAGGCATGTATATTATTCAGCCAAGTTCCTACATCAGCTCAAATGCCCCTAATTGATGAGGTTGTATAGTAGAAAGATCATTTTTACACCCTTGTAAAGTATGGCAATATAACCATTAGGCAATGCTGAAACACTGCAGAAAAAAAAAAAGAAATGCCAATTTTCTTTCTATATTTATCCTTGTTTATACAATTGCTGAATGTAGGAAGCAGCATAATATTTAAAGAAGAAATCCTTAAAATACAGTATGGTTTGTAGATAAACCCCTGGAGACTTAATATGGTAGAATAGAGAGACTTTAATCAGTCTTCAACTGGATAAAACTATATCTAAAAGCGTGCAGTTGATGCAATAAACATCAGCCAGGCTTTTCAGTGAGACTAAACCAGGAAATTACCTAAAGCTCTATCTGCATTGTCTGTATATAGCACTTCACAGCTGGTTGCAGGACCATCATCAAAAATGCTTGGAACGAGAATAAATTTAATCTGCTGATCTACTATTTTATTTGGTCCGGCTGCTCCCTATTTCTTTGTTTCATCTGTCAAACAGAAAACTATTTTGATGGCTGTCTAGGACAGCTGGGTCCTGGATGATAATGCCCCTATCTCCCCTCCAAAACATGCAAATATTAATATATATTTGCACACAACAAATTACTGTTGTATATAAAGTCCAGATGTTAACTCAAAATCACAATTTGTTTCTTTTTTTATCTGCTAGCCATTTAAAGGAGGGCATCTTAAAAGATTAATCAATACATTGCCAGGAATACAAAGTGAACTTTAAACGCAAGGTTAAAGTAGCCAAACTGGCAGCATAGTTGACTTGGAGAATTTTTTCGAATTTGGCAATTGTGTAATTAATTTAAAAATTCACTCTCAGTTCCTGGCAATTGTATTGAATAACCATGGGGGTGCCTACAGTGTTATCTGCTTCAATACGCTTCCAGGCAAAGGCGTTATGAAACAATACCATTTTGATCCCATCATAAACATTATTGTGGTTTAGTGTGTATATTTGTACGCATATTTATTTATGGTGTATTTATTTTCTTGTGTTATTTTTTATTTTTTTGTCTTAATTTTGTTCCAGAATTAAAGGGGAGCTGACACCTCTCTAGAATTTACATCGCTGAATATAACTTTGAAAATTAACCATAACTTGTGCTAACTTATTTTTCATAAAATGCTCTGTTTTCATTTCAATTCATATTAAATATTTAGCAAATAGCCTCATAATCCAGTTCAGACAAGAATGAAGAGGATCAATAGAAACATTATTTCCCCTCTTCTCTGTATACTGTATATTATACTGACTAGTAGGTGCAAAGGACAGAGATTCTAAGAATGATTGACAAGAAACTAAGATGGAGGCACCCAGTTGCAAGACAAAGAAGTGTGGATTTTGACATTTCATTTTATATCAGACCACACAAATACATATATGTTAGCTATTGGGATAATTAAATATAATATTATAAAATCCTGGGAAGTTGTAGTCAAGGTATTTATTCACTTTCTTTCCCCCCTGCCTGTCAATGTCAAAAAACATAACAAAATCTACTTTTTAGTGTGATGCATAGTGAATTTCAAAAGAAGCCACTCATGTTTGCAAACCTTATTTAGTGGTTTTTTAAAACAGTCACAGCAGCACAAATTAGGACCCGGCTCTAAATGTTAGAATCATTTCAAAGGATTATGATAATTGCAGTCATGATCTTATGATAATGATTAGACAGAACCACAACAAAATATTTTCCCTAGGTTTAACGAATAAAAAAAAAAACATTGGATTCCGTCCAGCTCTCTCTCTGTGATAAATGCAGCCTTGATTTTGCCCACACTTTGCACCTAATGGACTTTGATAATTAACCCTTGCTTATAGCTACAAAGAACCTTATGTATTTTTCTGCATTCATTAACACGTAAAACAGCATGTATTTGCAGTCGTGCAATGTTAGCAAATGCGTAGTTTTTTTTTTTATATACTTAAATATGATGCTTGTTAAATATCCTAAATAATGAGTGTGTTATATGGCTAATTACTTGCGTGTTATTGCACTTTCAATATTTGCTGCGCTTTAAATTTATTTCCACTGACATAAAAAAATGTTTAGTTATTAAAGCAATATTTTCAGGATTAACTGTACATCATGAATTTATATTGACTCAGTTTACAGGGTCTAAATTCAAATGTTGATTTCTATTTTCCAGAAAGCTACTTTGACATGTATATCTAGCTACCATGTGTCTAGTTATTGAGAAGCTCAATAATAATGGTATAGTTGATAGCCAGCGCTATCGGAAAAGTTATTTGATATAGTTAAAATCCATGCTATCCCTTTAATCATAATTACATTACTATTGACAAGCCCATGACACCACACACATAACTATTGATAGGTTCCTGTCGATAACACATTCCTAAATAAAATATGTACGTTCATGTTTTGGAGTGCTCTCTCCAGATTTAGAGGTATTTCACACGCAGATAAACTGTAGCAATATACTTGCTCTACATCATGCAGAATTCTAGAGGAATCCATATGAATATTAATTCCAAATTTAATTGATTAAACGTTTCATTCATTAATTATGATAGTTGATTAATTTTAAGAAAAAACAAGTGGATGGAAGGGTGGATAGATGGATGGATGGAATGATGAAAGGATGGGTGAAATAATGGATGGATGGTTGGAATAGGTTTCTCCTGCAGATGTTTTCAAGGAAGTGAATATTTTTCCTTGGCTGAGATTAATATGATTTAGAGTAGGATGTCTGAAGCTGTAAAATTGGCTTTGAGTGAGTCAATGTACTGATATATAGAGACTTGGTTCATGTAGAGACTTGTAGATACCAGAAGCAGGAGGCATGCTTGTTCCAATATATCGCTTGCTTGATTTAAAAAAAAAAAAAAAAAGGACTACTTGTTTTACTTTCTCTCTTTTTAAAATACAAATTTTTAAAACAAGAAAATCATACAAATTTTAGATTTTGCACTTAGAAAAAAAAATCCTCTATAAATACGCATGCCACGCACAAAGCTTCTTGAAGCTCAATGTTTCAGCTAAACACACAGGCCCATTTACTAAGAATAGCAGTGACTGAGTTTCACACTGCTTATTTGGAGTCCTGTAGACCTCAGCATGGATATTTACCTTTTACATATTGGATTCTTGACATCTAATCGTGGGTTCTTTACATAACTTAGCTTGCGAACAATGCAATCAGAAATCTTCAAATGTGGACATATTGTTTAAAATTAAAGTGAAAAATCGAAAAAAAAAACACAGAAGAAGGGAATTTATTAACAAGTGCAGAAATAAGTTTAACCCCTTAAGGACCAAACTTCTGGAATAAAAGGGAATCATGACATATCAGACATGGCATGTGTCCTAAAGGGGTTAAAAAAGAGCAGACTATAGCCAGATTGTTCACTCAGTAAATACCAGAGAAAGCAGAAAACGTTACGAGACCTCCCTCCTAAATGAGCGTTTCTATCTGTTTTGCAATATGCTATGTAAGCTTTCCAATGACACTTTATATTACCATTTTGATTAAAGGGGCAAGCTGGAGTGCACGCTCACCGTTAATAGCCTCTATTACAATCTCCATAGTAAAATCTAGAAATTGGGTCTAAAGTTCGCTATCCTCAGAACTCCCAAACAATGCACACCAAAGGAAATACAATTTGTTGTATACACCTTTTTTTCTATATCCAATAATATTTAGAGGTTGTGTAATATGTTAATAATTCATTTATTTATGTGTTGTTACAAATATGCAAGACTAAACCATGCAAATAGTACGTTTATTGCATGCCTTCATTTACAGCATGATGATGATGATGAAAGTACCTTTACGACATTGCAGGTAGTGCACCCACATTTCCTAAAGAAATCACAATCTGAGCTGTCACTCACCTTGCTGCTCAATATGGTCCACACCGCGCACCGTATTTCCTCACTGCCTCTCTAGGAGACGCATTTGATTGGTATCATGCTTGATGATGTCCTAGTCTGCTAATTGCGTTGCTGTGAAGAAGCACTGGAATAAAAGTATATTTAATTGCAATTTTTCCTTCTTTTGTTTTGTTTTTTAAAAAAAGGTGGGGGGGGGGGGCATTAATCTGAAAAAATAAAATAACAAAGCAGACCAAAAAAAAAGAAGAAAAGATTTTTATAACAAGAGTGTCCCTTTCATCAACAACAATCATCAGCTTTGCGACAGAAAATAAAGTGAACAACTGATCGTGGCATGAAGACCACAGCAAAGCGGCATTTCTGATGTTAATCTGACCAAAATGTGGTTTGCATTAAATGAAAATAATGAAAATAATATGAAGTATTAAAATATTCTGCAGATGTCTGATAAAATGATCTTACTGCTAAATAAATACATATACAGTATAAATACGTACATAAATGGCTTTGGTAATTGGCTGGTCTCTTAGGTTTGCCTGAGACGGGAAATCTTAAACCTCCACTTGATACGGAGAACAGAATATCCATATCGTTATTGATGCAATGTTCTTGATTTACTAGTTGGTGTAAAAACAAGTATTAAAATCAATAGGTGAATTATGGTTGGAGATCAGCCCCAAAATCCATACTAATCACTAGTGCATCTCGCTTGGTCACTTCTGATCGTAACTCACCCCTTCTAGGTCATGTATTGTCATGAGATAAGTGTTTGGCGCCGACACAAGACATTGGAAAAATCGCCAAGCACTTTAGTAAACAGCAAAACTTTATCTGTTTTTTGTGGCCTTAAAACCTTGTTCCCCAGACTTACTCACTGATACCAATTATGTTAGAACAAGTGACTACGCAATCTGACGGAGTCCGTGGATAAACATCATGTAAGTGGCACTTGCTTAGTGAAGCACTTTGATTAGCTGCTTTGAAAGGCTAGGAAGTGTGTTCACCAATCAGCAGGGTATTTAAAAGCTCCTCGAATTCTACTGTTGCTGCAAATTTGCAGTTTCTGGAGGGACAACGAAGAGGCTGAGATTTAATTCATGTTTTTTATGACTTAAAAGAGAACTGCAGCTATTCACATATCAAATTAAGAATTTGATATTAGTTATGCCCAACATTTTTAAAAAATCAGAATAGATTGCTTTTGATTTTAGTGTTCATGTTCTGCAGCACACAGCATGTAAATTAGCTAACTCTTGCAGTGTCTTTGGCATGGCTCTTGCGCATGTACAACACTGCTGGGAAAACGCTGAGCATACATGTTATTGAAATTAATTTCGCAATCGTTGCCTGAGAGTTCATTAGCGAGCCTGAGGCATCGTGGGGTAGGGAAGTTGCCCACAACAAGGAAGTGCAGCAGAGGTAAGTACAAAGCACTGTTCAGAACACTGGTGAGACCTCACTTGGAGTATTGCACGCAGTACTGGAGACCTTATATCCAGAAGGATATTGATACTTTACAGAGAATTCAGAGAAGGGCTACTAACCTGGTTCATGGATTGCAGGATAAAACTTACAAGGAAAGGTTAAAGGATCTTAACATGTATAGCTTGGAGGAAAGACGAGATGGGGGGGATATGATAGAAACATTTAAATATATAAAGGGAATCAACACAGTAACGGAGGAGACTATATTTAAAAGAGAATGAAAAACAAGAGGCAAGAGTCTTCAATTAGAGGGGCAAATGTTTGAAAATAATATCAGGAAGTATTACTTTACTGAGAGGGTAGTGGATGCATGGAATAGCCTTCCAGCTGAAGTGGTAGAGGTTAACACAGTAAAGGAGTGTAAGCATGCGTGAGATAGGCATTAGGCTATCCTAACTATAAGATAAGGCTAGGGACTAATGAAAGTATTTAGAAAATTGGGCAGACTAGATGGGCCGAATGGTTCTTATCTGCCGTCACATTCTATGTTTCTATGGCAAAATGACTTTTTGTTTAGTTATCTCTGCTGCTTTATTCAACCCAGTAAACACATTAAGCTACTTGAGGCCATTCATATGCATGGCTGCTGTACAGTGAACATGAAGCTCTTTCCCCTTCATTTATGGTGCCTGGGTTGCCTGCTTAAAAAGACTCTATAGGCACCATAACCACTGAATGGTTTGACAATGACTTGGCTGGGTACAGCATCTGTAATCTTTCTGAGCTATTCCCATAAAGCAGAAGTTCATACTTCTACATTGTCAGATCAACTCATAACAGGTTTAAATAGTATTCACTTGTTAAGAGCATCAGCTTACAGGTCAATGAATACATTTTAAATTTGTTATGGTTTGGATTATGTTAAAGAATGAACCTACGCATTATCAGACCAGCTTAGACTGCAGTTGACCAAAACAGCAAGGCAAGTGTAAAATCGTTGAAAACTGTTTGACAGATCACTAGTGAAGGGCGCATGAGGATTTCTTGCACCATAACCACAACAGCTCTCTGAAGTGGATATGATGACTAGAGTAATATTGTCTGCGGTGTATAAGATAGAATTAAGATAGAGTTAGCACTTCTTTCTATTAATGTTTAATTCTGTCTAAAATTGGTGCCTCACAGTATGTAAAATTCATATTATTCCAATGTGTTATCTATTAATTGATTAATTATTCTTCCAATGTGATATTAATTAATTACAGCAGATCATTTGGGATCACAGCCATGGGAGCATGTATTGGGAGCATATAAAATCCACAAGCAGTTTAACTCGTGCTCAATAGAATGATTCTTTAGTATCCTAAAAACAACAGCAACGTGTCAACTCTAATTCATAATTTAAGTTACAAAGCAAATGTGGCCTTCATTAAATAGTTTTGCATATGTTTTTTTAAATTATTATTTAATATCAGTGTATTAAAGCGTCAAAAAATATATCATATATAATATAATTAAAAATATAAAAATATTTTCAAAATATGAAATTATTTTAAAAGTCTATTTAAAAATCTTATCCATAAATCTTATTGCATATCTTATCTATCTTCTCTTTGTAAGAGGCATTGTGTCCGTGGGTTGAAAGAATTGTGTAATAAAACCTACATATCTCATCCCTTTCTTACTTTATTCGTCATCTGACATTTTTTGTTTTGTTTTATTTTTGCAGAACGCAAGGTCAAGATATAAAACAAGGAAGCAGTGTGATTGATATGAAATTGTATGAAAGAAAGGGGGCTTATGAAATAGTACAGGATCCCGGAGAAAAATCTATCATCAAAGCAGTAATCGCTTTGTAATCTATGACACTTATAGCTGTCCCAGTTAAACCACTTTTTCTGTAGAGTTAAGCACCACGCATTGCCAGCAGGTATATAACACACACCAGTTACTATATATGGTTTTTAAGTTTTGTATTGTGGTTTGTGTAGGCAATTTGCGTAAATAAGAGTATACAAGTTAAATTGGTAAAATGACCCTTTAAAACAAATATATTGTCTGCAGACTTTGTACCTAACACCATATGATTGCAACAATTTTAGTAACAGAAAACAGCTGTGCCCAAGTGTGTTTCTCTCTGATTTTGCAGTAACCAGGCTTTTGTTGTACAAGTTGTGTAATGCAGAGTAAACCTCCTGGGAAATATTATTATACAAAATATATAAAAGGTGACTCATTGTGCTTATTTGCAAAGAATCTTGGCCTGCAGTTCAATAACATTATGACTTCACAATAAGATGGAGTTTCAGATCTCTGACAAAGACTTTTGCATGCACTTGTCATATACTTTTATTTCTGAGCATAGAAAATAGATACTAATGAGGCATGATTTGTTAAAATGGTGACCTATGGCTTAGGGCAGAGTTTGTGAAAGTACACTGCGGTGTAAGACAATTCTCATCATGCTCAGTAAGCCTGAGTTGAAAGTGGGGGTAGTGGGTTTCCTGGGAAGGAACAGATGGCTATGGTAAATGTTTAATGCAAGTAAGATTGTTGCTTTGCCATTTTGTGGATGTGGATGATCACAAAGGAACATTCTGACCCCGTAGGAACTGTATATCAACGAAGTTGTAATGGGGCCTGGAGTTCCCGGGTGCCATCTTACCTTACGACAAACGTTTAACATCAAAGAGAAATCTCTGGACTCCTGTCATCACACCACTCCTTCTGTGTACCCCTTAGTTGCTCTGCTACAAGAGAAGCATTGCTCTCAGTCTATCACTAGCCTCTAAGTCAATACTTCTCTATGGCAGAGCGGCCGGTGAAAGACAGAGGTGGCGGTGTGACGTACTCCTGGAGACTCCACTGAGGTAAATCGGCACTGAGATTAAGTTGCCAGAGGCCTTTAGCGGCCCCTTGTTAAATTATGCAGGCTGAAAGGGAAGGTTTGATAGGGCCCCTAGAAATGAGTGCAGCTCAGTTCGTGTTGCCTGCATAAGGCGTCAAGAGCCCCGAGGGAGACCATCCTCTCTGTGGGTTGCGTTTTATATTGCTTTTTTGGAGCATAAATCTTATGAATTGTGGGAGCTGTTCTTCCATGCGACTAGTCAGCATGGCAGTCCGGCCCCCGCCCCATCATGTAGCACTTTTAATCATTGTCCAACAAAATACAGAATTCATAAATGTATCTCAAAAAATATCAATGTGTCAATCCCAACTAGTATTTTTTTATGCTTGTCTCCTTAAACTGAAAATTGTTTTAAAATTTATATCTGGCTGTACTTCTTTTTAGGACTGAATAACTGTGGTGTTTATTCACTAAATAGGGAGTTATGTATTGCTAACTGAAATTCAAATGTAAAGGGTTACTCCAACCCTTTTTAATAAAATTATTTTTTATTTATTTATTTTTTTAAATACAGAACGTCCTTTTGGGCATTAGTTTGCCCGTCCACCTTAAAACCCTGTGAGATAAAGTATAAGGGTACTTGAAGTCCTGCACCAGGCAAAGCTCCCTCACTGGATTTCACACCTTCCTCTCTGTGTTTTTAGCTCAAATGCTTCTCCTAGAGAAGTATTTGATTGGACTGTTCTTACAGCTTAGAGCGCATGTGCTCACTCTGAGCTAGGAGGGAGAGGGTGTGGACAGAGGCTGCGATGGTGAAACTAAAAATGAGTACTCTAGGAAGGTTGGACAGCAGGGAAGGTAGCAGAAACACGACACATACAAATTTCTACCAACATGATCACATTGTGAAGTTATTGGTGTGGTTTAAGCTATAAACAAACTTATCCCAATAAGTGGAGCGCTCCTAACACAAGTACAGCTTACCAAATGGCATCCCATTCAATGGCGCAGTGTAAGGTACATGTTTAAAAAGATACAAAGGAATACAATATAGTGTAGACGGTATGGAAGGTGTTAATTTAGTAATAATAGTTATATCGGGTAAATTGAACACTCACATTTCTAGGAGCCTGTATGTGAGAACACTGGCTCCGTATATTAGCCGATGTGCTTATAAGGGTAGCACCGCCCGCCTCCTTCAGTGTGGGATAATTCTCCAAAACAAAATGATAAAGAGAGCAGACCAATGTGTAAAACGTGCTTAATAAAAACACAATCTGGTACAGATAAATGGTTTGCTCACCTGGTCCTGAGCCTGTGGGTCCCGGCGCCTTGGTGACACTAAGCGCACACACCTAGAGCCGGGACCCACAGGCTCAGGACCAGGTGAGCAAACCATTTATCTGTACCAGATTGTGTTTTTATTAAGCACGTTTTACACATTGGTCTGCTCTCTTTATCATTTTGTTTTGGAGAATTATCCCACACTGAAGGAGGCGGGCGGTGCTACCCTTATAAGCACATCGGCTAATATACGGAGCCAGTGTTCTCACATACAGGCTCCTAGAAATGTGAGTGTTCAATTTACCCGATATAACTATTATTACTAAATTAACACCTTCCATACCGTCTACACTATATTGTATTCTTTTGTATCTTTTTAAACATGTACCTTACACTGCGCCATTGAATGGGATGCCATTTGGTAAGCTGTACTTGTGTTAGGAGCGCTCCACTTATTGGGATAAGTTTGTTTATAGCTTAAACCACACCAATAACTTCAACTGTATTTTGTGAAATAGAGGATATTTTCACATAAGTGTATTGAGCAGCCTACAAATCACTTCACTTGTTTTAAAGCACTGTACTATACACACTCCTCTGTAAAAGGAGGTAACCTTTGAATGATCACATTGTGGTTGGAGTAATCCTTTAAGGCCTGTATAGTCCAATGTACGGCCAAAACTCATTTAAGTTGGAGATTTTTTCCAAGATGGGTATTTTGGTCAGTAGTTTATAAATCTGCTGACAATACACCGCAACTCACTGTTTAGCATATAAACACATAACTGATTTTAGTAACAATAACTGACCCCAGCATCGCCTTGGCAAATTCTTTATAATAATATACGTTACATATTTCTTCTATAGAGCATTTGCTTCCAGCTTCACCTTTATCCCAAGAGCTTGCTTATGCAGATAGAAAACATCCACAGTACACTAATATAACAAATGTGCTGTACATAGCTGAAAGTGACTTTTCTAGTATACATTAAATCACAAATACTGAATGATAAATGAACCCCCAAAGTCTTCTACTACTTCCAAGCTGCAGTTAAGAAATCCCTCCTGATGCCTCCTCTGCACCATATTAATATTTCAGCTCTGTTTGTAGAAGACTGACAAAATTTGGCAGTGGGATGAACCGTCTGTTTTTCTAAACGGCACATGATGTCACCGCTCAGTTAACCTGATTAAAGAAGTCAAATAAAAATAGAGGAGGATTTGCAGGACACTAACAAATAAAAGACGCTAAGAAAGATAAGCGACAAGAAAGCTGCTTTGAGTGTTGCAATTACTGAACATATGGAATTTTACAATGTTTATAAAGAATGTTGTTTTTTTTCTCCTGATGACTTACCAACACTTGAATTTATTTTCCAATCAAGCCTGATGCATTAGTGCAAGGGCCTGTTGTGACAAAGTCTTACAGTATATTTTGCATTTTACATATTTAACCTTGGACATTTCATTAGTTTGGTAAGCACCGGATAATCAAGAGATCATAGTCTACCCAGAAACATATGGCTTAATGCAGACAATTTGTGATGAATTGCTCGTGAAAAAATATTTTATGTCGGGCAATTAATTCTAAGGTAAGGAGTATCTATGTCTTCCCTTCACAATTGTAAACTTTTCTTGGGAAACAAATCTCTTCCTATTCAGGTGGAAAAAAGCCATACAAATTTTTAAAGTATTTTCCTTTGGCCAAGCACAGATTCCAGTGGGTCTTTTTCGAACAGTTGAGAATGATGACTTCCGACTTCCCACAAGAGTTTTTCTATAAATAATTTCTCTATGTGTGCCTATATATTGCAGTCGATTATGTGCTTAGGTATAGCTCTATATCTACTGCAATTGGAAAAGATGCATACCAATTAGAGTTTGGTTAATAATAATGGGACTAAATTGTAGAATAGAGAGTTACAAAATCCAATGGGGTTATTTATTAAAATAATGGACAAATAGTGAGAGAATGCAAGATTTTTATTACAAAACAGTCAAGCTAAAAATACAGTTATCAAGTTTAGTAACTAACCCCATCAGCATTTGAACTGCTTAAAGAGGAATGTGGTTCCTGGGAGAACTATATCATATCCCAAATACATGACTACTGGTATAGAGGATGTCAGTCATTTTTAAGAGCTATTCCCTATGTTGATACTGCAATGAAGCTCAATCCTCAAGCATAGGTATGACTGTGAAGTCTGGTTTTATAGACCATTCATGAGTAGATAGGATCCATGAGAGGTCAGGTAACTAGATCCTCTGAGACTGAATTCGATGAACATGTGTCAAGATAAAGGATTGTAAAGAAATGAGTTAGTTGACCAGGAATCTCACATACTGTGCTGGAAAACACAGTAGAGCTAGTTGAGATTTACTAGTTGTTTGAAAATAACTTAATTGGAGGCTTTTGTCAAAATTTGTTCTATTAACTGAACCTGAGTGATCTGGTTAAAAATGTAAATATTAATGATCCAAACACCTTGGGTACTGAAACATTCCACTCTGCAGGAAATTTGATTCCAATGAAGAAGCAGTTCTCAAAGGTGTTAAAATGACAGTGGAGTTTATTTGTTGAAAGTATACTGAATTGAAAAACAAATTGAAAATGTAGGTACAACTACTGTTTCACTCAGTTGTAGCGACAACTTGGCAAATTTGAACCTAACTTTTGTGATTAGGTATTTAATTCACTACAGTCCAGCCAGTGTTTAGTGTAATTGTAATTTGGGCCTCAAGAGAGGTATTTTAATGGAGATTTGGGCGACATGAAGGGCCGATTCAAAAGTTCAGGGAGGTAAGTATAAGGTGTGCAGAACAACAGATGACTGCCTGAAACAGATGAGAAATGCCGAGAATATAAAAAAAGAGACTGAGAAGAAGGGTGACATTAATCAACATGAAATTTGAGGGAATTAGTTTAAATTTGTAGTTTGGTTCATTATTCATGAAGTTAGATAACCCATTTCTAAATAACAGCTTCTCTACTGTATTACGATCAACAAAAATTGTTTACTCCATATACAAATCAAGTCAATCAAAATCCTTTTACCCAATTAGTTTATGGAGAAGATACATTTTGCACAAGCCTAACAGAAGATGTGCAGTTTCAATGATCAGTAGACCTCCAGTGCCGGCATTGAGAGTAGGTGTCAACTGCAGTACTTTCCAGGTAACAATTCAGATTCCCAGATGTTCATATTGCAGTTCAATGTCATGGCTGAGCCAAAAAATTGTGGTTTGCACTTGAAGATGGGTTGTAGAACCATGTTATAGATCAGGTAAGATGGCCATTAGGAGGGTCTTCAAGGTGTAACAAATTGCAGGCTGGGAGGTGTGTAAGTAGGCCAGTTAGTACATCATCAATCCGTAAATTGTATCAGGATTCCAGGGGTTTGATTTGAATAATAATTTTGCACTTCATAAATGGAAATACCGCGTACATGAGTATTACTGCAGATATCTACTATGGGAAGATAAAGTGTTAATTTGCTTTCGTTGTTTAAAAGCTTTCACTTGCTTTAGTTAGTTTGGAGGACCTGCTTGGCGAAGCATATGAGGACAAATCAAAAAGAATAGCATGAAATGATTTAGGTGCTAGGTCAAAAGTTTACATTAGCAGCAACGACAATTGAAGAAAATTATAGTATCAGGAATACAAACATATATTCCTGACACTATAGTTGCAAAAGTGATGTTTTGGTGACCGGCCCCTAGTAAGATGAATAAAAGGATGAGTTTACTTACATTATTTCTAGTGTCGCACCAGTCTCGTCGCGGCTAACCTGCCAACACCTCCTCCATGGCTAAGATCACCACATTTGACAATCTCAGCCAATCCAATACTTTCCCATAGGAAAACTGGGAGGCTATAGCACATGCGCTGCGCCAATCAGCATCTCCTCATAGAGATGCATTGAATCAATGCATTTATATGAGGAACGTTCAGCACCTCCAGGCACAGTGTGGAGACGCTGAATGTCAATCCTGCACCTCTAGTGGCCGGCTGAGTGAACAAGTTGATTCTGTGCCAGGCAGAAACATGAGGATACTCTACTCCTTGTCAGACGCATCCAGTGAATACTCATTTCTAGCCTTATGCCACATAAAGTGGCATTCTTAAAAGCCTACTTGGCAGAGAGTCTATTCCATCTATTCCATATCAAGTGTGCTCCTGCAAAATCCAGTCCAATTTTATATTACTTTATTTTTGTTTAATCATAGTTTCATAATTGTTAATTGCCTTGGCATTATAATTGATATGTGACAGCTGAACATGCTATTCACTTTATTTCGCTATGGGATATACATCCCGTTAACATATGTATTATCTGTTTATAATTAGGAATATTGATGTTTTAAGTCATCTAAGGGGAGGGGTTAATAAAGCATTGCTTTAATGAAATGTCATTATCTGCGGTGTACATCAACGACATGCTAACTATATCCTTAGAAGGAATGGAGGATGCCATGGAATTAACTGCAGTGGGTACATTTGAACTTATATACTGAAAATGTGATTTATGCAGGAACATCATTGCAATACTTTACATGTGCACACAAAGACTAAGGAGTCCTAAGTTTAAAAAAAAAAAAAAAGGGTAGTCTCACAAATGTTGCCAAGCTAGACACCAGTATTGTTTTATGAGAGGCTTGACAATAGAGTATGCAAGGGCTCGCCCACTCATAAGTAAAAAGCGAGTTTTGAAGAGTAGGCATCTACCTCTAGTGAGTATCCTATAGAACCTCCAGGCTCGCATTGGCTAAAAACATTTAGGCCTGCCTAGCAGCGAAGGACTTGAAATGTTATGTCCTGTAGTATATTTTAACTGACTATTCTCTGTGGTATAAAAATATGATGTTTTAGAATGAAGCACCCTTTAATAGTGTTTTCATAATCATTGCAAATATATTATGGTGTGTTTCTTAGTATTTAGTAATGTAAACATTTGTATATTATATTTGTCTGCAGTCTCCCACTGTTAGACTGTCAGCCAGTTGACAGTGCATATACAAAGAAAAAGAAACATGTAAGGAAAACACACAGACACATATCCTCTTTATGGTTTAACATTCCCTGCTATTTGAAATTCAAATGCCTTGCACAATTCTTCTCTTTAATTTAGCATGATCATTTTCATGTTAAATAATTACTAAGCTGAGGAAAATATGGTAAACTAATTGGGTTTGCGGATAGCAAACTCTAGAGGCTTGTTAGAAACGATATAAAATGTGTGTGTTCCTTAGACTGCATACCTCAGTACCACAAGGCTAAATACCAAGTTGTTAAAATATTTTGGTGGATTGCAATGAAGCAAGTAATGGTAAAATATACATGACTGTTTGTTACCATTAAAATAAATCTGACATGACTGCTGTACATAGGTTTATCCACTTTAATTGACAATTTAGGAGATATATGTGACAATATGTGGCTATTAGCCTTGATCAACATCCACAACATAGTTCTTCATCCAAAATTGTGTCAAAAACATGTATCATACTCTTTATGTTGCTAAGATGGCCATAAATAGATGTGAGTTTATTGTGGTTACATTTATATTTTCCCTGCTTATTTTTATTAAACATAATGTGAAGTTGCAAACTGTTAAAAAAATGTATAACCTGTCTCTGAAAGGATTAGTATATATATATATATATATATATATATATATATATATTATGAGTAAAAAGTAATGCAAAAATAACAAAACTGGGAACTGTGTAGAATTATCAAGGGAATTGCAAATGTTTTTATTTCTTTATTTTTCCATATTTTAATATTGAACTTTAAAGAAAGGTTCTATATAAAAAAAGAAGATAATATCAAAAAGAACATAAACCTGAAAAATATATGTTGTTTTGAAATGTGTAAAATCTCAGTATAGATTGTACATATATACTAACCTTGTGCAGGATGAAAAATTCGGGTTCTGCTGACACAATATGGCAGAAAATATTTATTTTCAGGTCAATGAAATTTAGTTCATGCTGCCGTTCAGCTCGGCCAAATTTCCGGTAGTAAAAAAAATTTGACAAGGCTATTGGGGCAACCAAAACAGCAGGAGAAATGCTGCCTATGACTGTCCATATATGCACAAAGACTAAAATATTGCTAGGCATAATGGCTATGCAATAATGTCATTTTTGCAATGTCACTTCTGAGTTTGCCAAAGTTTGATTATTATATATTTAGATTTAAAAAAAACAAAAACAGGAAGTGAGAGAACTTAGTTTTATAATGATTAATTGTAATATTTTCCTTCTGATTTCTTGTAATGAAAAACGTGGAGTAGGAGTAATTTCAAGTTTAAAATAGACAATTTATCAAAAAAACAAATAATACAGTTGGTATTTGACCACCCACGCATCCAGTCTGATGTATCAGTGATTGTACTTCAGTTTAACAAAAACTGTGCCCTAGTGGCAGCAGGAGTCATTCCTCTGGGAAAAAAGGGGACATTTCAAAAATGAATGAATGGAATGGGTCATCAAGTGCCCACTCAATTTTTCCTTTCATATTTAGAAAAATCCCGTTTTCAAATTAAATTACTCCAGCTGCAGCTCCTATTTCTTCTAAATAACTTATATTACAGTGGTTTTGCCCTGCCTGGCTGAGTCTTGTAGTACCTGCTACCTCTGCCGACATCGTTTGTAGAAGCCGATATAAGCACAGTTTTTTCCCCCCACACTAAAGGACGGTCAGTCAAGCTGCATGTGTGGGAAAGGTTTGTTATTCTCAGGGTGAAAAGGATAAGTTATATATAGACAAATGGGATACAGCTGGTTATCTAAAAAAGAACCAACACGAATATAGTGTGATACCGTTCTAAAATGGACATAAATATAGTGTGATACAGTTATAAAATGCACTAATTACACTTTTATTGGGTGCTTTTACAAGATGTATGGTAGTTAGCACTCAAGCTGCCTCCCCGATGGTAATGGGGGGTAATTTTATAACTGTATCACACTATATTCAGGTAAATTCCTTTTTAGATAACCAGCTGTATCCCATTTGTCTATATATACCTATAACTTGCTTAAAGGACAACTATAGTGCCAGGAAAACAAACTTGTTTTCCTGGCACTATATGGTCTTTAGGTCCCCCCCACCCTCAGGGTCCCACTCCCACCTGGCTGAAGGGGGAAGAAGGGGTTAATCACTTACCTTTCTCCAGTGCCGAGCTCCCTCAGCGCTGGGGAAATCTCCTCCTTTTTCCGTCAGCATTGAATGCGCATGAGTGCTTTCCTATGGACGGAAGCGTCTTCTCACTGTGATTTTCACAGTGAGAAGCGCGGAAGTGCCTCTAGCATCTCTCAATGAGAGTCAATAAGTACCATCATGCAGCGCAACAGCCCTCTCCCTAAAGTTAAAGCCCTATCTCCTTTGGGGGTTAGTGGTCCTCAACCCCCTAGACCCACAATATATAACCTCTACCCTCACCATAATAATAATGAGGGGCTCCAACAAACCTAATACATTCAAAAGTCTTCTTTCTTCTAAAATCTTCTTTTCTTAATTTTTATCATATTTTGTACATCCGGACAAGTTCCGGTTTCAAATAAATATGTCACTATCTGTGAGCTATTCTACTATGCTGCAGTTCTACTTTCAAAATTGCTAAATTTAGGGAAATGCAATTTGTTAAATAATCATTTTGTGCCCTTTTTACAGGTACTCTAGTCCACTTTAAGCTCTAGAATGTAAGCTTGCTTGAGCATGGCCCTCAACGCCCTCTGTTCCTGTGCGTTCAACTTGTCTTGTTGCAAATACATGTCTGTTCGTCCACCTATTGTACAGTGTTACAGAATTTGTAGGCACTTTATAAATAATAATAATAATAATAATTGTAGGCTCCATAACATGTATGTCCCTGTATTGGTCACTAGCTCCTCGCTTAATACCATACCAAGATGATAAATTACATTTACCATGTATTGACTAAGATATGGAAAAGAGTTTTGCTTTTCCCTTAGGCTCTATTAGATAAAAGCAAAACAACTTTCGTGTCATCCAAACAAGTAGTCAAGTCCTAGTGTCATGACTGGCTCAACTAAATTTTAACATTTAAGTGCACACTTGTTACAGACTACCTTAATTACAGCCCTATTTGTTATTCGTATTGTGTTGGTGTCGTTTTTATCTGGGACTTCTGCCAATTTAATGTGACTCATTCGCTAACATATGCATTATTGTTTGGTAGGGAAGTACGAAGAAAAAGAATTACAAGGCAACTAACATGGGCTTGTGAGTAAATAAATAAAACATGTATTTTTAGATACACATGTGCTTTCTACTTACTATTTATAAACAACATTCTAAATTTCAACTGCTGTGGTTTTGTATGTCAAATTCCCACTAAATAATCAGTGTTGCTGAAAAAGCTTTACTGTAAACTTGGAAAATGTATCATATGCAGGATACACCATTGTAAAATATATATTTAAATGGAATCTGACCTACTTACCTGCCCCTCCCCCACTGCAATCTCCCAGCATTGTACAGGCTTAAATAACCCAATGTTCACTTAAGAGATTACAGTCCCTCAAAGCTGGGTCGCAGTCCACCTCCTTTGATGCCATCCGATGGGGGGGGACCTAAAGCGCATGCTATTGCCTCAATGCTTTCTTTTGGGGAGTGTGAGAAAGTCCAGTGTTGTTTCACAAAGTCTCAAAGACTCAGGAAGCGCCTCTTGTGGCTGTCTGGCAGACAGCCATTAGAAGCAGTCTTAGTACTTAAATATATATATTTTATTTAGTTATCTAAATACCATATCAAAAAAAAAAAAAAAAAAAATCTTCTTGAAGTTGTCTGGGTGCAGTGTCCCTGTCCCCCTTAGTCCTGCATTGTAAAACATTGCAGTTTTAGGGAAACTGTAATATTTTACATTGCAGGACTAAGGGGGACAGGGACACTGCACCCAGACAACTTCAAGAAGATTTTTTTTTTTTATGGTAGTTAGATAACTAAATAAAAAAACAATGTAAAAAATAAATTAAATAAATAATAACCTTCCAATATCTTGAAAATGTGCAGCTTGGAAAAGCTGATGGCAGCTTCAGGCAACAGCAATTTATGAGACAAGTATCTTATCTCTCAGCAGCCGTTCCACTCATTATATAGGATGAGTTGAAGCCAGGGTCGTCTTTAACGCGGGGCAAACAGGGCAGCTGCCTCAGGCCCAGTTACTTTTGGGGAACCCAAAGCAACTATCCCATTGGGCCCCCTGCCCTCAACCATATATTTTTCCCCTCCATGGGCCCGCCAGTGCAGCTTGGGACCCGCAACTAAGGATGCCCACTGGGTGGCACATGCACTAAGGGCTACCTGGTGGCTTTGTATGAGCAAGGGCCCAGTTGTGCGCTGTGCTGCTTTAACAGCGCGACCAGGCACACTTGCATTTCAGCAGCATGGGAGGAAGTGACAGCCGTGAGTCACTTCCTCCCACAAAGAGAAGAACCGCACGGGAGAGACAGAGGAGGCAGAGCGGAAGGAGGGTTGGGAGGGGAGAGCTAAATTCCAACTTCCAACAGCTTCAGCCACCAACCTGGACACAGGAGAAGCCACCCGCCAAGGTAGGAAACTGGAGGGTGAGTTTAAAAGTGTACCTTTTGCGTTTGTGTGTGTGTCAGTATGTCTGTCAGTGTGTGTGTGTGTCTCTGTGTGTCAGTATATGTGTCTGTCTGTGTGTTTGTCAGTATGTCTTTCAGTGTATGTGTCTGTGTCAGTATGTCTGTCAGTGTGTGTGTCAATATGTCTGTCAGTGTGTGTGCCAGTAGGTCTGTCAATGTGTTTGTGTGTGTATGTGCATGTCTGTATCAGTATGCCTGTATGTGGCAGTATGTCAGTGAGTGTGCGTCAGTGAATGTGTCAGGATTTCTGTCAGTGTGTGCCACTATGACTGTGTGTGTGTCAGTATGCCTGTCTTTTTGTCTGTGTGTGTGTCAGTATGTCTAACAGTGTATGTGTCTGTGTAAGTATGTCAATCAGCGTAAGTCTGTGTGTGTGTGTCAGTATGTCTGTCACTATATGTGTATGTGCAACTGTGTGTGTATCTATATTTATTTATTTATAAAATATTTTACCAGGAAAGATACATTGAGATTTCTCTTGTTTTCAAGTATGTCCTGGGTCCACAAAACATATGTTGTCATTGTGTGTATGTGTCAGTGTGTATATATGTGTGTATCTGTGTATAAGCATGTGTGTCAGGATGTGTATCTGTTTGTCCAGATGTATGTTAGTGTATGTATATGTGTCTGTATATCTGCATGTGTGTCAGTTTGTATATCTCTATATCTGCATGTGTTTCAGTGTGTGTATGTGTATCTGTGTGTGTGAATGTGCATGACTCAGCATTCACATGAAAACACAACACACAAATACACATCTTCAATACCAGGGTCGGATTGGGAAAAAATTCGGCCCGGGCATTTTTCAATCACAGCGGCCCCCTAAAAGGGGGCGGGACTAGAGAGGGTGTGTATTGTCATCACTTATGACAAGCACACCCCCTCTCAAAGACAGCATGGTTCAATGCGCAGAGCCCCGCTGAAGATCTCTAGCATGAGAAAACGGCCCCGTAGTTGTTCGGCGCAGCGCAAGCAAATGTAATTACATGCTTGCGCTGTGTTTGCTTTTTAATTGTCTCTGGTGTCTCCATAAGTGGGATACCAGAGGACAAAAGGGCCAGGAAAGCGTATTGTGCATGTGTTTGGAGCCTGCTTATGGGATTGCGTGTGTAGTGAGCTGATTGTGGTGTGGTATTGTGTAAATAGGGTGATTTCATTTGTGTTTGTGGTGTAATATGTGTGGCTAGGGGCTGTAGAGAGTGTGTGTATAAGGGGCATAGTGTGTATGGGGGATGTAGCAAGTGTTTGCATATGGGTTGTAGTGTGTGTATAGGTGACGTAGTGTGTGCAGGGGTTGTAGAGAGTGTGTGCTTAGAGAATGTGGTGTGTGTTTGCTTACAAGGAATGTAGTGTGTGCATAGGGGATCCAGAGTTTGTATGTCAGGAATGTAGTGTGTGTAGGTGGTGCAGTGTGTGTGTAGGGAATCTAATGTATAAAGGACCCAGAGTATGTACAGGAAATTGTGTGTGTGTGTGTGTGTGTGTGTAGGATTCGGAGTGTATACAGGGTAAGGAATCTAGCGTGCATCTAGAGCGTAATGTGTGTAGTGGTGCAGTGTGAGGGGTGCTATAGTATATATATATTGTGACGAGACCAATCTCTCCACATTGCCTTGGAGAAGCCTGGTTGCTCGCCTGCTGCATCTGGACTATGGCCCCCCTGTTAAAAGACTTTATTTCGCCTGCAGAAAAGCTGTATTCGTGCTTTTCTGCCGGTTGTTCGGTAGATTCAATCTACCGAACAACCGCACGAATGAATAGACCACCTGGGAGCTGGAGTGTGCCGGCAATTAACCTCCCTGAAGCGGTGGTTAACTGCAGCTTAATTGACGAATGCTGGGTGGCTGCCATTCGTATCCCGAACACGAGGTCGCGGCCATTTTAAACATACGAATGCACAGCGGTGTTCGCCCCTATTTTCATGGAACTAAAATCGGACACAGTTTTGCGCGAACACCGCTGAAGCCGCCGACCTCCCTTCTTGTTCGGTGGAAGTGCACGAACGGCCCAGTGTTCGGTAGTTTTGTTTGAATGTGTTATACCCCAGATAGGAATCCCATGGAGCCCATTCGTATGAAACTGACTGTAAAGACTTTGGCTCAATGGCGATTAAACTGTATTCATGTGGTCTGAGCGCCATTCACTTAATAATGTGCGCTCAGACCTGAGCTATCTTGGGATATGTTAAATGTATAGTTTTAATGTAATGTGTCTTACCTGGTGTATTTTAACAGTAATGCTTGTTTTAGTATCCCCATGTGCATAATGGAGATTTGCCTTTGTCTTGGGAGATAATTGAATTACTTCTCAATTATCTCCCAGGGCAGAGGGGAGGAAGCCAGGATGCATTGTGGGAATATACTGTGACTGTGTGTCCTATTTGTCTGCTTGTCTGTCCCTTGTCACAGTCTCCCATTTAGTCCTCTAGGGGAGTGTCCACCAGGTGGAAGACCTGCATAAATACTGGGCAAGTAGCCCTCATTAAACAGACCACTGCTTGACCCACAACACGGAGCCTTGTCTCGTCTTTGGGGGGGATTTACTGAATGCTGATAGAGACTGATTGCTAGGAGTGTAAGCCGCTTGGATGCTTTTCCTATTCGTCTGGTAGCAGCAATTCGTATGGTTCCTGTTTGTGTATTTGGAGTGCTATATTGGATGCCGTTCGGGAGTTTGAAGCATTCACTTATTGGCGGTTCGTGTGTTTGGTGTTCTGCAGTAGCTGTGCCTGCATCTCTGGAAAGGGGGCCAATCGCCTAAACGTTTTTTTCCCCTTTTGTGCAAAACGGTCCATACATATACATATATATATATATATATAAAAAAATTGATACGTCCTTGCACTCAGGCCAAACCACTAATGTATTAAAGCCAGGTGCTAACAAGCCAAAGCCATCAAAAATAAATAAGTGAAAAAAACGGCTTGCACTCACGGACTTGAAATGTGAAACAGTAATCTCTTTATTCAAATAGTTGTCATAACATTGTCACACCAACGTTTCAGCCCTCGTCCGGGGCTTTCATCAGGATGAACTGACTTTGTTCTGGTAACTATTTGAATAAAGAGATTCCTGTTTCACATTTCAAGTCCGTGAGTGCAAGACGTTTTTTTCACTTATTTATATATACACAACGCTGTGGAATTTGTTGGCGCTTTATAAATACCAGTAATAATAATAATAATGTATGACAGTGTATTGTGTCTGAGGGTGCTGTGTGTGTCTGAGTGTGCCGCCTGTGTGTGAGGGTGCTGTGTGAATGAGGATGCTGTGTGTGTCTGAGTGTGCCATCTGTGTGTGAGGGGGCTGTGTGTGTCTAAAGGGTGATGTGTGAGTCTGAGGGTGCTGTGTGTGAGTCTGAGGGTGCTGTGTGTGTGTCTGAGGGTGCTGTGTGTGTCTGGGGGTGCTGTGTGTGTGAGTGTGCTGTGTGTGACTGTGCAAGTGTGCTGTTAGTGTATATTTTTTAAAATATGTATTTTTTTTTTATTTAAAAAAAAAAAAAAAGAAATATCCCCCCCTCCCTTCTTACCTTTAGCCTGGGAGTGGGGTGGGGAGCCAGGTTTCCATGGAGGACGGTGCCGTGCTGCCTTCCCTGGTGGTCTCAGTGGTGAGAATGAACTCTAGCCTGCAGGCCTAGAGTTTACTCTTGCGAGATCTGAGCGTTGCCGTGGTAACTGCGGCAATGCTCAGACCTCGCGAGAGGAACCCGGCGGAGCTGCTGGCTAGAGCTCCCCAGCCTGCCTCCCTCACTCCCCAGACGGCGGCTGCATATAGGTGCCTCTGGGCCGGTGAGGGAGATCTTTGATCTCCCCACCTGCCCATGGAGGCACACAGAAGGGCCGGCGGTCGGATAGGGCTAGCCCTGCAGGGGCTGGCAGGAGAGATGCTGTGATCTCCCCTGCTGGCCTCGGCCATCGCGGCCCACCGGTCAGTTGCCCGGTATGCCCGATGGCCAGTCTGGGCTTGTTCAATACTATGTACAAACACACTCCTGCATTGAAATGCCAACACTACATACAAACACACCTCTGTGTTAAGCACCAAAAACATGCTTACATTCAAATACACAAACACTGCTCAGTGCTAAATACAAAACTGCAAACATGGGTAAATAGTAGAGCCCAAGCTGTCAATGCATTGTTGGAGTTGCACGACAAATGGGGATCTACCTTTTGGTCACCTTTGTGATTGGGGGGCCCAAAAAATCCTTGCATCTCTCTACTTTAGTTCCGCCACTGCATTGGAGTGGAGATTGCAGGCAGTGGGAGGGAGGGGGGCAGGGCCCAAGCAAATGCTTTGCCCAGGATCCAATTATTATTATTTTATTATTTATATAAATAAATTCCGCAGCGCTGTACAGTCAATACTAAAGATGGCCCTTTTTGAAGCGCTCTGAAAGCAGGTATATCGCCATTGTTATCGAGACTCAGTTTAAAGCACTATTTTGTCAGTATGATAAATTAGTAAAATGAATGGGTGCAATGACAGCATCCCGGGATCATAACCAATTCAATATGCTGAAGTGGTTATAGTGCCTAGCAATATTTCAAAGAAGACAGAGATTGATGTGAAAAAAAAAGGGTTAACACAAGATTTAGGTATTTTTTCTATACTCTCATTATGAAGTCTCTCAACATATCCTAAGTAAATGCTAAACAAAAACAATTTCAGCACTTAGTGAGTTCGCCCCTGATTTTCAATCAAACAGGGGTGTTACAAAATCCAATATAATAAATAATAATAACAAATAGAGTCCTGCATTACCCCTGCATTATCTGTGTCTTTCTTGTTAAAGGGGGTTTACCGCGTTCCCTTTGTAAATACCCCCCTCCTCACACACACACCATTTCCTCTCTTGGAACGCGGGACGCGGCATTTTGGTCCCCGCTGCCTTCCGTAGCCCCTGCGCCCAGTCACGTGATTTAAAGCCAACGCGGAAGTAGAGACAGAGTCAGGTGGGTGCAGGGAGAGGTCTGGGAGGCTGTGCATGACAGTTGCTGTGAGTGCTCTCCTCTGCTCGCTGACCGCGTTCTGTGTGTCTGTGTACTGAATAGCCAGCCTTGTTTTCCAAGATACTGCAGCTGGACAGCCTTCACCAGCCTAATGAGACACAGTAGTGACAGCTAGCCTTGCTGACATCAGTGTGGCTGAGGGTCATAGGAGCTCTGTCCACAAATGGCTTGTGTGTTAAAAGTTAACCTCCCTGCTGTATAACAATGGTTGTTGCTGCTTATTCTGGTAAACTGATTTAAAAATATATATATATATACAGAGTTTGATAATGCTTTGATCTTGAAGAAGGTCATTCTTGCATGAAGTTCAGCAATCATTTCCCTAATGGACCTCATAATATCCACTAGCTTTATGTTTATAATGGTGTGTGTGTGTTTTTTTTTTTTATTTTTAAACACACACACACACTACCACCACCACTACCACCACCACCACCCCCCTCTTGTGTAATCAACATTATTGTTGGCTATGACCAGAGCTAAACGTACTGCTATGAAAATATAAAATGTTAGATTTATTCTGTACAGTGTTGTATTTGTGTACCTTTAATGCAATGTAATTTGGACTTTAGTTTGATATTTTCAAGTAGACCAGTAGAGAGAAAAAAAATAAATAGTGATATATTGCATGCACACACATTTTGTAAAACTTTATTAATAGTATACATGAAATGGTGGTCCTTTTTAAACTAGAGACACAAAATACAGGTAGAGTGCTGCACAGAAGTGGTAAATATGTTGGTATAAGTAGAAAGCCACATAGGGCGCAAATTAAAAGAATCTATTCTAGTTAAAAGTACAAAAACAAAATACGTTTCGGCCCTGGGGCCTTTGTGTTTACGTGACTAGATTTCTAGTTCTAGAGAAGCTACAAGTAATTTTTTTTTTTTTTTTTATACCGTTTGTGAGGGTAACCCTAAATTTGACTAGCTTGGAAAAATAACTGCAAAGTGTTCGGAGGTCACTTTACCAAAATTACCTGCTTAGTAAATAAAGGCCTAATGATATAAAAAACATTTTTATGGTATATTAATGTACAGATTTTGTACATTGCCATTATGCTTTATATGGGCCAACACAGTCCTAACATAGTTTAAAATAGTTTTAAAATCTCCTCGAAATAATGTTATGAAAAGTGGATTTGACATGGATTATAAATTAGGCTACACTTCATAATACAAAATGCACTTGTGTGAGGCCACTTGGGGCAGTATTAGCGTAGGTTGCTTGAGGGTGTCATATACAGAGCTGTCATTTGGTATTATAGCCTAGGTTAGATTTTGTAACTGTGCTCACTGCATTTGACACCAGAGGGGCAGGCAACACATTGCTTCGTAATGTAATTCCCTGTGGCATGAAATACGAAAATAAATATTTGGCCCATTTTGCTTTATTTAAAAAAGGGGTTTTCTTCAGGGCTCAGAAATCGTTGATTGTTTGATGGGTCAGGCTTCGTGTAAGCTTTGCATTTTATTAATAATGAGTGAGAGAGTGCAATTGACTAAATCATGCAAAAAAACAACAACTTTGCCTAAAAGGCTGAATGCATGAGTGCACAGTGTTTATAAAAATTGTGTTTCCTGACTTAAATGGAGTCAGTTTTGCTAAATACGAGTCCCTTTCATTGTGCTCCTTATTTCTTGTTATACTTCTGTTACTGACTGTGGTGTGAAACTTCTTTTATTTATTTATTTATTTTTTTTTTTTAAATCATCTTGTTAAATGGAACTAATCCTGTAACCTCATCTACCTTTCTGTCATGACAATCTACTTCTTATGACACAAAATAATTTCAGTTTCAAGATTGGAGCCCCTTCCAAGAGCCTTGGACATTGACAGGGATATTTGCAAAACTGAATTTTCACAAATGAAATGAGGGAGGGTGGGGATGAGGAGTGCAAAAATGTTGAGTTTGTGCATTATCCTGAGTGTCTTACCCTCTGCTCTCCCATACTTTCTTTTTGTCATAGTGTGGACATGGTGTGTGTGCTTGCTGTATGTAAAGTGTGGGTATGATGTATTTTCAATGTGTGTGTGTTGGCTGTGTGTAATAATATCTATTGTGTTTTCATCCCCCCACCTCCTAGACTGTAAGCTCTTTTGAGCAGGTTCCTCATCAACCTATTGTTCCTGTAACTTTTTGTAATTGTCTCATTTGTTGTTAAATTCCCTGTTTTATAATATAGTAAAGCGCAGCGGAATAAGTTGGCGCTGTATAAATGCCAAAAACAATAATAATGTACAGCGCTTCATTCTGAAATGCTGCGTGTGCAGATTCCAAAGACCATTACCACTGCAAAATACTTTAAGTGGTCATGCTCCTTGCATTAAACTTTTAAATCTAAAATGAACAAAATCAGGCAATATATCCTCTTACACAAAAGCAACATTCACATTGTTTTGCAATGTGCTGGCCATATTACTGGCACTCAGAGGGTTAAACACTCTTGTTGCCGTAACAACTTAAATTAATTTAAAGCGTCACTGTCTGAGGACTTTGTTGAATTCTCATATCACAGTGATATCGCTGCTGGGAGGGGGGCGATAAAGGTCAGATTTCTTACCCGAACCTGTCCGTTTCCCTGCGCTGTTCCTCTTCAACTGCCAGGATCCGACATCACTGCCGCACTCTGGCGCATGCATGAGAGTACAGCATTGAGGTCTATGGGGGATCCCGCAGTCTCGATAGTGATGGCTGTTGGGGTTGACTCTTGGATTCTGCCTTTAGTCTAAGGAAGTCAGGTGGAGGAGTAGTCCCTTTTTTATTTATGTATATCTCTTAACTGGTCTGGAATTTAAGTAAAATTCCAACACCGTCAAAATTATTTCATAAAGATTCTCTTTATGAAAAACAGATTTTTTTGGGGAGTGAAGACAGTGCCACTTTAACTTGTTTTTGGGAAAGGGGTTAAGCATCAGCTGAAGTAGGTTGTGGGATAGTCTTCTGAAGTTTTATTTCTTTAATGATGTGTACAAAACTGGGTCTGTGGAAGATACTGCAGTCATAGGCATGTATTGTCACTGCTTAAAGGGAAACTATAGTCACAAGAGCAACTACAGCTGGTGAGTAAGATAATTCCCTTCAGGCTTTTTGTAGTAAACACTGTCAAACACATACACTTAAATGAGCACTATAGGCACCCAGACCACTTTAGCTCAATGAAGTGGTCTGGGTGCCAAGTCCATCTAGGGTTAACACTGCAGCTGCAAACTGCTATGTTTACATTAGGGTTAATCCAGCCTCTAGTGGCTGTCTCATTGACAGCCGCTAGAGGCGCTTCCACGCTTCTCACTGTGATTTTCACAGTGAGAAGACGCTGCCGTCCATAGGAAAGCATTGAAAAATGCTTTCCTATGGATTGATCGCATGTGCATTCGGCGGATGACTTTGGAACAGGGAGGAGAGTCGCTGGAAAAAGGTAAGTGTTTATTCCCTCTTGAGCCTGGCGGAAGTGGGACCCTGAGGATGGGGGGTCACAAAGACCCTATAGTGCCAGAAAAACAAGTTTGTTTTCCTGGCACTATAGTGGTCCTTTAATGCATATGTTGCCAAAAGTTGGGTCTTGCATGAGTAGTCCCTACTTTGTTTCATTTGTATATTATTGTATTGGAAATTCAAGGAAATTCCAACAAAGTCAGCAAAAGATTTCTATAAATAATCTTTATAAAAACCTTAAAAATTACATTGCCACTTTAAGATTAAGAATCTTGTGATATATATATATATATATATATATATATATATATATTAGGGATACGCCGAAAATGGGCCCATCCCCTTTTGGCCGAAAACGGGTCAGATTTGCCGGTTTTTGTTGTCTTTTTTTTTTTTTTGTAGTGCATAGTTTAACAGACATGCTTGCATTAACAATTCAAATGATTATATATCACAATGTAAGATAGTAATGATAACATGAAAAGTCAAGAATACTGCACTTGGGACGGGGTGGGGGAGAATACTATGGGGACAGTGGAGGGGGGGGAGAAAAGAACCCTATGGGACAGGGGGTGGGGGGAGAGAACACTAAAAAAAGAGGGAGCGGAGAGGAACATTAAGGAGGGGAGCAATTAAAAGAGAAGAGAGAAGGGAAGTTTTTCATATTGGATTAAATTCATTAAAAAGTATAATAAAATTATAGGAAAAACATTTTTTTTTTTTTTAAGTCATTTTCGGACAAGGGCATCCTGAATTTTTGGTTTCGACCTAGAATTTTCATTTCGGTGCATCCCTAATATAAATATATATACTTAAATGAAGTGCTCAAAAATATAGGTAGTTATTTACGCCAAAAGGCTATAAAACACATCAAGATGGTGTTGGTGACTGGAGTGTCTCTAACATAGTGTTATAGATTAGTTATAACAATGCTTGAGAAGAGTTCAGCGTATCCTGCATAATGAGAAGCATATATATTCCGACTTATTATTATTCTTTGTAATTAAGATTTGCAAGCCTCCACTCTTAATAGTGTGTTTAGGAGTGTGTTCTTTGTCTTTATAGTGGGAACGAAAATCCTACAAATGGCTATGCTGGGGTCACTGCCACATTTTAGGAATCTGCTCAATGTTGCTCTTTGGCTTTTCTTTTTATTGGTGTGCTGACCTTGAGAGAAGGAACCTCTCTTTTGTTCTCAAGTTTTGTGCATGAAACCGGGGTCATCCTTTGTTGAAACATGATGTTCATGTGATGTGCACCGAATGTCAGTAGGTAGCTAAGAGGAAGGCATTTTTATGAATAGTCCCTGGGCCATTTCAATTTTCATTTTTTCCCATTTCTATTGAGTTTATTCTTTGTCTGTTGATCACAATGAAGCCCACCTGCTGTAACTATTCTTTTGTTTAGCGATATGGTATATTCAGCCAAGGAGGAAAATGTACTCCCTCCAGGTTTATGCACATCCCTTACCATTGTGGAAGCCCTCTTGTGAGTTCTGAAACGGTTAAGTGTGTTGTACATTTGACTGTTTATTTCAAAAGGCAGATCAGATTGTATCTCTTGTATTGCATAGTGGGTGGCATCTCACTGTGTATTTAATAAATCTGTTTGTTGTAATTGACCCTGCACAGTGCATGGCCCACTTATCTCAGAGCAACAATGGGCTGTATGTGCCTCGATCTGCCATAGATTAGTAGGAGTTGTACTTCGGAAGGATGCCGCAATACTGACCCTCTCCCATGGTCACACCTTACAATTTACATGTATTTGTGTGTTTATTGAAATAACAAACATATTGTGTGGGTCTGTGTATTGTATGCACTGTCAGGAGAAAAAGAAAGTGCACCCTCTTTGTGTTTTATGGTTTTACATATCAGGGCATAACAATCATCTGTTCCTTAGTAGGTCTTAAAATTAGGTAACTACAACTTCAAATGAACAACACATGACATACGATACCAGGTCCTGATTTATTTAACAAAAATAAAGCCAAAATGGAGAAGCCATGTGTGGAAAAACTATATTATTGCTTCCATAGGAATTAAGAAGCTAAGTAGCAGACAGGTGCTGCTAATCAAATGCCCTTGATTAATTGATCAGCAAGTGTGACCACCTCTATAAAAGCTAATGTTTTAGCAGTTTGCTAGTTTGGGGTATTCAGCTGTGTTAACAAAATGCCAAGGAGGAAAGACTTAAGAAATAATCATATAGAAGCAATTGTTGCTACCCATCAAACTGGGAAGGGCTATAAGGCCATTTCCAAACAATTTAAAGTTCATCATTCTACAGTGAGAAAGATTATTCAAAGTGGAAAACATTCAAGATAGTTGTCAATCTTCCTAAGAGTGGCAACCCAGCAAATTCTCCCCAAGGTCAGACGGTGCAATTCTCCGATATATTGCAAAATACCCAAGAGTTACATGTCAGAATCTACAGGCCTCAGTTAGCATGTTAAATGTCAAAGTTCATGACAGTACAATTGGAAAAAGACTGAACAAGAATGGTTTGTTTGAAAGGGTTGCCAGGAGAAAGCCTCTTCTATCCAAAAAGAGCATGGCAGCACAGCTTAGGTTTGCAAAGTTGCATCTGAACAAACCACTAGACTTCTGGAATAATATCCTTTGGACAGACAAGACCAAAGTTTAGATGTTTGGCCATAAAGCACAGTGCCATGTTTGTCGAAAACCAAATAAAGTATATTGGCACAAATGCCTTTATCACGCTGGTGGAGGGGTGATGATGTGTGCTTGTTTTGCAACGACGGGACCTGGGTACCCTGCAGTCATTGAGTAGACTATGAACTCCAATGTATACCAAAGTATTCTAGAGTCAAATATGAGGCCATCTGTCTGACCGCTAAAACTTGGCCGAAATTGGGTCATGCAACAGGACAATGATGCCAAACACACCACAAAATCTACATCAGAATGAAATAGAAAGGAATCACCGTGTTGCAATGGCCCAGTCAAAGTCCAGACCTCAATCCAATTGAAATGCTGTGCCGGGACTCTTAAGAGAGCTGCGTTTAAACAAATGCCAGCAAACCTCAATGAACTGAAGCAACAACGATGTTAAAGACTTTTAAAATCATACGGGGAAGAAATTACTTCCAGTTATTGCTACTAAAGGTGGATCTACAAGCTACCGAATCGTAAGGTGTACTTCGTTTTTCCATACATGACTTCCCCATTTTGGCTTTATTTTTGTTAAATCTTAACACAGTATAATATGTCATTTGTTGTTCATCTGCTGTTGTATATACCTAATTTCAAGACCTGCTAACGAACAGATGATTTATGTTCTGATATGAAAAACCATAGAACTCAAAGAGGGTGAGCTTTCTTTTTCCCATGATGTTATATCTCTGTGACAGTTTAAAGTACTTTTTGAGAAATGTTAGGCTTTTTTTCTTTGTTTTTTCTTTCCACTTCTCATTTCCACCTACAACAAAAGAAACACGAAAGCTTTGCAAGTACATTCACAGCCAAACTAGTCTTCTTTATGTTGTTGTTAGATATTCTATATTGCCTCTGTTCAGTGCAATAAGCTAAATATATACACATGCACACACTCACAATGTGTGAATTAAACCTATTTCTCATGTTCTAAACATGTAAGTATTCTAGAAAAAGAATTTGTGTAAAGTATATTATTTTGCAATTTTTAGTGTAGATATTTTTGTATTCCAGTGTTAATGGTGCATGGTGTCTCTGAAACTTGTTCTAGTTTTTCAGTATGTGTTGGCATACCCTGCCTCACCAAGGCACCCAAATCAAAAATCCACTGCGGCTGCACAGATAAGGCTTTATCTGTGGTAGTGAATCTTCTGCACTAGGGAGAGGTTATTCCAGCACCCTCTTAGCCTATACCTAACAAGTAGGTTAGATGACAGTCTCTGGCCATTTTATTCTTTTTTCTTTTGTTTGCTAATCCACTCATAAACGTTTAGACATAGAATCAGAGAATAGTATCCAGAGACTATGTGCAACATAACACCACTCTGAGCTGTAGTGGTTGTTTAGCTTAGAATGCTCCTTTAAGGGACAGTGTTAGAAATAACCTCACTTTTTCTAGTGTATTAAAAATAAAATATTTGGCTTTAAAGTTTCCAGTGTCCTTGAATAGGCAGGCAACTACTGAGAGACTGCAAAAATCAGTAGTTTCTCATTGTGGTTTATGGGATCTGATCTTCTCCCGTAAACCCTTTCCTAGCCATGGCAGTAGTTCTCCTAATCCGTTTTTTGCACAATGGTTAGAGTACCCGGTTTGTACATGGCCGCCTTCACCTACTGCTCTAGTACGCCATACATGGTTTTTATAAGAATTAAATATTTGTCTTATTGTACAGCTCTGTGGAATATGTTGGTGCTATATAAATAATTGTAATTGTACATCTTTATCTATTATTGTAGTATTGTTATTTTAAAGCAGCACCAAGGTTTTTATGAACATATAATCTTTAATGGAAAAACAAAACACATGTATAGACCATATTGGAATTTCACTGGAATGCCAACATGGTAAATTATATATCAATAATAAAAATCAATAATTGCTGTATTGGAAACTGTAAAACGTGGATGTAAAAAACAAAAAGTTGCCATCTGCTGTTTTCCATAAGCTGTCATGTGCTATTGTTACCTAATGTGACATTACATTTTGCATACACAAGAAGAATGATTGCTATGCTATGTGATTAGGGGTCAAAATTATGTTTAATATTGTTAAACCCTCACTTGAATCTTATAGCACAGTGGTATACACTCTGTTTGATAGCTAGTCCTTTAACCTAAAGTTGAATACTGGAGGTGTTATATACCATAATTCCCATCAAAATATAAATATACCTAAAGGGACACTCAGACCACCAAAAAAACTTTAGCTTAAATAAATTGCTCAATTCTATGCCTTTCAGTTACATGACTTTGTTTATGCAGCCCTAGCCATACCTCCCCTGAATGTGACTCCCACAGCTTACCTTCACATTTTCTGTAAAGGGAGAGTGAATTTTTAAACTTCATCTATTGCTGAACAAGTTTATCTTCTGCTCTGTTAATAGCCTGCTAGAGCATGCAGGAGCCTCATGTGTGATTAAAGTTCAATTAATAGAGTATGAGGTAAGAACTTTTTAAGTTAAACGCACTGTACTGTAAGATCTGATTGAGAATGAAACCATTCATGTTGGCTGTGTGAGTCACAAACAGGACAGTTGTGGCTTTGGGATGTAGAAACAAAAGTGACTTAATTCCTAAATGGCAAAGAATTGAGCAGTGAGAGACTGCATGGGCATGATCTATACACCAAAATTCCTTCATTAAGCTAACGTTGTTCTGGTACTTAGTGTCCATTACACTGCAAGGCACATCCCCTGCAAACTCTGCAATGACATCTGAAGAAACCAGGAAATCATTGTAATTTTATTATTGCAAAATACTCAGGATTATTATTTTATGTATTTGTTGAATGGTACTTTGTTAGACGGTCTTCTAATTTTGGTTCTTAAAATGTCTGCGTTAAATCCAGAATTTTCATGTCAATGAGTAATGTTCACATTAAATAGCTTTTTTTTTTTTTTTTTGTTTATCAGGAGAAAATGGCAGTAACTGAAAACAATATGGAAGACATAAATCCTGTGTTACGAATAAGTCAAATGGATGCTATTGAATTAAACAAGGCGTTAGAGCAATTAATCTGGTCCCAATTTAACAGTTGTTTTCAAGGATTTAAACCAGGAATTTTGACTCGCTTTGAACCAGAGATTAAAGCATTTTTATGGCTTTTCTTGTGGAGATATACGGTCTACTCTAACAATGCAACTGTTGGCCAGGCAATTTTGAATATCCAGTACAAAAATGATTTATCTCAAACAAAAACGTACAGGCCAATGAATAAGCAGCAAAAGGTTTGGTTCGCGCTCTTCACAGTTGGAGGCAAATGGCTAGCAGAGAGGTCTTACGACTTATTCAGTAACCACCCACTTGGGTCATCCTTTCAGAAAACAAGATCCTTAATCAATGCCTGTGCCGGTCTCCTGAAGGTTAGCGAACTCTTGAATTTTTTAATCTTCCTACAGCAAGGAAAGTTTGCAACATTGACAGAACGCCTTCTCAGAATACGTTCCACCTTCATCAAGCCTCAGAACGTGCGCCATGTGGGGTTCGAATACATGAACAGAGAAATCTTGTGGCATGGATTTGCAGAGTTTCTTATCTTTCTTCTGCCACTCATTAACACACACAAACTTAAGCTAAAGTTATTTTCATGGTGCAAACCTATCCAGGGGCTCAGACACAATGATCCTTCTCTAGCTGTTCATTGTAAGGAATGTTGTTTATGTGGAGAATGGCCAACTATGCCGCATACCATTGGCTGTTCTCATGTCTTTTGTTACTACTGTATCAAGAGCAATTCTATGTCCGATGCATACTTTACATGCCCAAAATGCAGCTCTCACGTTCATAGCCTGCAACCGCTAGAGTTCAAAGTCGAAATTTCTGAAGTTCATACTCTGTAAAGGTCCCTAATGTTGAAGTTGAAGAACATATTTGTTTAAAGGGAAACTATGGAGCGAAATTATCCCCTGCTTATAATGCATTATAAAGGTAATGCAGTAAAAAAAAAAAAAACAGTGCCAACATAGTTATCAGACCCATGGTTTTATCAGTGTGCTTGCAGACTGCACAATACAATTCTAGACTAGAAGGAAACTTAGAAGATAATAGGGAACTTGAAAGACATACAGCTAATAGGAGCCAGAAGTGGGGGTTACAACCTAGCAATAAATGGCAAATATCTTATCAGTGTTTGAAGATGCAACACTGTACATTTTCCTTGCACTATAACCACTTAAACAATCTGAAGTATCTTGTAGTGCTTAACGTAACCTGTGAATAATTAACATATATGTTGAAAATTTTCAATATTATATCTAATAATAAGCACCCGGAGTGCTGGGAAGATGTGTATGTATAAGCAGTTTCTGGTCTAGTCAGCCTTTATATGACAAACTTGGAGGATGTGACTTGTAACGTTGCATATGGCATCCTCTATTGATAGCAGCCCAATGTAAGACTGCAGCTTTTATCTTAAGCAGTTTAATATGTCTGACTAGTACTAGTATAAATAGCATTTGCAGTCTTTTATTCAGAGCTTACATTACACTGTTTGCCTTTTTTACAAAGAGTTGAAAGAATCTGCAGTGTGTTTTTAGTTTATTTTTCAAAACATTTTTTTTTTTTGTAATTTGATTTATTCTACCAAGTAATCCAACACAATATGTAAACTATTTTATTGAAATATTTCAATCTCGCTTTAGATCTTTAGCTACACCTAGTATGTGTAAGCACAAGTGGTATACGACAGTGGGAATTAAGCCTGGCTATGGTCTGTTTCTTTGTATTTGAGACGGACATATTGAATATGTTCATTTTCCATATGTACCCCAGAGGACCGGGCTGGCACTGCAATAGGTCTTTGCAAGTGTATCGGATCTAGGTGCCTCCAAAAGAAGAACTATCATCTCTTTCTGCTGCTCTGTCAGTTATGAGCCTTCTTTCCTCTCTGGAAATCCTGGCCTGTATCAGTGTGGTGATCGCCTAATAGATTGCATTTCAACTGGAAGAATTAAACTAGACTGTGGCTGGATAAGTATGTTTTATGCATGTAATTGGATAGTTGCGTGTGTGCAAATTATTTGTGAGAGTGGCTAACGGGCTACTACAAGCACCAAGTCCTCTTCAGTGTATTGAAGTATTCATGGTGCCTGGGGCAATTCAGTAAGAAATGCTGTATATACTTAATGTTTTTTATTGCTTTCAGAAGTGTAACTTTACCTCCGTCAGCATCATCAGTCATCCCGGAATGAGAGTTCAGGGTAAGCTTATGTCAATTCTGAGCTTATTCCTAGAACAGAAGGTCATTCGTAGACTGAGAGCACTCCACTGACACTCTCAGCCAATGAATGACTGGTGGGGTGAGCATTTGTGCAGAAACTGGATACACGTCACCAGCATTTAAAGATGCTTGACCCCTTGGAGTTCTGGAGGCAGAGGATGAAGTAAGTTGGGAAGTGGCATTTTTAGTGTGAACTTGAGAGTTTTCAAGAGGTGAAAAGTATAAAATGTTGCACATAGAGATATTTCCTATTGCTGCCAGACTTGATTCCACTTTCCGCAGAATTAACAACAAGGTTTCCAGGCAGGCAAATGTAAATTCTGAGCATATTCAATGCATGGAGGATCGTTCATTGACTGAGAGCGTTGCATGATCTGCATCTGGCGTCTGCAGCTCTGCAGACAACAGATATCTTCCAACAGCAGAGGAGGGTCCTTTCCCTGCGAGAGCCATGTAAGAAAACAAGCTGTTGCAAAACTATTTGCTCCATAACCAGTGAATAGTGTTGGGGTACTCTTTGCATCATAACCTGCAGGCTACGATTGAATCTTTATGAATTACTTTGACTGTTTTGGAAAACTGAAATTCTCTGTATATTTCCTACGCCTGACACTTAGACAACAGGCAAAGGTACTGCCTCCTAGAAATGTAAATTCCACCAGCTGTCACCAGTTACAGCTGCAGGACATTGACTTTATTTAGGGAGGGTCTCGCTGGGTCCTCTACAGTCCTCAGAGCTGTACTTGCGTGCTACAGCCGTGATGTTGGCTTGCTAAAGAGTACCAGCTGGAGGATGAGGACAGCAGTTCAGCTAAGTAAAGCTCACCTTTACCTGCTCTACCCCCGCCACTGGACCACTAGCCCTGATGTCACCGTCGGAGGTCTTTGCAAATTCTGCAACGTACCAGATGGTGTAAGTATCGCTTTAAATGTGTGCCCAAATATTTGTTGGGAAGTAAGAAGCTCAAAGTGACACCACTTCTTGTAGCAGTCCTGATGTCAAAAATTGTCTTTGCATCAACATTTAACAATTTAAGCATCTTTTTTAAGCTGAATAAAACAATTTTAGTTTGCCTTAGGCTTGGTGAGCGGTCATATTTTTGATAAACCGTTATCCTTTCTTGCACAGTGGAACCATTTTAGGGAAAAAAGTAGGTAAAGTACAAAATCATTACATGCTAGTTACACACTTTTTGTTTTTTTTACTTTTCTCCTTTGGTAACTGGTTTTGAGGATTTAAAAAATTCCAACAAGACCTTTCACTACAGTGAGCAGCATCCATATATATCAGTTCGTAATTACAACGAAGCTTACTTTTGTTTGGTTAGATGAAAACACGTGTTCTTTAGGGATTTTTTTTTTTTTTTTTTAATAGACTTCTTTAATTAAAACTTTGACTGTCGGGGCGTAATAAATTATTTAATAATATTAAAAGTTATTAAAGCGCATTCTAAGCAATGTAACTGCATGTTGTTCAGAGAGTTCCAGGGCTGTCCCCAGTTTCACCTCAAACCACTTTGTAGCAATTTGATGTAAACTGGAGCATATCACGTAACTGGCGAAAGTCCCCCTCCTCATCCACATTTATAATGTGGAATTAACACTTTTGTGTAATTAATATCAACATCCTCCAACCAGGGCGACCTAGATGTGCTGGGGAAAGGTTAGTCCAGTGTTCTCAGCTAATCAAGGAAAGTGTTAATTCATTTTCAATGAGGCCAAAGAGGGGGGTCGTCTCTAGGTGCATCAAAGAGGCCGGATATATGTTAAATCTCTGACATTTAACAGGACGGTCCTAGAATAATAGACAAGATTAACAACAAGTTGTAGTTATGTTGCTTAGTGTCACTTTAAGTAAAATGTACCACTGCTAGCATTTTAGATTGATGTGTAGAAATCTGAATTTGTTATTTATACAATTGTTCTGATAAAGTACATCTGACTCTGTAGTAGGAATTATATTCTTGATTTGTTAATGTCGTTTTTTTTTTTGTAAAATGACTAAAAATAAATAAATCAAAGCTAACGGCAAACAATACAGTTTTCTTTAATTCTAAAGAAAAAAAGAATGACCAGTTTTTGGATCTACAGAAGGTCAGCACATTCTACATTTGTTTAACAAGTAATTATCCAACTCTAGGAAAATGCATTTGGAACAAAATGCATTCAGTATTACATGTAAAAGAAACTGTGATTGGAGGACCTAATGGACTACAAGGCTAAGGAACATGAGATGGGAACTTCTGTGAGATTCTTACCTTTCCAGAGCTTGATCATTTCCTTTGTCTGTCATCACGTCCAGAAAAACTCAGAGACTATGTGCGTGGACATTATGATTCGTGTGAGAGTATTATAGTGTGTAGCTCATAGTGACAACATAGTTGTAGCAACGAACATGCTACTTTAGGAGAGCTTTAGTTTCGAGATTAGGGCATTCATGGTGTTAAGTAATTTGTTAGTGGAAGAGCAATCGGTATCATCTGGAAGAGATAAGGCAGCCTGGGCAATAGGTTCATCTTCATCGAATTTATTTTGCTGAACCAAGAAACACACAGCTTGTCCCACATCTCCAAGTCCGCTCATATTGTCCCTTTTTATAGGCGCAAAATTATCCATATACAATCTATTCAGATCAGACTTGAGCCAAATCCAGTCTCTGCACCAAGTGAGTTTGAATTGGGACTGCAGTTGAGATGCCTCTTGATGCAGCCATCCCAATATGCAGGGCTTCAGATTTGTCGATGTTGAGTTTGAGGTTCAAGAGGACTCCGTATTCCGAGAGAACCAGTATGAGATTGGGTAGTTAAATTCTCCAAGAAATAGAGTTCTCCCAGAAAAACACATCGTCTGCTTATGAAGCTATTTTATGCTCCTGTCCACCAACCTCA
Organism: Pelobates cultripes; assembly: GCA_933207985.1. Taxonomy (NCBI): domain Eukaryota; kingdom Metazoa; phylum Chordata; class Amphibia; order Anura; family Pelobatidae; genus Pelobates; species Pelobates cultripes. Next base: position 276,561,187 of record OW240915.1, on the reverse strand, counting down.
AGTCCTGCCACCCCTATCTCGTCTGACCGACTCAAGAAATTTTTCATGGTGAGGGCAAACAGGAAGGGGGAGAAGGAGGCATCCCTGTCTGGTGCCTTTGCGTATGTCAAAAGGCTCCGACAATACATCGTTAATACTGATTTGTGCACTTGGTATCGTGTATAACAAAGATACCCAAGGCATCCTATTATCTGCATCAGGAGAAGGATCCCGCATTTCATAGTGTTTGGTACATGCATCAGGTTAAATACATGGATTATGTTATCCTTCACCTCCCTACCGGGCTAAAATCGATCAAATCAGGAAGCACTCTTCCAACCCAAAGAGCCAACACCTTGGAGAATAGCAGGCCAGGTCCTTTCCCTCCTTTGGAATGACGGCGATAATTGACATCAAAGAATCCTGCGGGAACAACTTCACATCAATTAGAGAATTAAGGCCATTGAGGAGTTGTGGCAGGAGGAGCTCATGGAACGTCTTGATGCATGCAATCGTCAGTCTGTCCAGGCAAAGTGCCTTGTTAGTCTTGGAAGGTTTGAGGGCGGAGTGAATTTCCTCAGTTGTTGCATTTAAAAAGAAAACCTGCTTTGAATTGTGTATTTAAGTTTTTGAGAGAGGGCAGACTTTTGAACAGTCAGCCTACTTCCAAGAGGGCTTTTAGTTAATTCATGGGTCTGCTCCAGCATGTCGATAAATGTAAATGTCCAACATGTTGTTTTTGTTCTTTTTTTCCGTAGTTTACAGACTTTAATCAAATGTCCACGGACTACTCACTTATGTGCCTCTCATGTTATTAACGGTGAGACACCCATGGAGATGTTTTCCTCAAAGTACTGTGTAGAGTCTCACAAATTCCCTCCACCATCTCCAATTCCTCAAGTATACCTTCATTGAGCTTCCACTGGCAGTCTCTGGACTTGAACAGAGGAGAGCACAACTTGGCTGAGACGGGGGCTTGATCTGACCATAGAACTGGCAAAATATTAGCTGCTTGCAGCAAGCACATGTATGGTTCTGTCAATTGTATCTGTTATGCACTGCTGAAGAAAAAGAAAAATCATGTTTGTCAGGGTGAAGAAGTCTCCAGCAGTGTATCAGACCCGCTATACGTAGGGAATTCATAGCAGAATGCAGACATTGTGGTAGTTGCGAGCTACATCCTAGTGATGTGTCCATTGAGGGGTGAAGGGTGAAGTTCAGATAATCAGGAGCCCCTCCCAGGAAGCTATCCAATATTGTTTGTCATAAGAATTTATGTTGTCCTTTATTGGGAGCATAAATGCTTAGAAAAATGTATACATATGTTCAGCGATAGTACCTTTTAATGAAAAGAAATCCCCTCATGGGGTCAGCCTGTTCAGCAATGCAAAGAAACAAGATGGTGTTCAGAGTTTCTGTGGCCCCAGAGGGTACGCAGCAAATGGGAGCTTCTTGCTGGAGCATTGAGTCCTCAGGTGTTGTTGCCATTGCTTTAAGAAAGTCAGGTCGTGAGTAGGGAGAGCTGGGAAAGTGGTCTGAGGAGTAGGCAGAAGAGGGAGAAAAGAGGAAGAAAAAAGTCTCGAAAAGGGTAATGGGATAAATGGAAGGGGGGGGGGGGAGTAAGTCTTACACAGTCATTTTTGGCAGCACTTTTTAGATCGACACGAACTAACAGCCCTAGACAAGGTTGGACGTGTGGGAAGCCTGGCTTTCAAGCGGCCCATATCAGTGTTGCTTAAATATCTGAGTATCTGTCAATGCGGTATAGTCTGAACCGCTATGTCAATAGGAGAATAATATGGTGGACGTTAAGTCTACCACTGATTCTATCCACTCCTTCCCGGCCTAATGGAGTAGTGCAGTATTGGAGTTTGATAAGTGTGTCAGTTTGAGTGATGTTTTGTAGGGCTATATGCTCCGTGAGCAGGCAGTCACTTAACATGTAACTGGTTAGGATGAAAGGCAGGGGGCGTGGGCACAGAGTCACTGGTGTACCACCTATATGCCTTAAGAAGTACCAAGTCAACTACACATTTTCTCTGGAACAAGCATAAAACAGGAATGCCATTTAGGAGAGGGAAGCACCCACTGAACATCACCCACTGATCCATGTGTGGCCTCGGATGGTCGTCTCCATCTGAAGGAAGAGGGTTAGGGGGACTGCCAACATGAGCATCAGTATTGTAACAGAACACAGTGTCAGTTGTATGGTGCTGGTGCATCTCTCAGTAACTTGTGGCCTATCTGTTAAGTGGTATAAAAAGCAAATAAGAGAAAAAAATGGGGGTGGTAGGGTGGGTTATACAGCCCAGTATAATGGGGCAGTGGTCAGGCCGTGGTAGTCACTGGATGTAGATACATTGTACTATGGAGATGCTTATTAAGTCCATGGTGGCTGGCATTGGGGTCTGCCCAGAAAGGAGTGGGAAGCAAGAAACCGCACACAGGGTGCTAACAGTTATACTAAATCAAACAAACAGAAAAATATGAATAAATAACTCCTGCATGCTCCCTTTCCTCTCCGAAACCCCATTTACACCTGGCACTCAAGAAAGCGGACAGATCCACATGTCAAAGGGTTACACTCCATTGGACTCCAGCCTGAGCCATCAAATCAGCAATGTACATATTGAAGTGATCATCTTACTCCATAATTAAACATTTGAGAAGTCTCCTTAAATCCCCATTTATGCAATCATCCCCTTTCCGACCCATTGAGTCTTTATGTGCATCCCACTGTTCCCATCAGTTGTGTGTAATAGATCCTGCTCCCCTCTCAAAGCCTCTGTCCCATGTTAGGGGGTTGCAATGAGTGCAATCATGAGAGGAAGGTATGGAAGGTAAGGGATTCAATTACAGCTAAGGAGCGTGTTCCAGATGCAATAAACCTTTATGCGCCTGCATATAAGTCTATCAGCGACCTCTCACATTGTACAAACAGGGTGACTTATAAAGAAATGAGAAAAGGTAGAGAACTTTAATCTAGGAGTCGCCGTTACCGCACACCGTACAAACCCAGAGTACCTGCTTGTGGAGCTAAGTGGAAGGTGGTGACGCTACCCCTCCAGGCGTCTACCAGCTTTCCCGCCAGGACATTATCATGCCTCTGAGCCCTCTGAAGCTCCCCATCTTTGCCGCCAAGGTGATCTATCCGTCTCCCGACTAGGGCTGCTTCTGACCAGAGCAACATCCCTCCTATTGGTAGCAGGGTCATCTAGGAGTCAGTTGCGTACCCGTTGAGCTGGAAGCCACAGAGCTTACAGAAATTGACGGACATTGTCTGGTAGCCAAACTGAATACGACGTGCTTCCTTGGTGTGCCTGAAGGCTAAAAGGGAAACCTCACTGGTATGGGGTGGTCTTAATTGGTCTTATGAGCCATCTAGCATTGAGGGTCAAAGAAGAGAGGTCCTGATAAAGCATGATCCCGGGATTCTAAAAGTGGATAGCAGGCGAGTCTTGTGCAGCAGCTATAATCTGTTCCTTGAGGCTAAAGGCATGGAGGCAACAGATGAGGTTGCACTGTCTCCCATCTTGTCGTATTGGCCATGGTTCCTGTGCGCCCTAACGAATGGGATGGTAGGTGGGGCATACGGACCTAGTATTTGCTTAAATAAGGTCTCCAATGCAGAAGGTAATGGCAAGGTCTCAGGCTCTGGTAGGCCACAGACACAGATGTTATGGTGACCCTTGATTCTCCAGGTCTTCCACCTGTCTTCGGAGTGTCACCAGGAGATTACCTTGCTAGTGTGCTACTTCCTTGCCAGTAGGGATTAAACCACAAAGTTTGCTCTCCAGCACAGTCGATCAATGTTCCTATCTACATCCAGTTTCAGAAAATCAGCTTTACGCAGCACGGACTGCCACTGGGCAAGAGGTCTGATTAGCTTAGCGCTCCCTGTTTATTTAAAAAAAAAAAAAAAGAGGTACAAAGATAACAATGAAAGCACTGGAAAGCAAACTTTAGGGTTAAACTGTTCATGAATGGTTTAACCAGTAATGATAAGGAAGGCCCAGGTCCCTGGTCCTTCCTCATTTCGATTAAGTTATTATGATGCCCAAGCTATTGTTTAAAGAGTCAATAACATTCTCGAAGGTGATCTTCTGTCTCATTATCTTGCCTTCTGTTTAATATTGTCCATCATTCACTCAATTTCCTGACAATGTGTAGCATGATAACAATATGATGTTACCACAACCACCACTGTAAGTATAAATTGTGTATTTGAATTACAAGAAGCAAGGGTATAGTCTATAAGTGCCTGGAGTCTCTAAGTCCTAGTCAAACTACTCAAAGGTGATGTGACAGAACCTGAGGTCAGCGTCCCTAGACTGTTAGGGACCATAATCACTCTCTAGTATTAATTGGCCTTTTTATTTATTTTTTTAAATGGTGGTTTAGGAAACTGCATTCTCTTCATGCAACTACAGGTTAGTTATAGAAACTCAAAATGAACAGTGCTTTCAGAATGCACTGAAAGGGGCTAAAGTGACATCTTTGGCTTCTTTTGTTCAAATCAATTTTGTCTTTATCATGCAGTGCAGAGTACCAATTTTGTACAAAGTAATATTTTTCTCGAAATTCATCCATTTTTGTCTAGCAAATGTGCGGCCTCAAAGTCTATTCATATTAATGAATGAAAGCTCCTAACATTTGAAATTGCACTTTTAATCAGATATGTTGGTCTATCTATACTCTGTTTTGAGACACTGGAGAATGCTGTAATTTACTGCTTTTAAGTTCCAGCTGGCATGTTTTCAAGCAAACACTGATAGTGTGGGGAGAGTTAAGTAAAAACAAAAGATTTTCTTATGCAAGAAAAAATAATGGACCAATAGATAATGGACTGCGGAGAGCTGAGACGGAGACTGCAAATGTTAGGTCAAAATTGCCTTTTTGAGAAAGATCCTTCAATTCAGTTTATTTTTCTAACTCAGCAATTTATTTTTTAACATTCACATATCTTTTGTCAATTTCCACAATTCCTGCTTTAGTGAATAGCCATTCCAAGTGTCCCTATTTAGGGCACTTATTTTCCCAATCTATTTTGTCCTCTTCTATTTTGTCCTTAAATTCCCCTGTCCCTCTTTTCTATCCTAATCTCCCTCTTTTCTATAAGCTCCTTGTGTTTAACAGAGCTCCATAGCAATACTACTCACAATAAAGAGCCTATAAATGTCAATAAATGTGTATAACAAATCTGTCATACATTGCTCTTGTTCTAATTACATTATAGTGGCATATTGGTAAGTCATCTAAAATAGCCCCACCACTGTCTACACCCCTAAATTTAAAGTACCCTCTTTGTCTATTTAAAATGTTGGGAGGTATGTTGCAATCACAAGGCAGTTTTATATGATTCTGGAGTTGGGCCCTACATTTTAACCTAAACTTTTGATTTCATCATTGACTAAAACTTAGCATTTTGAATTATTTTAAAGACATGTCATTGCCTAATTTCCTGCAATAAGAGGCAGGATAAACAACCAAGGAATCCCAGGTATGGTGTCTTTGAAGCATGGAGGCATATATCTTTATATATTTTTAGTAATATATCTTTAGTAAGATTTTCCAGGAGTGTACAACATAATAAAAGAAAAGAAAAAGGAACAGCTTCATGGCATACAATTACTGATACTGGAAATAACGTTCCTAAAACAATGAGTATGTTTATGTCATATGTAATTTTATTACATGACGGGAGGCTTCATATTTTGCTTAACTTTCTTTACTAAAACTCCATAGCAGCAGAAGTTTGACTAGAAACAGAAACAACCAATTAGAAAACAACAGAGGTAATAAGACCCCCTCCCTCTGATGACTCATCCTCTTTCTTTGCTGCTCTACATCAGCACAGGTCAGAGTGGCACTATCTCCTGCTTATTGTGGGTTGCTGTGGCCTTTTTGTATTTACTTCTGTCATTTATCTGCATATTAAAATATATTTTCTTATATTTTATCTCTATCTATATATATTTTGTTATGTTCTATTTGGTTTAACTTGTTGTTTATTTCGTTTCAGTCATATTTTTTTCCTTTTTTTTATGTATATATTTTTCCTTTATTTTAGCTGTATTTTTGCATTTTGCGTATTATAATGTTTTTTTGTGACTTTATTTGGGGTTTTTCCTCCTGCTCGGGACTTCGAGAGGCCTCACCTCTGGCCTCCTCCAATTTCCTGTGCTCTCGGGGTCCGTGGAAAATGTCTCCAGTGCTTCGTTTAGGTAGCCGGTGGCCATCTTGGATCCTGCGCACTTGCGCGAGATCCCGGCAGCCATTTTTTAAGTTTCTTATGTTACAGTTTATTACATCACATAATACTGATTTCCTTATTTGAGGGTGAGCCCCTCTCATAAGCACAGCCCAATATTGATAATTATACTGAATTCTGTTTTATTGTTTGTTAGTTTACTACAGTACACAATACTGCTTTCCTTATTGGAGGGTGAGCCCATTTCATAAACACTGCCTCAAATCAGCTGGGAAGTTAGGGTGAGCCCCTACATTACATTTTACAGCTGATTTAATTATTATTATTTATGTGATTCTGGGGTAAGCCCCCTGATTTTATAAGTGTACCCTAGCGTATGCTATTTGCTACTATTACTGGAATATTTTCTATACTAATATTACTGGGGGTGAGCCCCCCATCAAATTATTACATATCCTGGTACCTTACCTTGCCTAGTATTGGCTATTTGATCTGTCTATCACTGTTATAGCTCCTATGATTGGCCCGCTTTGTCTGTGCCACTGTACCTCCCTACTGGATATGCTCCTGAAAGTTTTATTATTACTGAGTGAGCCCCAGTTATTACAGATCTACTTATATTATTTTATAATCTGCATTGTATTGAGCAGACAATCACATAATTCTCCTAATGCTCCTCCTGCTTCAGCCATTTAGGTACCAAAATACTATTATTTACACCACTATGGACAACCCCTCAGGCAGTTCCCCTGTCGGAGGAATCAGAAAATTCTGATGCTTCTAAAAAGCAGACGTGCGCAATCTCGCAAGTGCTACTGGAAAGGAAAATACACAACCCCATGTCCAAAAGTGCATGGCACCCACTAAGTGCGAGAAAACCGGAATCTCTGGTCAGTCCTATGATTCCTACCAATATCAATTTTGGATGAATGGCAGGACGAACGCTCAACCTCTGAGAATGAAGATAGATGGCAACGTTCAGATCTGGAGGAATTAATCATTTACGGAAACTTTCCATGATTTATCTTCCGCTCAACCACCTAATTCCGGTGCAGACGACAACATCTTCTTGGATTCGATGGGAGAAACCTATCTTCGACCCACCTTCCATTTCGACACCTCAGGTCATCCGAATGGTGGCTCCTGGTCATTTGGCCCAGTATTTACATTACTGGATTTGTAGGTCCCTAGACCGGAAGTACATAAAAGATTACGGGCAGAATGCCCCAGACCATCACTACCTGATAAGGTCACAATGATCCCAGATTTTGACATCATGTTCTACACATAATTCGCAAGATCGGGACACGACCCTCGCAAGGGTATTGATCACAGCCTGAGACTGGCTCAAATCAAGCTATTCGATGTTGTTGGACCCCTGGCAAATATCCTCCTTGTAGCGGATGAAGCTCTTATGCAAAGCTGTTCTCTAGATCCGCCTTTTATTAGAGACTCTACATTCTATATGCCTACTAGTCAATGCTAATGTGTCACTGTGCACTGAATGAAGAAAGGTGGTGTTCCTTCGTATAGATGCCAAGCCTTCAGATCTTGAGTTGGGCAAGGCCCTATTCTTTGGAGAACCATTATTAACCCCTTAAGGACCAAACCTCTGGAATAAAAGGGAATCATGACATGTCACACATGTCATGTGTCCTTAAGGGGTTAAAGAGATTCACAAACACATGAACCTATATTTTCATATTTTTTTTAATTTTAGTTATATTTTAATTACCATTTGGAATAAACTATTTTTATATCGTTTATTTGGTTCCTGGTTCCAGTTTTTACTTAGGAAATTCAAGGTTCCAGCGATACACCACTACAACTATCTCTATTGTGGATGACATGCCTTTACAGTTCAGAGACACTCTTTTATGGTTTCTTAAAGTGTGTGTTCCATTTGTATTGTATCACTGTTATATTTATGTATACAGGTTACACTATGGTTCCTCTGTTCTGTTTTCATATGATTTAGGGTTCTAACAAACAAAGAAAAGACCCATCACATTTTATTGTATTTTAAAGGTAAAGAATTTTTACAGTGTGCGCTTTGACACTTTTTCTAGTGATACGTGAACCTATATACCACATTCAATAAAGCCCAATCTTTAATGAGACAAGTGTTTCATGAGACCCCATCTCGGGTTTTTGGCAGGGCTGAACGGCAGCAGCATCGTACCTCCAGCCATTTCTGTCCTACTCCATTCTCTCCCTATACAGACAACATTCCCACCAAACCTGGTCTTCGCGGTGGACCACTAGGCACTTGTAGATGCCAAAACCCAGACCCTGTTTGACAAAGGAGTGATTCAGTTCTCACTAGACACCGGGGGTTTCTTCAGCTCCATCTTTTTTGTTCGAAAGAAGTCAGACGCGTTCCACACAGTCTTAAACCTCCGGAATCTGTATGGTTTTGTTTAATTTACCAAAGTTTGCTGTGTTTCCTGTGGAATGGCCAACCCTGCCAGTTCAACCTGTCTACCCTTCGACTTAAGTACGGCCCCTTGGTGTTTCACCAAGCTGCTAAAACCAGTGATGGCTCATCTTCGTTTACAAAGGTTTCCATAGTCTCATATATCTGGACAACTTATTACTCTTCTGCAACAATGCCTCCAGACTGAAATCTGAACCTCAATTTTCGAGCTCCTTGTTTGAATCTCTGGGCTTCGCAGTCAACCAAGGAAAATCGCCCCTCACCCGGTCCCACGTGGTGCAGTTCTTGGGAATGAAGATAGGTGTGCACTTATGAGTCAAAAAATTTCCGCAATTTGCATAGAAATCTGGAGAAATCTACGATGTGACCAGATTTCCCTCTGCATACTAGCCCACGTGGTAGATCTACTCTCAGGTGATACTTCGCGGATCAAGGGGGAACGGAAAGGTGATATTCAGTCCTGTCCTAGACTTTGCCATGGAATCAGACGTGAGTCTTGGGGTTGGGGAGCAACTTGTGCGACCACATCGACTGGTGGTCCTTGGACGATTGGAGAAGCCGATTTCCACATCAATTGTCCAGAGCTGATCGCAGGTTCTTTCGCAATCCCAAGTTTCGCCAATAATTTATCAGACTGCTGCATCTTGCTGAGAATGGAGAACATGTTGGCAATAAAGTACATCGACCACCTTGACGCCAGGTCACATCTTACCAGGTATAGCGAATCTAACAGCTGATTGGTTTTCCCGGAGTTGGAGGAACACCAACGACTGGCATCTCCATCGATCGATCTTCCTTCACATCTCGCAGTTGAGGGGTCCATTCGTGATAAATCTATTTGCCTTCCGGACTAATTACCAGACTCCCAAGTTCTTCAGCTGGCTCCCTGATCACGAGTGCACAGCGGTGAATACTTTTCCCCAGGACTGACAAGTTTCCTCCATTCGCTATGATTTCTGGAGTTCTCCTTCAATTTCGTTGCCAACATGTCACTCCGGTATTGTTGATACTGCTTTGACAGGGCCAGGCTTGGTTCCCGGACCTTCTGGTCTTGTTTTATCGAGACCCACTACTCCTCTCGTCAATATCGGAACCCCCTTTCTGATTCGAGGGGTAATCTTCATCAGACGGTGACAGAAGACCATCTGCATTTGGTAGCCTGGACTCTTACTGGGAATTTGCATATCGCAGACAGCTAGAGTTCTTCTCTGGGACTCCTGGGCCCCGGCAACTAGGAGATTTTATCTTTCCGCCTGGAATGGCTGGTGTAGTTGGTGCCTGGAATGGCATACCGATCCCTTTATTGCCCCTGTTCCCTTAGTCTTTTCTGTCTTACTTCTTTGATCTAGTGAAATAGTATCTTTCCATTAATGTGATCCGTTCGGCACATGTCCAAGTTCAGGGTTCTCCTGTTGGACAGGACCCTTTGATCTGTAGACTTCTGAGAGTCATCAAACCTTGCATCCTCTGGCACCTAAATAGTCACACCTTTATTTCGTCCTGAGATTCCTTCTAGATTGGCCAGATAATAAAGATCTTTCCCTTCATCAACTTCAGAGAAATTCACTCTTCTCTTGTTGCTTTCTGTCAAGTCTCAGATGTTCGGGCACTCGATGTAGATGCTTTTACCTTCAATCCGGAGGGGGTTACTATATCTGTGTCTAGACTTACTAAATCAGATTCTTCTACGATTTTTTATCACCATTTTAGAGATTCTCCTAAACTTGGTGTAGCTTCAGCACTATCCCACCATACAGAAGTCACCGCATCTCTCTGATCCTCTTATTCTGCTCAACTGTTAATCTCCTATGTTCGACCTCACTGCCCAGTTTCATTTACTACTTTGGCTCATTAAATCAGATGTTTGTTATCCCTAGCAGTTATTGAGTCCATTTTCTCCCTACCCGGGTTTTTATAACATTGGATTTTGGAAGTGGTAGGTATGTATACTATACAATATCTAATTTTATAGTATATTACTATTATATTGTAATGGTCATCTGATGTGTCTGTGATTTATTTTATAACATTATATTCATGGAATATGCGAACATGTACGACTTCCATGCCGTTTTTCAAGTCCATTTCTTCGGTTAATCCTTGTTTTTCAACCCTGTTCTTTCGTTTTAGTTTAAAGTTCCTCATGGATGTCGTGCCTAAGGCCTTATCCCATTGTCTATGGAAATTTTCTGGATTTTCTGTTGATTACTTCCCAATGGATTCATCCAGTTTCGTTTGGTCATCTGTTCCTGATCGATTCTTTCGCAGCATGAAAGAGGATGAGTCATCAGAGGAAGGGATTCCTATTACCTCTGTTGTTTTCTGATTGGTTCTTTCTGTTTTTAGTCAAACGTGTGCTGCTATGGAGTTTTAGTAAAAAAAAAGTTAAGCAAAATATTCGCCTCCTGTCCTTAATAAAATTAAGATTATATGTACACTAGCTAGCATAATCTTCAATTATCATAAATGAAAGCTCTGTGAGCTTAGAGCAGAAAAAATGGGAAGGGTAACCTGGAGAAACGTGGCGGGATAAAGGGGGAAAGGTATTGGAATAGATTAATGGGTATCTTGGGGTACAATTGTATTAAGGCATAGAACATGCATCCCAGTCAGACCAGATTTGATTGAACTTTGTTCTCGTGTCTAGGTTCTGATGAGCCATCTCTTCGTAAACCCGCCTTGTATGCAGTGACTGGATTACTAGTTGAATGATTGGTGGGATATGTGATTTCCAATATTGACTTATAGAGTTTATAGCTGCGGTGAAAATGTGGAAGACTAAAGTATGTCGATATCTAAAAATCATCTGGGGAAGCATATTTAACAGAAAGAATTGTGGTTTACAAGGGAGCCAAATTTGTGTTAGCTTGTGAATGAGGGCTTGCATATCCAACCAGAATAGATTGATGGACGCACATTACTAGAAGATGTGGATTAGCGATCCTTTTTTTGGTTCTACATCTCCAACAAGTGTATGGTATGTTTGGGTAGATACAGGGAATAAGGGGAATAGTGTCAATGATTGTTAGTGTTCAGCTTATAGTAGCTAATGCTAAACAGAGTGAACGTCTCGCAAAATATGTTTTAGAATAGAAACACCTGGAGGGTATAACAGGAGGTTTGAGAAAGTGCAACTATGTATGTACTGCTACAGCAAAGAGAAGATGAGGGGACTGGGTGAATGAGTTGATCAGGATCCATGATATTCCAATCCCTCAACAGCCAGAGGCCTTTTTGTGGGGGCAACACAACAGTGCTTGGGCCATTCTTCTATATCAGGAGCATGGTGGGATATCCCCACCTATATGCAGTGTTGTGGTTCCGCAGGAGTTTGGCGACAATTGATTCTCTGAGCACCTGATCGGTACGGTCACACTATTGCAGTGCTCAATCGGCACCACAGTGTGGCCGCGCCTGATTGGCGCGATCGCACTAAAGGAGGGAGAGGCTACTCACCTCACCCCCAGAGCCTCTCCCTCCATGCTGTTTGTGGATCGGTGGCTGGGTCCAGCGCTGGGAGGGACGCCGGCCGCTGCAAGACGGCACTAATTAATAACGCCGCCCACAATGACATCACTAGTGACGTGAATGTGTGTGCGGCATCATGTTTTCACCGTGCACGCACATTCTGGGGTAATGGGACCCAAATCAGCCAATAGCAGGATTTACTGGGTTATTTAAACCCAAACCTGCAGTTGTTCAGTGCCCTGTCATGGTTTCCATCCTGTTTGTTATCCGAGAGCTTGTTCCTGATTCAGATTTTTGATCTTGGCTTGACTTGACTTCCTATATTTCTGGTATCCCTGACCCTTTGGCTTTGTTCTTTCCGTATTTGTTCCTTTCTGTATTCCTGACCTCGGTTTGTGACTTTTTTCTATTACGTTAATTCCGGCCATTCTAAGGCTCGGTAATACGTTGTTACTGTTTGTACTTGTTACGTGTTTTACTTAAATCTGTGTGTTGGGCCACTGGTTTGTCCTGACAGGGAGATGCTGAGCTCAATTCTTGAGCCATTCTGCTTTGGAAGTGCTGGTAAGCTGGTTTTAAATAGAGATAGCGTATACTGTGGCAGTGAGGACTGATTCTGGCATGCTTCACTTCCACACATTATTTCTATGGTCTGGAAAGGATCCGGTCATGGTCCACAGCCAATGTGGTCAATTTGTCCACAACCTTATGTGCCTCACAGAGTACATCCAGTGGGGCTTCTGTCTTGTCCACACTGAAGTCAGCTAGCAAAGTTAATTGGAGCTCATGGAGCTTAGTATGGATTCTTTTTTCTGAAGCCAGGTAAGTTTCTGAAAGTTGCGGCAGATATGGGATTCTGAGGCAGTGTCTGAGGACGGTGATGCAACCGCTGAGTAACCGCCATCTTGCACTCCTCGATGTTTGTCTGGTTTCAAGTAACCAGGTATGTGTTGCAGGTCACCCGTTTTCCTATGTTTAGAGGGGGACATCAAGAAGGTGAAGTTTTGAGCTCTCGGAATGTGCATCCGCTCGCCATCAAGTTTTGACACGCCCCATCTGTATTTCTTTTTTATTTAAGTTGTCAGACATTATGATGACAACCAAGTAGGCACCAAAAAATATGCAGACCTATGCCTCTTTTTTAGGGATAGGTAGAAAATCCAGAGTGCGTAACAACTACATACTGATGGCCACCGCTCTTCATCCTGTCAGAAACACAGTGTGGAAATACACATTACCTAATCTTCCAAAAATCTGGATATCTATCTGCGCGAAACATATGGTGAATTTCCTGGTTTCCTGTCATTAACTTTATGCTGATAACATTATTTTGAGTTTTTTTTTTTTTTTTTAATGCTTATGCTATAATTTTTAGAAAAACATCCTAGCCGCACATTATTCCCTCACAAAGCCAGGGACATTATTACTAAATAAACCAATATACATCCTATGAACAGTATTGATTGTGAGGAACACTTAATCAAATGTAATTGAAGGTGTTCTAACTTCACATTTGATAATGCTACTAATAATGCAATTTGTTTTCTAAATTTACGTTCTGCAGAGAGCTATGGCACTTTTCCATTATCAAAGTTTCTTATCTGAAAAGGATTTCTGTTTAGTTTTAAAAAATTATGTTTTGGGGGTTTTTTCGCTCCATTTTCACCATTCCTTGAGACTTGCATGAGGATTCTTAATTTTTTACAAAAAACAGATAATATTTTTTTCAGGCTGGCTTTATGCAAGTGAATGCCTATGCATAGATTCCAGCATAGCACTTTAAATTCGATTACTTTATATCTGTAGAAGCATTAAGCTTGTGCAAGTCTTTTTTCTTTTTTTTCTTTATATAAACAGAAAACTGCACCTCATAAAAATTCATTACATAAGGGCATAAACACGTACTTTCCTTCCAGTCATTGGCAGTAAGTGATTCATCAGTTTGCCAAAGAATACCAATTTCATTTTAGATGTCCTATGATTTCCAATCTCCCTGAACTGTAGAATCGTATCAAACCTTCCCGATGCAAGGAATGGGGTTTGTTTTTTTTTTCAAGAAGAGAAAGAGAGAAATCCGTGCTAAGTCTTTTTAATGGGATTGAATATCATTTGCTGTCTCATCAGTTTTGCAAAAGAGCCCTAAACTAATCACACTGCGATTCTTTTCATCCCTACACCAGCTATCAATTTAAACCATGACGCTGATTTTGTTGTGTGTATATGTGTGTGTGTGGGTACAAAAGTAAAATGGAAAAGTCCTTTAAGATTAAGCTTTTCGGTATCAAAAGGTGCTTTAATGCAAAGGTGTGATTTCCTTGTGCCTTTGGCTAATAAATAGTGGCTTAAGTTAACTTAAAAATAGTATTACCTCACATGTTTTAAAGAAAATATATATTTATTTTTCACTGGGGAAATATGCAATGGATTCATGCAAAAGATTTAAATATAGTATAAGCTATAAAAACAGGAAAGCAGAGATACTTTCCAAAATTATTTCACTGGAAAGAAAAAATACAGCTCTGTATTTGTGCATAGTAAAAAAAAAATGTGTCCATTTGACCTTTTATAGATGTTATAGAAGTCTAATATTTGCAAATGTTTATTTTATGAATATGTATATAGTGATTTAGTGCTATGCTAAAATTAAATTCTAGACATGCCTTTGGCACCCACAATGACAAAATAAAAACCTCTGTTAGCAAAGGTGTTCCAAAAGGGGCACCCATAGGATTCTGCTTTGTGAGACTATTGGCTTGAGTTCGGCTAAAGTGTGTTGTGCTTCCATATGCATGCTTTTATAGTATGTGATACTTAAACTGACCTAACGGTAACCTTCAGTTTATGTTGAATAAAGGGAATGGTTGGGAGATACTTCATTCTGTAGTAGACTGTCCATGGTATATTTCAGTGCGTTTGAAAGTTGTCATATGCTAAATTCCTTATCATTTAAAACCTTTGTGTAAGATAATGACTGAAGCAATTTAAAAAAAAATTTGTTATGCATTTTTCTATTTTAATTTAAGATTTCTTTCAAATTAGGGGCACACATCTTAGACATACAGGGAGTGCAGAATTATTAGGCAAGTTGTATTTTTGAGGATTAATTTTATTATTGAACAACAACCATGTTCTCAATGAAACCAAAAAACTCATTAATATCAAAGCTGAATATTTTTGGAAGTAGTTTTTAGTTTGTTTTTAGTTATAGCTATGTTAGGGGGATATCTGTGTGTGCAGGTGACTATTACTGTGCATAATTATTAGGCAACTTAACAAAAAACAAATATATACCCATTTCAATTATTTATTATTACCAGTGAAATCAATATAACATCTCAACATTCACAAATATACATTTCTGACATTCAAAAACAAAACAAAAACAAATCAGTGACCAATATAGCCACCTTTCTTTGCAAGGACACTCAAAAGCCTGCCATCCATGGATTCTGTCAGTGTTTTGATCTGTTCACCATCAACATTGCGTGCAGCAGCAACCACAGCCTCCCAGACACTGTTCAGAGAGGTGTACTGTTTTCCCTCCTTGTAAATCTCACATTTGATGATGGACCACAGGTTCTCAATGGGGTTCAGATCAGGTGAACAAGGAGGCCATGTCATTAGATTTTCTTCTTTTATACCCTTTCTTGCCAGCCACGCTGTGGAGTACTTGGACGCGTGTGATGGAGCATTGTCCTGCATGAAAATCATGTTTTTCTTGAAGAATGCAGACTTCTTCCTGTACCACTGCTTGAAGAAGGTGTCTTCCAGGAACTGGCAGTAGGACTGGGAGTTGAGCTTGACTCCATCCTCAACCCGAAAAGGCCCCACAAGCTCATCTTTGATGATACCAGCCCAAACCAGTACTCCACCTCCACCTTGCTGGCGTCTGAGTCAGACTGGAGCTCTCTGCCCTTTACCAATCCAGCCACGGGCCCATCCATCTGGCCCATCAAGACTCACTCTCATTTCATCAGTCCATAAAACCTTAGAAAAATCAGTCTTGAGATATTTCTTGGCCCAGTCTTGACGTTTCAGCTTGTGTGTCTTGTTCAGTGGTGGTCGTCTTTCAGCCTTTCTTACCTTGGCCATGTCTCTGAGTATTGCACACCTTGTGCTTTTGGGCACTACAGTGATGTTGCAGCTCTGAAATATGGCCAAACTGGTGGCAAGTGGCATCGTGGCAGCTGCACGCTTGACTTTTCTCAGTTCATGGGCAGTTATTTTGCGCCTTGGTTTTTCCACACGCTTCTTGCGACCCTGTTGACTATTTTGAATGAAACGCTTGATTGTTCGATGATCACGCTTCAGAAGCTTTGCAATTTTAAGAGTGCTGCATCCCTCTGCAAGATATCTCACTATTTTTGACTTTTCTGAGCCTGTCAAGTCCTTCTTTTGACCCATTTTGCCAAAGGAAAAGAAGTTGCCTAATAATTATGCACACCTGATATAGGGTGTTGATGTCATTAGACCACACCCCTTCTCATTACAGAGATGCACATCACCTAATATGCTTAATTGGTAGTAGGCTTTCGAGCCTATACAGCTTGGAGTAAGACAACATGCATAAAGAGGATGATGTGGTCAAAATACTCATTTGCCTAATAATTCTGCACTCCCTGTACTGGTATGTCATACATTTAAGTGGCAGCTAAGTTTTAAAGCAACTCTGTCTTGCCAAACTTACCTTTCTTATATTAATTTCTCTTTTCTCCCTCTCTCAGAATATGCTTTTCTTTTCTGAAAGTACTACTTTGTCATATGTATTTTCCTCTGCGCTTGAAACAGGGTGGAGCTTAAGGCAAGTTCCACCTCATTTGTCAAATATAATTTTCCCTCAATTCTCACCTCCCAATTTGGTCCTTTACATTTATTCTGGCAATGCTAACTTTTTGCAACCCCTCGATGAAAGATGAATTTAATTGCAGGGCAGAGTATGTGCAAAAGAGGGTGGAGACAATCCATCACTTTAAGGATCCTGAAAACTATGGCGCATGGCAATAAAGCTGTAAAATGGCCCATATTGAAAAAATACTTTAGTAGGGACAATTAAAACTCAGAGAGTTAGGGGTGACATTAAAAAATAATGAGTCAGCCAATGACACATACTTGGGGCTCCCTTCTGTCAGCTGGGGCCAGACTCACTGACCAATGAACTCTCTGTAGCACTTAAAGTGGATGCTGCACACTGCCCTATAAATCACCATTGCTGATTTACGGTACTCAAGCTCCAAATCCAGGTTGGGGCATAGATCTCATGCGGTGGGGATGGAATGGTGGAGAAGCTCTGTCAGAGCCTCAGATAAGTCTTGGGGAGAAATAGAATGTTTAAGTATCTATAGTAAAAGTAGCCTTATGACATCACAGGATTATATCACCATGGTTTCCCAGTAAACACTGATCCACAGGAGAAGATTTATCATACTATTATAATCAATATAAAAGGGTCTTCACAATTGGTGAACATTTTATACCACTTCAGAAACGTCAGAATCTCAAACCTTGTATCATCTATCCATCCTCTTCCTGAGCTTTAGTCTCTCCTATCAATTAACTCTCTTTCCACCTCCACCCAAACAATAATTATATTTCTCCTGCCATTGTCTTTCAAAGAGATTTGTTCAGTAAATGTGTGGTAAATGATAAAAATAGCCAAGTTAGAAAGAACTCAATGTCCGCTATTTCAGCTTTGCCCTTTTGGCTTAAATTTGGAACGGTGTTGTCAACTAATTGTAATTTAATACTACTCTAACTGCCATACTATTATATTCCTGTTGTAGTCTAACTCTCTAGAATTGGTAATTCCTCTCTCTTTCTCTAAATTTGTGCATCAGCCAGGCTCTATGGCGTCTCAATCCATCTCTGTGTGCAAAATTAAAGCACCAACTTCACTGGATCTACTATTTACCTATCACTGCATCTAAAGGTTGTGCATTGGCATCATGGCAGGCTTTTGTCATGTATGATCATATACTCAGGTCAATTGTTTAAAAATAAAAAAATATTTTGTGAGCTCTGAGGTTGGTTTTTAATGAGTGAGCGAGTGCGCTGGATCTTGTATGTTTGTATTAATTGGGCCCAGTGCCATTTTAACGTATGCCTGTTCAAGGGAGAACAGCTGTCTTGGTTTCATATGGAACTAAGGCGGAAAGGTCATATTTCATAATTTTTTAATTATTTTTAGCTGCCCCCATACCTCTTAATATTTCAAGTGAAATATCTGCTGCCCTAGCCACAGAGCCATGCATGGGAGCACTGTTAGGGAGTCTAAGCACAAGCGGAGACTACAGATCCTCTTCCAGGAGCTGGACATCAACAAAGATGTCGTCATCTGCATCAACAATTTGCCAGTAGGGCTGATAAGGCTTGGGGTCCACAGGACAGAGATTCAGTTGACAATATGTTTCAACTTGGCCTCTTTGCTCCACCAGAAACCTGTTACTATCCCATTGTCATACCCCACCCCAGACTCTTGCATGAAGGATTTCTCCAGGGCTTCCCCCCTCCATATAGAATACCATCCCACTCTACTTTCAACTTTCCCCATCTCTGATGTCCTTCAAAAAAATCCATGAAAATACACTTCTTGAGATAAGCCTATAAGCACATTTTTTTCGACCTTCCTCTGCTGTTTCCCACTTACTATGCTCCCTTCTCTTGAACACCCTGTAACGAATCACCTGGCACCCCGACTGGGTACCTCCGTTAAAGGATGCTCCTAGCATTTCCTGAGGACTCCAAGCACTCTGGCAGACACAACAATCACCGAACCGGAGAAGCATATGAGTACTTTTAAGCATATGAATGTTGTATACAGCCAAATAGGAAAAACCATGCGAATAGGTTTACACTCCTAGCAGTCAAACTGGAACAGCATACAATAGATCCTCCCCCAATAATGAGACTACACTTCACTTTGAGGGTTATGCAGGAACTTTACTGTAATGGCCACACACTGGCTTTTATGCAAGTCCTCATGCAAGGGGACATCCCACAGGGTAGGACACAGTACAACCAATCATTTACAGGAGAACCGTAAAACACACCCAGCACAAACATACATCCCTCCCCTCTGCCTGTGATATAATTACTGAACACAATGGGTTAATGTAATTTATCACAGGCAGGCAAATACACTTTTTATAGATACACTGTAACTTTAAAAGTGTGCATCATATTCACATAAAACATACATATTCAGAATCAGCATACTTTAAATATAAACATAACCAAAATTCAGCCAATTCCATCCAGGGGTTAAAAAGTTAAGGGAAAGTCCTATTTGGCCAAATGAAGCATGGCTTTTCTGCCCAAAACCAGTTCCACAGAGTCTTCTATCCTAGAGATAAATGGGAAGTAATCCAATTATCTCCAAGGAAAGAGGCAAAACTCCAATAGCAACATGGCAGACAAAGGACAATAAAAGACATAAAAATACATACTGTTACATTTATCACATAGAACATACACATTCTACCTATCCCCAGATAGCTTAGATCTGAGCGCACATTATTACCGGATGGTGCTCAGATCACATACATACAGTTCAATCGCTATGGAGCCAAAGTCTTTCATGCAGTCTTTCAGTATACGGCTGGGCTCCATGGCAAAGCTATCTGGGGTAGCATGGCTTTAACAGTCCACAGAAAAGCATGAATAAACCTTTCTGCAGGTAAAATAAAAGTTTAAAATGCAGGACCATAGTCTAAAGGGAGCAGGCGAGCAACCAGGCCTCTCCAGTGGACAGTGGCGAGGTTGGTTCCGCCACACACCCTTCCCATCCTTCCAAAATTTGAATGACAGGCAAAACTAAGACAAAAAAGACAGGTGGGATTTAAGGGCGATACTAACAATACTAGGTATATGAGAGACTAGTCATCCATCTGATAGTGAGTATTATCTGAATATTATGTTGTTAAAAGCTGCATATTAAAATGGACAGAATCAAGAAAACCCATAAATGGGCATAATAGTCATAGTACTAAAATACTTTACAATCAAAATACAATAATCTGACATACAGGGTATATGAGAACACTGAGAATGGACAGAAAGGAACACTATCACATCAGAAAAGTGTGTAACACTATTACTGTGCTAATGCTATAGTGTCGTGCCAACAGATCCTCACTTGTAAGGCGTAATACACCAATTTTATTTACCATTCTTCCCTCGCAGCGCCAGTCTCCATGCTGCCATCCTGCTTCCATGGCTGATGTCATCAATCTTGATGATCCCAGCCAATCCAATGCTTTCCCCATGGAAAGCATTGGGAAGCTAGTGCAGATGCACAGCAAAATGCCGTTATGCAACAATGACTCTGCTGTTTTCAGTAAAAGTGATGCAAAATGGCAGTGTTTTACATTGCAGAGTTAAAATGACAGGGACATGGCACCCTGACCACTTTATTGAGATGAATCTGTCTGGGTACCTGTAGTGTGCTTTTAATTGCTTGTCTTTTAAGACTAAACAGTGCATTTTATTTATGCTGCTTATGAAACAGATCCCACCCGCAGGAAAGTCCATAACCAAATGCTGGCTAGCTACCTCTGCACGAGGGATACAGCATCTCCAGATAATTGTTTTGGCCTACTTTGACACTGTCAGTGAGGTGTAGATGATAGATGTTCTCATATATACTGTTTGTTTATGTTTCAATGCTCAGGTTCTTCCTAACTTTAAAGGGTGTTCCAGATGTAAACCCTGAATTTACTGTGCTTATATGGGTATCAGCTACACCTCAATGATGACGCCCCAATGAAGACTGAAATGATTGTCTTGGATTTCTGTATCTCTCGTGCAAAGGTAACTGGCTGGCATTTCGGATCTGGACTGCATTGTGGGTCAGATCACTTTGATATGCAACAGGCTCAGGCTCTTTACGCAATGGGGAAATGTGAGCAAAAACTTGGGAGACTTCATCAGGGTGTAGCTGAAGGGCAAGCTATTAACTGTTTGTCCATTCTCTCTGTTCTCATATCTCCTTTTTTTTTTTTGCTGTCGTAACCTGACAATCTAGCATATTTTAACCTTCACTTCTTACATATTAAATCAGATTAGTCACACAGACAACCTAACAAACATAAAATTTAAAAAAAAAAAAAAGCAAAATAAGTGTTTTCAATACCAGACCAGCTTTTATTTATATGCAATACTGCATAGAAAATAATAATAATAATACACACTTCATCATATGACCAGATGGCTTATTTATATATGACATACTAAAAATCAACCAATACTTTAAAGATGTTTATGCTAAACTCTATTAAAATGACAATCTGCCAGATGCTAAATCCTACAAAGTGTTACCTTTTTGTAAATAAAGAATTTGGGGGTTTTTTTCACAAGGAAATGTGATTTAATAAAGTTATCTACATAGGCACACAAACCAGAGAAGTCCCCAATTTTAACAGTAAAATTGCTAATAGTTCTTAATGCACATTATCAAAGTGGATTTACTTTTACATTTTCTAGAATGTTTCTACGACAACTTATCGTTTTCTAAAGTAATTTGCAGTTACATTTCAGCCAATATTCCCAAAGCTTGTTTGTAAAGTTACAGTAGTCTAGGTAATAGTTAGACAAAACGCAAAAAGGAATGTGACTCTATAGACTGTGAAAAATGTAAACATGTGGTTATGCGAAATAACCGTCCCAATTTTTCAAAATACTTTTAATATTTTTATTAGGAGAGAGAAACAAGTACAAATACATAATTGAAAGACGTGTACAAGTAAAACATAATGTACATGTGCACAGGTTTTCGGATAGCTAATATAACGTGCATCTGCCAAAACTATTTCTCATAGTCTATTTCCAACTTTTATTCAATTCCCAACTTTTATTCAATTCAAAAACCATAAAACCTGTTGAGGCTGTAAATTTATAAGGCTTTAAAAAAAACAAAAAAAAAACACAACTGAAACATAATTGGGACAATGTGAAACAAAGATAAGAGCACAGAAATCCAAGCTCTAAAAGTAACACAAAACATCTAGGTGAGGGGGATGTGGAAAGTGATGTGAGTTACTAGGGACCGAAAAAAAAATTAAAGGGAAGGAGGGAAAGTTGTGGCATATACATTAATAAGCAGGTGAATGCAGGAAAAAATTCTAATCTATACTCCCAAAAGTTATTTATCCCCTATATATAAGAAAAATGTGTTTGTAAGGTTTTAAATCTAAAAACAAGAGTTGCTTGAGTTACAAGGTGTGACTTCACACACCAGCTTTTGCTTTGCCATATTACACACAATAGGTGGAAGCAGAGCTGTATTTACCGTGAGGCTAACAAGGCATTTGCCTTTTGTGGCACTTTCCAGGCAAATGCCTTGTTAGTCTTGTTTTAAGTGTGTGTGTGTAAGTCAGTGTATCTGAGAGTGTGTGGCTGTCACTGAGTGGTTGTGTCAGTGTGTATCTGTCAGTCAAAGTGTGTGTTAGTCTTTAACAGGAAAAGGTGTGGCTTTGCCAGGAAGGGGCAGTGCAAATTTAAATTAGGGGGTGCCTAGGGCAGCCCAGATCCAAAATACACCACTGGGTAGAGAGGACTCAGGACTAACATCCGGCTGCTAAACAAAACAAAAAAATCATGGCTTCCCAGCTTCTTCATATGTTAAGGAGGTTATTATGATTATTATAGAAGGATAATAATAAAAAAAATCCCAATACAACCCACTAATAGGGAGAGCAAAAGGAAGGGACACAGTCAGGAAAAGTTAGCTTAAAAAGAACCCTAGCTTTTATTGTGATCTAATGTTAAAAAGGAAATAGACTCTCTTTCTTTATTTACAGATGGGGGAGTCATTTTAGAGCTTTTTTTTCTTGTGGCTTATTCCATTGAGACCCTGTACCTTTCTCTAGTAGGTGGGATATTATACAGGGGGGGTTTCTTCTGGTTTACCCCACAGTAAAACCTACCTACCCAGCAGTGGATATCATGAGCGGGCTTTCTATACAGCAGTATGAGTAACTGTCTGACCACCTCTTTCCTTCATTCCCTAGACCCAATTAGGCTTACACCCTTAATATTGAGCTTAATATTGGTCTATTTCCTTTTTAAGATTAGATTGCAATAAAAGCTAGGGTTCCTTTTAAACAAACTTTTCCTCACTGATTAGTGGAGTGCATTGGGAATTTTTTCTTATATTTCTATTACGGTCTTTAAGGCTAACTGTCTTCGGGGAGCAAAGTTTAGGTGACTGTCCTCCTTAATGGAGGAGAGATTCTGCTATACCTTTACTCCCCCCCACGGTTTGGTGGGATATGTAATCACTGCATCTCTAGTCAAGTTATTATTATGATTATTAACATTCCATATTCCACTCTGCTGTACAGAATATTTGCCGTGAGCTTCAGCTATCTCTTTGCTTTGAAATTATAGTATCCAGAAATATCCACTTGTGTTGGTTGCATTACTAATTGCTTTTAGACATTAGTGAGTATGATGTAGGAGTACAAATGAAGAAAAGGTGTATAGATGGCGCTAAAGAAAGTTATAAATATAAAAAAATCCCAGTGCGTCTCAAACCACACAAGTGTTATATCACCTCAAACACTTACATGAAATATGGAAAAAAGAGAGAGGTTGGCGCACACAATGGATAGTTATGCAGCAATCTGTAATAAATATAACAGAACCTTCATAGGGCAACATATATAGGAAAATATTCAAATATACGTATAACTGGAAAAACTCACAATTTGGATAGCCATATAAGTCGGCTCTCTACTGTAATAGCTGGTAAGTAATTCCAGAACGGTAAATAGCCGTAGTGGTGATGGTCCCCCAGGAAAAAGAAACTTCAACTCCTCCTGGATAGAATTTCAGGAACCAAATATTGCTAAAATAATTCTTTATTCAATAAAAAAATAAAAATAAATCTAAAGAACACTGGTACAACGCGTTTCGACCAATACACTGGTCATTCTCAGGTGCATAAGCATCAAATGAAAATAGCAGGCTTAAATACCTAGCAAACTAAATTAACAATATAAAACACATGTAAAGAAGTACAACAAACCCCTCCCAATTTGTCCATATATAGAAATTCCGTTTTTGTTCTTCCTCCTCCAATATGGTGGTCCAGGGTATATCTATATTAATATCCATAAGAGGCCGACCTCTTCTTAATGGCGGCATAAACAGGACGTTCGTGAAAAACACATGACTTCCGTCATTACAACGGGACGTCAGTTCCGGTTCGCGTCGTGACGTCACTTCCGGTTCACGTCGTGACGTCATTTGTGGTATCGTCTGTTCGGGATGCAGTTATTCTTGTCAATTAGAGTATCTCAGATCATGAGAAAGTCCACCATATTTAAAAAAGGAAAAGAGGGCAAATAGAGAAAGGGCAATACGATAATTAGAAAAGGATAAAGCGAAAATGACAAAAATAAATGCAATATAATAACTTAAAAATAAAATAGATTAAAGGACTTATAAAAATCACCAAGTATCTGTCTTCATGTTTAAAATTTACAAAGAAGGAGCACATATAGAGCATAAGAATAAATATTATGAAAAAAAATTACATAAAATATATATTTAATATAAAAAATATGTACATAATGTATACCACATATTTTTAAAAAAATCTATAAAATAGGTCCAATATCAAAATCAATATTCAGTCCCTTTGGAAATAATGTTTGGAGGTCAAAGATCCAGGAACTCTCTTTTTTACTGAGATTTAAAGCCTTATTTCCACCTCTCCAGTGTGTTGATATTTTCTCTATTGCCATAAATTCTAAGTTTTAGGATCTGAATGATGTTTATCTAAAAAATGCCTGGAAACACTATGGTTTAAAAATCCCTTTTTAATATTCCTGATGTGCTCTCCAATACGGATTTTAAGGGGTCTAGAAGTTTTACCCATATATTGTAAACCACACTTGCAATTTAAAAGATAAACAACATTATTAGAATCACAAGAGATAAAACTAGGTACCAAAAAGGACTTATTTGTAACTACTGACATACAATTATTTTTTTTTCTCTTATTAATAATAGTACTTTTGCATGCATTGCAATTCCCACAATGAAAGAATCCTTTTTGTCTTTTTGACCAATCATCTAGAAAGGTCTATTCCTTCTCACTGTCTACGAAACTTGATGTTAACATCTGCTTCAAGTTTCTAGCCCCTCTAAAAATAAATTTGGGCTTGTGACCTATAAAATCTTTAATATCATGTTCTTGTTGAATAATATGCCAATTTTTGTTAATCACCTTTTTTAAGGTGCCTATATTAGTGCAATAGTTGAAAACAAGAGGAATTTGGTTCCTTTTATCTGACTCCTTTTTTGCTTTATATTTAAGTAATTCTGATCTATTAATTTGATTAACATTTTTAATACTGTCATTAATAATTTCTTCTTTATAACCCTTTTGTAAAAATTGATTTTTCAAGAAAGATGATTGGGTCTGGAAGTCAATTTGTTCAGAAAAATTTCGTTTTAAATGTAAAAACTGTCCCTTAGGTATATTCCGTAACCACGGATCATGGTGACAGCTTTTAGTTTCTATAAAACTGTTAAAATCTACTTGTTTAAAAAAAGTCCTCGTTTTAATCTGGACGTCAGCAATAAAAATATTTAGGAAATCTATAGATTTATGGCTAACACTTTTTGTTAATTTAATACCCAAATCATTTAAATTAAGATAATTAAAAAATATGTTAAAATCATTTTCAGTTCCTTTCCATATTATAAAGATATCATCGATATATCTTTTATAGAGGACCAAGTTTGCCCCATATTGATGTCCTTGGTATATAAAAGTCTTTTCCCAATATGACATGAATAAACTTGGGGCAAACTTGGTCCCCATAGGTGTTCCACAAATCTGGAGCTAAAAATCATTTTTGAACCAAAAATAATTATTCGTTAAAATCATTAGAATACCTTTACTTAAAAAATCTATTTGTGCTCCTGTACATTCCCCTGATTGTTTTAAATAAAATTCTACATCTTCAAGTCCTTGTCTGTGTTTAATAATAATATATAGACTCGTCACATCGCATGTAATTAAAAGATACTCTTTATCCCATACAAAGCCGCTTAAAATATTTAAAAGGGTCATTGAGTCTTTCAGGTAGGCTGGACACGTTTTAACAAGAGGTTGAAGGAAAAAGTCTATATACTGTGATAACTGAGTTAAAATGGAGTCAATTCCGGAGACAATAGGTCTACCCGGTGGGTTCACTAAACTTTTGTGACTTTTTGGTATAATGTAAATGGCAGGAATTCTTGGATGCTCCACTTTAAGGAAATCATATTCATGTTTATTCAAGACATTATTTTCTACTCCTTCTTTTAATAAATTTTCATATTAAATTTTTTATTTCCATAATAGGATTTTTATTTAGTTTTGTATATGTACCAACTTCACCTAACTGTCTTTTTACTTCATTAAGATAATCTTCTCTATCTAGGATAACGACACCGCCCCCCTTGTCAGCTGGTTTAATTATAATAGAATTATTTTGTTTTAATTCTTTAATTGCTTGTCATTTTTTAAAAGTAAGATTCTGATTAAATTTTGTAAGTGGCTTGATTTTATACAATTCTTCCAGACAGACTTTTTCAAAGACTTTCATACTTTGAGTTTTTAAAAATTGGGGGATGAAAGTAGATTTTTTTCTTAAAATCTGAGTGTTTAGTGAGGTTATCACTATCAATAATATCCTTAGGTATTTTCTGTATATTATTTGTAAAAGAAATTTAAGACAAAGTTTTCTAATGAACCTATTAATATCTATAAAAGCGTCAAATTTATTTATGGAACAGCTTGGTGCATATTTAAACCCCATTGTTAAAATCTTAGTTTGATCTGATGATAAAATAGCTTTAGACAAATTAAATATCTTTATCTCATTATTGTCATTTTCTTTTTTTGATTTATCTTTCCTCCCTCCTCTATTTCCTCTTCTATTAATCTTTGTCTTTTCGGTGTTTTGAAGAGATCTTCTCTCCTCCATCTCTGATCTAAAAAAACATTTTCCTCATCTTCATTTCTAAGTCTCTCATATCTATTATTTGTTGGAATTTGGAATGGTCTCTCCTCCATCTTATTAGTTCCATTACTCCTCCAATCTCTTCTAGATTTAAGCTCTAGTTTAGACGGGGATTTCTGAAGGACTTTTGGTCTTGTTACCCTTTCCATCTGTGGGCTTTTTTGGAAGCCTTGGTCTCTCTGGACTACCTCAGAAAAAAATCCTCCTCTCAGTCTTTTCTGGTATTCTCTTTTTAACCGTATAGGACTGATTTGATGGGTTGTATTGTTTCTTTTCGTAATTGGAGGATCTATAACTATTATTCCTATAATTCTAATTGTATTGTCTAGGGAGAACCCAAGGTCGATAATGTTCACTTTTGTTATTTGGAATTTTCCTAACTCTATTGTTAGTATAATCATTAACATCTCTGTTGTATTTCTTTTTCTTATTAGAAATTATTGATTTTTCCAACTTTTCTAAGTTAAGTTTAACTTTATCTGATAAATTTGTGTACGTAATTTGTTAATCGTTACGTCAAGTTCTATTAAATCTTCCTTCCTTTGAGTAACAATGATATTAATCATGGTGATTGAAAAAGATTCTAGGGCAGAGGTCCAAATACCCATGAATTTTTTAGAGCATTCTTTATTTAGTTCACTACTTGTTCTCGTTCCTGGTCCGACACCATCCGAATGTATCTGTTGTGCTCGCAAGTCGTGCTTGGCCCAGGCAGCACTGCTTGATGAGGAGAAGGACCGTGGAGGTGCCCATCACCATGTACTGACATCAGCCATGTGTGCCGCCCTCACGGTGCTTTACAGAGTGGCCACGATGAAGAATGTGCTATGATGATCCCTTCGTGCGGAGACTGGAGTCTCTCTGCTCCCTCAATTTTAAATTGTATTTGCCCACATTACTGCTGCTTAATGTAAGTGGAGTCTTTTGTTGGTGTTATTGCTACAGTAATAAGTTGGGCAAGGGTTTTGTGGATTGGGGGATTGTGATTGTGCCTGCTGGAGGGGAGCTCTGTAATAAAGTATCTATGTGTGACTGTTTCTGTATGTTTATCAGAGTTTGTGTCTATGTAGCTGCATGTGTGACTGTGTATATGTTTCTGTATGTGTCTACCAATGTGACTGTGTTTGTGTGTCTGTATGTGTGTGTCAGTGTTTGTATCTGTATTTGTGTACGTGTGTGTGAGAGTATTTATGTCTGTGTAGCTGCATGTGTGTATGTGTCTATGAATCGGTACGTGTGTACCTCTGTGTCTGTGTGTCTATATGTGTGTGTATCTGTATGTGTGTCTGTGTGTGCGCCTGTGTATCTGTCAGTGTGCATCTGTGTGTCTGTGTATCTGCATGTGTGTCAGGGTGTGTGTGTATGTGCACACATCTCAGCATCTCAACACTATACACAAATACACCCTTGTATTCTTAACGTCAACACTACATACAAACAAACCCCTACATTCACTCACACAGACCCCTTACAAAAACATGCTTACATTCAAAAGAGTAATGACTGTCTAAGAGTTGTGCTAAGAGCTTTCTTTTCTACTGTTACAGGTAAGATTCATCTGTAGGAAAAGGTTACTGATTGCACAAGGTTTGAATTCCTGTTGGTAATTATAAGGCATTTGATTAGATTACTTGCTATTGATTGCTGTTTAAATTAGCTATTGTTTGCAAATAAGCAGAGGCCTACCCAGGTGTTAAACATTCCTAGTGGGTGGTGATTTTAGGAGTTATATAAGGCTTGTTGTCATTAGCTTGGCTAATATAGCTTGGTTGCTACTTCTAAGTGCTGTTTCTAAGTGTGTAGTTGGAGATATTCTGGAGAGAAACTGGAGGTAATCTGAGGTATTCAGGAGGATAAATACAAAGTTAAGATTTGTTTGATTTAAATTATTCTTCTAATTGGAATGGCAGACCTAGTTCAGTGTAATAGTTGCTATGCATTTGTTTCACGTTCCACTTTTTGGAGGTTTGGTTGTTGTCTAATCTGTAGACAGTTCTCTATTTTGCGGCAGGAGATTGTATTTTTTAAGTCTGAGATTTGTAAATTATCTGGTAAACAAACACAGACTGGAACTGCTGCAAAGCCACTGCCGCAGAGACATACTAGGAATGGCAGATGGATTACTGTAGGATCTGGTAGACTTAGAGTTGTGGATAAAATGTATTTTGCACAGTCTGTTGCTCTTCATAATTCATTTTCTGCACTTTCAGAGTGTAATGGTGTTGTGGAGAGAGGCACTGAGGCTAGTGGTGTTTTGGAGAGAGGCACTGAGACTAGTGGTATTGTGGAGCGAGGCACTGAGGCTAGTGGTATTGTGGAGAGAGGCACTGAGGCTAGTGGTGTTGTAGAGAGAGGCACTGAGGCTAGTGGTGTTGTGGAGAGAGGCACTGAGACTAGTGGTGTTGTGGAGACCGACATGGAGACTATGGTGAGGCCTAATAGAAAGCAGTTGTTGTGGGGGGATTCCATTATAAGAGGTGTGGAGATGGACAATGGTGGTCTTGTGAGGTGTCTTCCCGGAGCCACTGCTCACAGAGACAGGAGACGTATCTGTAATATTGTTAAGCAAGCAAAGCAGGAAGGGGAATTGGATGTACTTGTCCATCTAGGGACAAATGACTTGGCTTGCAATGAGGTTTCAGAGGTTAAGGAAGTTTTTAGTGTTTTTGCCAATGATATATGGCAGGTTGCTTCCACACTGTCATTCTCTGAAGTTCTGCCTGTGCATAACACTCAGAACGACAGGCGGATGCGTATTAGAGACTTTAATTTGTGGCTTGGTGAATGGTGTTGGGAGCAAGGATTTGGCTTTATTACTCATGGTAGCTCTGTTTGGAATGGAGATAAGCTGTACAAAAAAGATGGTTTGCATCTTTCTCAAAAGGGAACAGATGTTTTCAGTGAGCAGTTCAGAGATTTTGCTAGGATGTATTTAAACTAGGGGGGGCAAAAGGGTGATAAAACATCAATCCAATTGTCCCCCAAAACAAGGACAGAAGGTGCCTGTAGCAAGTGTGTTAAAAAAATGATAAGCTTAGAGTCATGTCTACAAATGCTCGCAGTTTAGGTAATAAGGTCCATGAACTTGTGGCAATAATGGCAACTGATAGTGAAGATTTAGTCACTGTTACTGAGACATGGTATGATGAGAAAAATGACTGGGTCATAGCAATACCAGGGTACTCTTTATATAGGAAAGGTAGGGAAGGCAAGAAAGGGGGAGGGGTGGTCTTGTATATGAAGGATAGCATCAAATCTAGCCTAATAAAAGTTAGTGAGGCAAACATAGAGTCCGTTTGGGCTATGTTAGAATTTGGTAATCACACAGTAACTCGTGTAGGTGTGATTTATAGGCCCCCAAGACAAATTGAAGAGTTAGATAATCTACTTGTTGAGGAAATAGCTAAAATGACAATGAAGGGGGAAGTTATCATCATGGGTGACTTTAATCTTCCTGATGTAAATTGGAAAACAAAATTAGCTACTTGTGCCAGGAGCACACATATTCTAAACTCCCTACTGGGATTGTCTCTAAAACAAGTTGTTGAGGAGCCAACTCGTAAAGAGGCCATACTAGATTTAGTGTTAACAAATGGAGATTTGGTATCAGATATTACTGTAGGTGAAAGTTTAGGATCCAGTGATCATCAGTCAGTGTGGTTTAATATAAGAACAGTGA
The DNA here is from genome assembly GCA_933207985.1 of Pelobates cultripes. NCBI lineage: Eukaryota > Metazoa > Chordata > Amphibia > Anura > Pelobatidae > Pelobates > Pelobates cultripes. The sequence continues at coordinate 276,530,399 of OW240915.1, read as the reverse complement.
CTGAGTCACACCACACAAAAACAAAAGTTTTAGACTTTAGAAAAGCAGACTTTTCTAAAATTAGAATATGGGTAGAGGAGTCATTATCAGACTGGAGCAATTTAAATGGAGTCCAAGAGAAATGGGATTTTTTTTAAAATTGCATTTTTTTAAAGTTGCACTATTGAAGGCAACAGCAAATTGCATTAGACTTGTCAGTAAAAGCAAAAAATTCAAGAAACCACTGTGGTACTCCGCAGATGTGGCCAAAATAGTTAAAAACAAAAAGTTAGCATTTAAGAATTATAAAAAAACCCAGAGTGAGGAAGACAAAATGATCTATAAGATTATGCAGAAAGAGGCTAAGCAAGTTATAAGAGCTTCGAAATCACACACAGAAGAGAAAATAGCACAGTCAATAAAAAAGGGGGATAAAACATTTTTTAGATACATAAATGAGAAAAGAAAAGTAAAACAAGGATTAGTTAGATTAAAAACAAAAGAAGGAAGGTATGTAGAAGAGGATAAAGGTCTAGCTGACTGCCTCAATGAATATTTTTGTTCTGTATTTACAGATGAAAATGAAGGAGAGGGATCTCAGCTGAGAAAAAGGATAAATGAGTCATTTATTACACGTGAGTTTACAGAGGAAGATGTTCTATTTCAACTGTCAAAAGTAAAGACAAATAAGTCAATGGGACCTGATGGAATACACCCAAATCTATCAAAAGAGCTTAGTGGTGTACTAGCAAAACAATTAACAGATTTATTTAACCAGTCATTGTTAACAGGAGTAGTCCCAGAAGATTGGAAGTTAGCGAATGTTGTGCCCATTTACAAGAAAGGTAATAGGGAGTAGTCGTGCAACTATAGGCCAGTAAGCCTTACTTCAGTAGTGGGGAAAGTGATGGAAACCATGTTAAAGGATAGGATTGATGAACATCTAAAAACACATGGATTTCAAGATCAGAGACAACATGGGTTTACTTCAGGGAGATCATGCCAAACTAATCTTATTGATTTTTGATTGGGTAACTAAAATTATAGATCAGGGTGGTGCAGTAGACATTGCTTACCTAGATTTCAGTAAGGCTTTTGACACTGCTGCACATAGAAGGCTTATCAATAAACTGCAATCTTTAAGTTTGGATTCAAATATTGTTGAATGGGTAAGGCAGTGGCTGAGTGACAGGCAACAGAGGGTTGTAGTTAATGGAATATATTTGAAGCTTGGACTTGTCACCAGTGGGGTACCTCAGGGATCTGTACCTGGACCCATTCTCTTTAATGTTTTTATTAGTGATATTGCAGAAGGTCTTGATTGTAAGGTATGTCTTTTTGCTGATGATACTAAGATATGTAACAGGGTTGATGTTCCAGGAGGGATAAGCCAAATGACAAATGATTTAGGTAAACTAGAAAAATGGTCAGAATTGTGGCAACTGACATTTAATGTGGATAAGTGCAAGATAATGCATCTTGGATGTAAAAACCCAAGGGCAGAGTACAGAATATTTGATAGAGTCCTAACCTCAACATCTGAGGAAAGGGATTTAGGGGTGATTATTTCTGATGACTTAAAGGTAGGCAGACAATGTAATAGAGCAGCAGGAAATGCTAGCAGAATGCTTGGTTGTATAGGGAGAGGTATTAGCAGTAGAAAGAGGGAAGTGCTCATGCCATTGTACAGAACACTGGTGAGACCTCACTTGGAGTATTGTACACAGTACTGGAGACCGTATCTTCAGAAGGATATTGATACCTTAGAGAGGGTTCAGAGAAGGGCTACTAAACTGGTTCATGGATTGCGGGATAAAACTTACCAGGAAAGGTTAAAGGATCTTAACATGTATAGCTTGGAGGAAAGACGAGACAGGGGGGATATGATAGAAACATTTAAATATATAAAGGGAATCAACACAGTAAAGGAGGAGACTATATTTAAAAGAAGAAAACTACCACAACAAGAGGACATAGTCTTAAATTAGAGGGACAAAGGTTTAAAAATAATATCAGGAAGTATTACTTTACTGAGAGGGTAGTGGATGCATGGAATAGCCTCCCAGCTGAAGTGGTAGAGGTTAACACAGTAAAGGAGTTTAAGCATGCGTGGGATAGGCATAAGGCTATCCCAACTATAAGATAAGGCTGGTGACTAATGAAAGTATTTAGAAAATTGGGCAGACTAGATGGGCCGAATGGTTCTTATCTGCCGTCACATTCTATGTTTCTATGTTTCTATGACCACTGGATTTAGAAGCAATTAAATCATTGGATACTTTGGTCAGGGCAGTCTCGACAGGGTGGACTGAAGCAGGTTGAGCAGAGAGTTGGATTCAAGGAAGTTGGTCAATCTAGCATACACAACTCTCTCAAGTATCTTGGAGGCAAACAATAGTAGCGATATAGGGCAGTAGTTAAATGGGGAGTTAGGGTCAAGGTTGTTCTTTTTTAGAATTGAGATTATGTTTGCATGCTTGAAGAGTGAAGGAAGTATTCTAGAGGAGAGGGAAAGATTGAATATTTCAGTGATAGATAAGGAGACAGAGCGCAAGTGAGATGTGAGGGGATAGGATCGAGGGAACAAGTGGTGGGGCTGGAAGACCGAAGCAGAGCAAAAACCTCTGCTGGCATTGCGGATTTGAGTGAGCATAAAATAGAGGAAGGTGTGGGGTTGGGGGAAGTATTGGCAGAGGCATGAGAGACATTAGAGATTTTTTCATAATCACAGAAGTTTTCTCAGTGAAGTGTGTTGCGAAGTTTGTAGCAGTCAAATTAGGAGGTGGATCATCAGGTGTTTGGGTTCTCGGGAGAGCATGGTTATGAAGCTGTAGATGTAGTTTTCTTTTGTGGAGTGTGAAGGAATATCCCCATCACTTCGTCACCTTTTCGTTTGGATTGAATACCCCCATCACTTCGTCTGGATTTGTGCCCAAGTTTATTTCATTTATTTCATTCAATTCTGGAACTGAGACCACCCCAGACGCCCATTAGAACATGGAACGTTAATTATCTTGTACGAAAACCACAATGGAACAAAATAATTGAATGCTCCACTGGGTGGCCTTCATTTCATGAATGGGAACGCACGTGTGCAGGACAATGGATGGCAGCCATTTTGTCTCCCAAACGCAGGCAGCAAGACTTGGTCATTGAGTGTCTGGAACTCATATTGGCAAGGCACTCCCGCGAACCTCGGTCATCATAGATCTGCTGCCCGTCCCTGTTCCCCTTCAACTACACGAACGGCGTTCGGGAGATATATACTACCAAACACAGGGAGCCTTCTCTACTGATCTGCTTTCATCTAACTTGTGTGGTTTTCGTACAAAAAGACCAGCTCTTGCCACAACTTCCCTGGAAATATTTTTGGCTTCAACCTCATGGCAGACTGGCCAAAACTTCCCTGCGATGGCGATCCAAAACTACAAAATGGATTTGGGTGATTTTTGGATATTCTGTTTGCCCAGATCCCAGCTATCCTTTTGTGGGGTTTCCATGTATTTTGGGGGTACTTTTGTGGTGTTCAGAAATAGAAATAGAGTTTTCTGTCCCTGGAAATAATTGAGTTTGTACAGTTCCTGACTCAATTATCTCTTAGGCACAGAGGAGGAGTTTACTGACTGTATAAATTTGATGCCTGTACTTCCATTAAACAGTCTTCTCCCAGCATTAAGCCTTAGCTCGTGTGTGTGTGTGTGGGGGTTATGCTACACCAGTTATATTTTACCTGTGGTATTATTTTCTTGTCTATATGGGAAAAAGGATATCTGTGGCGGTGATACCTTGGCAGACCGCTACATTTGGTGGCAGCGGCGGGATCGCCCCTTTTTTCCTGGATTTATAATCTGAGGTTGGCAGTGGAATACCATGGATGGAAGGCTGATACACGCAACTCAAGTGCAGCACCTAAAGGAATTACTGGAGGTTCGTAGGGGCATTGCCAGCAATAAAGCCAAGTGTCTTATTATCAGCGAGCTGATGGAGCTGGACGGAGAGCACTTGGTCGTGGCAACCCTGGCTGTTCGCATGCACGAAAGCGATACAATGAGGGAAATAAAGGAAACAGTTGGTACTGTTCGGGTCAAATCCTAATCCTGAAATCATCACCTGGATTATTGATCATGCGAACACCAACGAACGGTCACAGGGCGAATTGCAAGTACGACTATTGGAGGCACAACGAACTGCAGCAGTTTCACTGAACATAGAAACATAGAAACATAGGATGTGATGGCAGATAAGAACCATTCGGCCCATCTAGTCTGCCCAATTTTCTAAATACTTTCATTAGTCCCTGGCCTTATCTTATAGTTAGGATAGCCTTATGCCTATCCCACGCATGCTTAAACTCCTTTACTGTGTTAACCTCTACCACTTCAGCTGGAAGGCTATTCCATGCATCCACTACCCTCTCAGTAAAGTAATACTTCCTGATATTATTTTTAAACCTTTGTCCCTCTAATTTAAGACTATGTCCTCTTGTTGTGGTAGTTTTTCTTCTTTTAAATATATTCTCCTCCTTTACTGTGTTGATTTCATTTATGTATTTAAATGTTTCTATCATATCCCCCCTGTCTCGTCTTTCCTCCAAGCTATACATGTTAAGATCCTTTAACCTTTCCTCACAGTTCCAGCTTCAACTCAGAACTGTGGAAACTACTATTTAGTGCATTTTAAAGCCTTTGACAAAGCCGCAGTTGAGAATGACAGCTATTTACATGATTTTGAATGACCATGTGCCCCCACAAAGTAGCGGAGGAGGAATGGGTCTCTATTTTGGCAGGGAAATTGTCTGGAAAGGTGGCGGATGCCTTTAGAGCCATTCCAGCCCATGGAGTAAACAGCTATGAGCAGGTGAAAGAAGAGCCAGATACGCAGTAACCCCCGAAGCGTACCGGTGAAAGATCAGAGACTCTAGAAAGACAGATACTGACTCTTACACGGAGTGGGCTTGCCGGCTGCACCAAACGGCCACCCACTGGATTAATGGCAGTCAGGCTACCACGTTGGATGTTTTGTTGCAGTTGATGCTACTGGAGCAGTTTTTCAATCTTCTCTCATCTGACCTTAAAGACTGGGTAAGAGACCGTCGCCCACTTACTCTCTGCGGGGCAGCCAGGATCGCAGACGAGTACACAGATGCTCGTAGGCTGGAATGGTCTCACACCAGAGCTCAACCTTCCTGAATTAAGTCCCCAGCACCAAGCACAGGGGGGAGCTACCAACCTCCTCCACGACCCTCTTCAGCAGTATATAGACCACCCCAGACGACCGGTCCTCGCTGCTACCGGTGCAAAAATGTGGGACACTACCGCAAAGATTCTTCCCTGGAACCTTCCCTGCACACTGCGTGGACTGCCCTGTGCCCACCTCCTGGGAATCCCAGGAGCTGACTCGGAAAGAACCCCTGGGATTTCTACACAAAGCCGACCCTGTACAGGTGGTCAACACATCACTGTCAGTTGTTACTGATTAACAGCAAGACTGCTCGGGGCCTCCGAGACACTGGGGCCACCATCACTTTAGTCCAACAACACTTGCTCAGCAACAGTGAGTTCCCCAGAAAATCTTTTGCAGTTCGAGTGGCCAGGGGAGCGATTTACAGGCTTCCCACCATCCAGGTCCACTTTGATTGGGGAGTGGGAGCTGGTACCATAAAAGTCGGGGCCATGAAAGACCTACCTGCTGACATATTGCTCGGCAACAATTTGGGGCCACTGACTTCGGCCTTTATACCCTCCACCCAACAGGATATACAAGTCATCACCACCATAGCCCAGAGCTGTGCTGCGGAGGGCCACCCACATTCCACCGAGACCCAGGTAAGACCCACTTCCCCAACTTTGACGGTAGAGCCTTTATCCTGGGATACCTCTGAGGATTTGGGGAATGAGGTAGCAGGAGACCCCACTTTGCATATGTACAGGGAGAGAGCGGTGTCAGATCAAGGGGGATTAGGGAGGGAACAGTTTGTGTGGGAAGGTAGCGGGCTGTACAGAGTTACCAACTTCTGCGTGAACGCTCCAGGGCAAACGCAAAAACGCCAGCTGGTAGTCCCTCGGAAATACTGGCTGGAGTTGATGAGGATCAGGCACAATGTACCCGTAGCTGAACATTTGGGAATCTGCCACACATCATACATGGTAACTCAGAACGTTTTCTGGCCTGGGGTATCCAATGATGTCCGACGATATTGCCAAATCTGTGAGGTGTGCCAATGAGTAGGCAAAAGAGGGGACCACCCTAAGGTCCCCATGGTTAAAATTGTCCCTATGCCCATAATCGAAGAACCGTTTAGTTGGGTAGCAGTGGACCTAATAGGATCATTGGCCCACGCTAGTCACTCCGGTAAGTGCTATATATATATATATACTGTAGTGAACTATGCCACTCGATACCCAGAAGCCGTGGTTGTCTCTAACATCCAGACCGAGACAGTGGCTGACGCTCTGGTCAAGATATTCTCCGAGTTGGCTTTCCATGGGAGATTCTCTCTGACTAGGGTACTCAGTTTACTGCCGATGTAACACACCAGTTATGGAAGGTCTACGGGATAAATCCCCTGATGAGCTCCCCGTATCACCTCCATACTAGCGGTCTTTGTGAGCGGTTTAATGGGACTCTTAAGAAAATGCTGAAGACGTTCACAGCTGCTTGCAGAGACTGGGAGCGATTCCTTCCTCAACACCTCTTTGCTTACAGGGAAATGCCTCAGGGATGTACTGGGTTCTCCCAAACACAGGCAGTGAGACTTGGTCGTCGAGTGCCTGAAACTCATTTTGTCCAGGCACTCCCACGAACCTCGGTCATCATGGACCTGCTGCCCATCCCCATTCAAGAACGGCGTTCGGGAGATAATTACTACCAAACACAGGGAGCATTCGCTACTGATATGCTTTTGTCTAACTTGTGTGGTTTTCATACAAAACCCCACGAACGGAGACTGGCTTTTGCCACAACTTCCCTGGAACTATTTTGGGCTTCACCCTCATGGCAGACCATTTAAAACTTCTCCACAATGGCGATCCAAAACTATAAAACAGATCTGGGTGATTTGGGGATATTCTGTTCGCCCAGATCCCAGCTATCCGGGGATGGGACTGCAGCTGCAGGTCTTCTATGCAGGTAAATGAGGTTTTTCATGACACATATATACATTTTGTATGTACCTCTTTATACAATATAACTGGTGTATAGTAGACATGTGCAATTCGTTTCGCTCAGAATGTACATTTGTACAAATTTCATGCCATTTGGACATTCGGATGCTTACGAATGTCAGAAGCGCTGAAGTGACGAAGTTCGGAAGTGTCAAATCTCTGAAGCGCTGAAGTGATTCAGATTTCTGAAAAGTGACAAAACAAGAAAGAGGGAGGGAAAATGACGTGAATGATGACAGGAATCTTTACCAGTAAGCTAATTCCTTTTGTGCAATGTAATGCTTGCTTGCCCAATAAGGTTTCACTATTAACTGTCCAATGAAATGAGCAATAGACATGTGCAATTCGTTTCATTCCAAATGTACATTTGTCCAAATTTCATGCCATTCGGATGCTTATGAATGTCCGAAGTGTCGACGTTCGGCAGTTCCAAAGTGCTGAACCGAACCCAATGCCATTGGTTCGAATTGCTGAAGCAGAAATATTTTTTACTTACCCGAATTTCAGAACCAAATCTAATTTTTTGCCCATGCACATCCCTAGTGTATAGGGAGTCTGAGAGTCTTGGTGTGCATTTTCTATGCAGAACTGTTGTTTTGTAATTAAAATGCTAACACCAAATGAGATAGAGTTTGCACTTTAAGCCTATTTTGCAAGGCATAGTTTTGGGGTATAATTGTATCAGAGAAGCATACAGATCCCACAAGCCAAATGGCTTCCAACGTGATGATAGCAGTATTTACCTAACATTTCTTGTATTTATAATATTTGTTGTGTTTTTTTTAGTTATTTGACAGGTACATAATAGTATAATGTGAATCAAATAAAATGCAATTTCTATATCACTTGCTTCTAAATAACATGATTTAATATTTTTGCCAACATTAGCTTGACACCAATGCAGTTCGCATTATGGGAATATGGGAATATTATGACCATGCAGGAAGGCAGACAGCCACTGCATGGAACCAACCAAAGTTGCCCATGCACTTAGCTCCATAGACAAACTCTCATATGTATTGAGAAGACCTGGTAAGTTTTAAGTGGTTTATGGGATGTTTTCCCTGGTGTCCACAGAAGATGTACACCTAAGGAAAAACCCTGAACAGTTTAATGTGGGCCAAAAATTGTGATTGTCCCGGCCTACACATTATGATAAATGATTTGCACATGGACATATGGTTTTCATTGATTTAAGTCAGCATTCTCCATACATGTATTTTTCTTCTTCCAACAGCCTGAAAATGCTGAAAGATGGAACATGTAATGCTAAATATTGTCCAGATGCCTGCAGCAACCTTTTAACCCCTTAAGGACACATGACATGTGTGACATGTCATGATTCCCTTTTATTCCAGAGGTTTGGTCCTTAAGGGGTTAAATATAGGGTGACTATATTAGTGTGCACTCTGTAACTGCAATAGGATAGCGGTGAATTCATTTATGATAGAAAATAATAAAATAGACCAATAGAAGCATGGTGTACGCATTAATATAATTTATTCCTTATTTTCACAGGATTGTTTTCTGGCCAATTATAAGATTTTAAGTATTTTAAACTTTTAAAAATAGTATTCATAATGCGGAAGTATAACTCTGTAGGACAACCACTTACAACAAGATTACAATATAAGAAATATCATCCTGTGTGTTAATTTGTTTTTTGCAAAGAATGTGAGATCTGGTATATTGGTTACTGGAATATGTGCTGTACTACTGAAATTTCATAACACTTAATTACACTCTCCCACCTGCACTAAGCATTTGCAAGCGATATATGATATCTGTTTTTCCTAGAAGATAGAATGAGAAAAAAAAAATGTATTCATCTCTTCAGAACCACTTATTCATTAGTGAAGGATAAAAAACAGATTTATATTACTTAAAGAAGCAATTATTATTCATTATTTAGCCATTTCGTCTTACAAACACCACTTTTTACAAGTAATACTTATTGTAATCTTGGTTTGGAATCCTGCCCCCTTTATACTGTGGTCCTAAGCCCAGGCCTTGCCGAGTTATGCTAAAATAAACCCTAATTAGAGTTATAGTATCAGGGGTGGGTTGCTTGGTCCTAGTGTGTAAAGGCATCACCTAGTATGTTCACTACAGTTGTGAAGATTCCTGCAAAGAAAGGTGTGTGTATTTTTTCTCGGGCAAATAGGGAACAATACAAAAATTTTATAACGTTATAGGAAACGTTGTATACATGCAGAAGATTTTATAATAAGTTAACAATGGATGAATCAATATATTAAAGTTATATTATGTACTGCTATTACTGAGCATGAAACAGAAGAGGTCATACCGCCCCCAAATTTTGTATCCCTTGAAGCGATCCGCTTTTTGGTCAGGGAAGTGACGTGACTCAGATCACTAATACCACCCAAAGTGGACGGACCTGCTCAGAAAGGGGGCAGGTCTTTTTGAAGAAATGGGCAGGTCAGCCTGTCGTGAATACATGCTGTGAGGCCTGAAAGGTGTTACATTTATTCCTAATATCTTCAAATTGAACATATTATGCATTAATTAGAAACTGATTACATTTTCGAAATTATTTACTTTTAAGGAGCTTTATTCTGAATATGTTTGGGTCTCATCAGTAGTGAGATGTGTTGAAAACAAGTTAAATATGAAGATCTTTTTCCCCAAAATCTATCATTGAAAAAATGTCATTGAGTGACTAGGACCCTTTCTAAAGGTTGTTGGTAAGTGACCTAGAATGTTTCTCATTTCTTATTTTAGTTGTTTTTGTACGGAATGTTTTAAAAATAGTAAGTAAAAGAAAAAACTCTAAAATTAACTTTTTAATTTCTATATTTCTTTTTATATAAAACTTTGTGTTAACTTTGTTAACAAGTTTGTGTTATTGTTCTTAGTGGAATGTTCAACGATAGCTCTTTCCACAGATTTTAGAACAAAAGGTCAAGTGCTAATTTGTTTATATTTATAGATACACGCAACCATCCAGGTGGCACTATAAACAATGTTCTATTTCACAGTTTCTCTCAGCCTAATTCTCTCTAAGTAATGAACGGCTCTTTCCAATTTTACGCTAAGAAAACTTTGAACTGGTTTCATATTTATTCTCATGTAATCCAAATCAAGTTAAATGTTTATTGATTAATCATTTCACAACATATTCATTGTGAATAAATCTGTTTGGGTTCACTAGTTTTGATCTATAAAGACACATCTCCACATTTTCAATCTGTACTTCATTTCTTCCTTTATATCAGTATCATTTGATCCTCCCTGAAATTAGGGTCACTTCTGTGATGCCGTAGGATGCGGGCATCAAAATGAAAGGTATAGTTAAAGTGTCACTCCGAGCACCACATCAATCTATGATCCTTGTGTGGGTTATGGTGTGGATAGCAACTATTTCCCTTTCTCTCTTCTGTCAGAATATTAAAACAATGTAGAACCAATGGGTCTCCCAAACTCCCTCCACAAACAAGGTGCTTAGCTGAACCTGAGGCTGGTTAGAACTCAGTCACTAGTACAAGAAACAAGATGGCCCAGGCACTCAAAGTGTATAACAAGGCAGTTTTATTGAAGAACACAGCAACGTTTCGACCTCTGCTGAGGTCTTTATCAAGATACCACCCTCAGGTGAACATCTCATATGTATAAGACACACAATAAAATAAGTGCAATAAAACAATCAATTTGATTAACAATTACTCAGTACCATAAGACCATATCATTACAAAGCACGGATAGATAGCCTCGTAAAATAAACAAGATAATTAGCAGCAGTAACAAAAGTAATATACATTTGCATAATCAGCATATGATTGTGGAAGTGGACGAGACTAACAGCTCACGGGCTGCAAGTCTAACGATAAAGTAAAGATAAAATGTTAAATTAAAACAAATGACAAAATGGCAATTTAAAAAGCACTCTAGCATTATAAAGAAATATATATTAAATTGTAGCGAGGGCATATTGGAGAATCTCCTGGGCCTTGCCCCCTAGATTACCTGTAAATATCTTGTGGAGACATAACTTGCTTTTACCTTAGCGATGAAAGGTTTCCTCATGGCAGCTCTGCTTCTCAGTAATTATGATCTCCTGGCTAATACAATGCTGCCATAAAGATGTCATACGTGGCAATTGCTGCTCTGCCCTGTAATGCTTCTAATACAGGGCCGGACTGGCCTACCGGGATACCGGGAAATTTCCCGGTAGGCCGCCAGCCCTGGGGCCGCTTTGACATGTGGCTGCCCTCAGCCACAAGACCTGGAAAAAAAAAATTTCTGTTCGCCTATGCGGCCGGCGCGGCCACATCCGCGCCGCGCCGGCCGCAGCTGCTTCCTGTGCGAGCGCACAGATATTTCCTGTCAGCCGCCGGATGTGAGCGGCAAATGACGACATGACGTCACATCCGGCGGCTGCGCGGTGGCCGTACCTACTCTGATTAGATCGCGGCCTCTCTTCCCTCCTGCAACATTGAGCAGTTGGAAAGGTAAGAATAAAGGGGCTTGGGGGATCTATTGTATTGGGGGAGGGTCAGTAATGTATTGGGGAGGGGAGGGGGGTCAGCAACCGGCCAGGAGGGGAGGGGGGGTCAGTAATGTATTGTGGGAGGGGAAGGCATGTGCAAATGCATTGGGGAGGGGGGGTCAGTAATGCATTGGGTGGGGAGGGGAGGGGAGGGGAGGTCAGTAAATGCATTGGGGAGGAGGGGGGGCTGCAATGTACTGGGGAGGGGAGGGGGCCGCAACGGCCAGGAGGGGGCTCGGGGTAATGGCCGGGGAGGGGAAGGGGGGATAATGTATTGGAGGAGGGGAAATGCAATGTATTGGGGAGGGAGGGGAGGGGGGGTCAGTAATGCATTGGGGTGGAGGGGAGAGGGGGGTCAATGTATTGGGGAGGGGAGGGGGGTCAGTAATGTATTGGGGAGGCAGTGGGGTCAGTAATGTATTGGGGAGGAGGGGGGTCAGTAATGTATTGGGAGGGAGGAGGGGGTCAGTAATGTATTGGGGAGGGGGGGCCTTCAATGTACGGGAGGAGGGGAGGCCCAAAGTAATGCATTGGGGAGGGGAGGGGAGGGGGGGGTCAGTAATGCATTGGGGAGGGGAGGGGAGGGGAGTGGGGGGGTCAGTAATGTATTGGGGAGAGGAGGGAGGGGGGGTCAGTAAATGCATTGGGGAGGGAAGGAGGGGGTCAGTAATGTATTGGGAGAGGGGAGGGGGCAGTAATGTATTGGGGAGAGGGAGGAGGGGGCCGCAATGCATTGGGAGGGGAAGGAGGTCAGTAAATGTATTGTAGAGGAGGTGGGTCAGTAAATGCATTGGGAGAGGAGAGGGAGGGGGGCAGTAAATGCATTGGGAGGGGGCAGGGTAATGCATTGGGAGGGGGTAGGTAAATGTATTGGGGAGGGGGGGTCAGTAATGCATTGAGGGGAGGGGGGTCAGTAATGTTTGGGAGGGGAAGGGAAGGGAGGGGGGTCAGTAATGTATTGAGGAGGGGAGGGGGGTCAGTAATGTATTGGGGGAGGGGAGGGGGTAGTAATGTATTGGGGGAGGGGAGGGGGGTGACAGCAGTATATTAGGGGAGGGGGGTCAGCAGTGTATTAGGGGGAGGGGAGGCCAGTGTGTCTGTGTGTGACTGTGTGTGTGACTGTCTATGAGTGTGTGACTGTGTGACTGTCTGTGAGTGTGTGACTGTGTGACTGTCTGTGTGTGTGACTGTGTGTATGACTGTGTCTGCCTGTGTGTGTGTGTGTGTCTGCCTGTGTGTGTGTGTGTCTGCCTGTGTGTGTGTGTGTGTGACTGTCTGCGTCTGACTGCCTGCGTGTGTGTGTCTGACTGCCTGCGTGTGTGTGTCTGACTGCCTGCGTGTGTGTGGCTGTCTGCCTGCGTGTGTGTGGCTGTCTGTCTGTCTTTGTATGTGTGGATGTTTTCCTCGTTGTCAGTGACTGTCTGCCTGTGTGTGTGTGTGTGTGTGTGTGCATGCTCATCTGCTAGTGAGGGAGCCTCTGTGTGTGTGTGCCTGCTAGTGAGTTTGTGTGTGTGTGCCTGCTAGTGAGTGAGCTTGTCTGTAGGGATAATATGTGTGTGTGTGTTAATGAGCTTGTCTGTAAGGAGCATGGGTGAGTCGGAGCCTGTCTGTGGTGAGTATGTGTGTACAGTGAGCTTGTCTGTAGTAAGCATGAGTGTGATCGTGAGCTTGTCTGTAGTGACCATATGTGTGTCAGTGAGCTTGTCTGTAGTGAGCATGTCTGTAGTGAATCTGTGTGTTGATGAGCTCTTTTGTAGGGAGCATGTGTGTGTCAATGGGCTTGTCTGTAGGGAGAGTGTGTGTGACAGCTTGTCTGTAGTAAGCTTGTGTGTGTATCAGAGTTTGTCTGTACTAAATTTGTGTGTGTGCCAGTAACCTTGTCTGTGTGTGTCATTGAGATTGTCTGTCAATGAGTCTATTTGTGTGCATCAGTAAGATTGTCTGTGTGTGAGTATGCGTTACTATAGAATTTAATTACCCTAAAAGAACTAATATTTTGAAGAAGAAGAAATGTATCAATAAAAAATAAATTTTATATATATATATATATATATACTGTTGTATCACCAGGGCTCCAGTATCCAGTATATATATATATATATATATATATAGGCAATTGAAATAGTTAGCTGCACGCTTGGATTTCCTTAAAATGTAACTTTTATTGAAATATTTAAGAGAAGATCAACGTTTCAGTCCCTCTTGTGGACTTGCATCAGGATCATGACGAAAGTCCACAAGAGGGACTGAAACAGTGATCTTCTCTTAAATATTTCAATAAAAGTTACATTTTAAGGAAATCCGAGAGTGCAGCCAATTATTTCAATTGTGTATATATATATATATATATATATATATATATATTCTACATAGCACAATGAATTATGGGGCTGGTATAGATTTTTTTTTCCAGGGCTGCTTCGTATCCCCAGTCCGGCCCTGTTCTAATAGAAATGATTTAAAATGCTTCTCTAAGTGAAGCATACATATCTGTTTTGTGCTGTGGGCAGTCAGTCAGAACAAACACCCTACAGGATGTCTGATTGACAGCTAGTATGGTGCAACCATGTAATTTAATAAAAGAGCCATTGCTCTTGAAATCATCCTTTTTATAAAGTGACAAGGAGGGGGCACTTTGTTTACTCCTTAAGCACTAGTGCCATCTGAAATTAAAATGGATACATAAAAGAATACAGATATACATAAAAGGTGGCAATGTGGTAGGACTGGAGTGGGTGGGCTTTCTAATCAAACACAGGACCATATTATCTAAATCTAATTCTTCCATCACTTATATTTATGCTATAGCTTATCCTACCATTGCATTCCGTCTCCTTCACCAGTACCTCACACTCTAAGCTAGACCACAAGAATACTATATTTTTACATCAAGCCCTTAAGGACCAAACTTCTGGAATAAAAGGGACATGTCACACGTCATGTGTCCTTAAGGGGTTAAAGGAACACTATAAGGTCAGGAACACAAACAGGTATTACTGACCCTATAGTTTTTAATCCACAATTTAGATGGCTTTCCCACCCCCCCATCCCCCACCCCCCAGCACCTTATTTCCAGCGCCATGCCGGTCCGCCGACTTTGTCTCCGCCCTTGATCTGCCTCCTTGGTGACATCATCAGAATTACTGATTTTTAGCCAATCCAACACTTTTCCATAGGTAAAGCATTGGATTGGCTGAAATCAGCAAGGAGGCAGAATGTGGGCGGGCCAAACGCTGTTTTAGCTAACCAGCACCTTTTCATAGAGATGCATTGAATCAATGTATCTCTATAAGGACAATTCAGCGTCCCCATGCAGAGTGTGGCGATGTTAAACGGCAGTGCTGCCTACTGTGCAGCACTGCCCCAGGAAGCACTCCAGTGGCCATCTGGAGGTGTCCCTAGGGGAATGTAAACACTGCCTTTTCTTTGAAAATGCAGTGCTTGCATTGAAATGCCTGAAGGCAATAATTGTTGTTGTTCTGTTGTTCTGGTAACTATAGTGTCCCTTTAAATAAAATATAAGCAATGTATATTTGGATCAGCTCTCGTGTATTCAGCTTAATGTAATAAAAAACTGACCAATGTCTTCTATATTGATCACAGTATAAATATTGCCTTACAACTACTGACAAGATCAAGATAAAACATTTCATAAACCTTTAGTTGCAAGTAAATTTGACTTTTGCATTCACCACTCATGATCTATAAACGCACATCAATACTTTGTTTCATCCATCTATAATGTATCTGTAGCTTTATCCCAGCAGTCTAATGCTGTTTTGCCAGAAGACTGTGAGATAATTTCAAATGTGTTGTGTCATGGCTGTCAGAAGTTGTTAAAATGTAGTGCTTATAAAAAGTAATTGCAATTTCTATAACTTCTGTCTATTAAATGTGCTGTTGAGGCTTCAGCTTTGCAAGATTTGTTCAAGAATGGCCCTTCAGCAAAAGAAAATGTAAAAATAGTCATTTTTTGCTCTGCTCTTTTTTTTTTTTTTTTAACTTCTTCGTAGGGTGTACCCTCT
This sequence comes from Pelobates cultripes, assembly GCA_933207985.1. Classification (NCBI taxonomy): domain Eukaryota; kingdom Metazoa; phylum Chordata; class Amphibia; order Anura; family Pelobatidae; genus Pelobates; species Pelobates cultripes. The sequence continues at coordinate 276,514,722 of OW240915.1, read as the reverse complement.
TAATACCAATTCGAAATAAATTGGCCAAAACCAGTTACTTTGTAATTAGGTAAGTGAAGGCAGAGTAGTAAGAACAAAAAAGTAGTCGCTTCAAAACAATAGTGACAGATAAATTATTCAAGAATTACAAAAAATAACAATAAAATCTGTACCAAAAAAAAAAAAAGGGTTTATTGAATAAAATTAGAAAATGTAATTTAAATAAAAGTAAATTTTTATTTAAAAAAAAAAAAGAGAACTATAACGTCCCAGCATCTTTTATATTATGTTTGCTTGTTTTTATATTTAACAAATATGTATTTTGAGGAGTTAAATATATACTTAAATGTAGGAATCCACGCCTACATGCTGCAACTGGGCACCTCCATCTTAACCCTCGGTCAATCATTGTTATGAGCTCCATCTTTTGCACTTTGCAGGCAGCATAGAGGAAGAATACAAAGAGGAGGAGAAATTAATTAATGTTTCTATTTCTATTTCTTCTCATCATAAGCAATCTTTGCCCTTTTTCTGATGTCATTATTGTGTGCCAAAATGTTAAGATCTTCCTGGATCAGATGGGCCTAGCTAGAACCATAAAACACATCTTCAGAGCATTGTTACTTTTCATCAATCTTTACAACTGGAGTAGTGTAGTTACAGTGACACCTGACTAGTATCTGCTAGGGAGTCATCTGTCACACTTCCAGGTGGTGAAGTAAAATGTATCACTCCACAGGAATTGTTTCCACTACAATAACAATGGCATGTTCTATGTTACTCCAGCCAATGCTTACAATTGTATACTGTGACCTCAAAGGGACATTCTAGTCACCAAAACAACTTAATAAAGCTTAATTAGGTGGTCTGGGTGTATATATATCACAATCCACAAGCTTCACTGTTTAATTTTTTTGTCATATAAAAGTAGTATTGTAAGTATTGTAAATGTACAAAGTAAATAGGCTATGCTGTAAGATCAGTATGAAAATGAAACCATATTTTAATGCAGGCTGTGTCAGTCACAGCCAGGGGAGGTGTGGCTAGGGCTGCATAAACACAAACAAAAGTGATTTAATGAAACACTCCAAACACCTAAAGCTTTTCAAGTATGTGTCCAGACAAGCACAGACAAGTACACACAGACACAGACAGGTATACACAAAGAGGCACATACACAGTTATACATATACAAAATAAAAAAGATGGCTCTATACTTTGGAGGGTTATCTTCTGTACCTTCTGTAGAGAGAGTACCACCGGCCCTGCTGTCAATGGTCTTCCAATTCTACTGCCAGGCTGCTTTGCTCTCCCTGTCTGTACCAAGTCTTCTTAGTGTGGCCCAGCTAGAAGTGGAAGAAGCACAGTGATCGAGTCAAACAGGGAATGTGACAGTCAATCATATTCTCTGTGTGTAATTGTCACTGCGCTGCTTCCCCTCCTGGCCAATTCCTAGACTCACCAAGGAGAACGAGAGCAGGCAGGCAGGGAGAGTAGAGCAGGTAGGGACGGAAAGATCTGGGTGTAGAGGTACCCCCATTTGGTGCTCAAGCTCACTTTTATAGTGATGCCCCGGTATGTAAACAATAGCTAAAATTGCAAGGCTCTTCAGCATTTGGTAGACCTATTGTGTGAGCTTATATGAGCTCTGATAACATCTTGCTGAGCTGATGTTGCACCTAAATTTTACTTAACATATAAATGTACTCACAATGAACTCTGGGTTCAGTACTTTGTAATAAGAAAATGAAAATGAAATATTTTTTTTTTTTGTTGGCTGTGTGAGTCACAGCCTGGAGTAGTGTGCCTAGGGCTGAAAAAACAAAACGAAAAAGGATTGAGCAATCGCAGGGGCATGATCTATGTACCAAAACCACTATATTAAGACAAAGTTGTTTTCGTGGTTATAGTGTCCCTTTAATTCTCTGTGGATATAATCTTTAAATTACTCCTTCCACCTCTTGTTTTAGCTCTCTATTTTAACCTTTAGATTATAAGCTCACAAGCTAACTTGCTTAAAAGAGCTGTATTTGCAAGATCTCAACTCAGACAGGCTTTATCTACCTTTTGTTTTAATCCATACAACATTGCAGAATTTGTTGGCACTTCATAAATACCAACAATAATAAAAACAGTACCTTTATATCAATTGTAAAGCGAGGTGAACTCTATCTATCTAAAGGAATTGGGTTAAATAACTTGTTTAACCCAATACCTGAGCTTTCCTTAGAAACAATGTATCTCTTATTTGTTTCTTTATTTTATTTTTTTAAATAAATGTTACGGGCACAGCTATATATTTTTTTTATTATGCATTAAACCATCAGTGGTTACATGCTTAGTGCCAGTGTAACGATATGACTTTTGGGACAATGCTGTCTTTACATTGCACATTGTTATAGTTGCAGTTTAAGAGATTAACTTTTTTTTTTTGACAATCATTTTAGGTATCTGTCCCTTGCTAAAAAGCATACATGTTCTCTATTACTGGTGGTACAGATGAGGTTCATCATGGGAATCCTGAGCCACTTAAAATATAAAGAACAAAGAGCAAATGTTGCTGGATCCACTTGTGGATGGAACAGTCACTCAATTTTCAGTGAAGTAGCAGAGTTTTTACTTTCGTTAATAGAAAAATATGTACTCTATACTCAGAGGCAATAGTCTGCTGCTTCTATAAGATATTCTTTTGCATGGAATCATTGCTTGTGTGAGTTGATGACATCATAGTAGACTAAGTGGCCAAAGTGAAGAAGCTCCGGAAGGAGTCTCATACACAAATAGGGCATTTATAGCTATTTTGGGATACTGTTTGGACAGAAGCAGGGCTGTATTTACCACAAGGCAAACAAAGCATTTGCCTAGGGCGGCACTTTCAGGGGTTGGGGGAGGGCGGCAAAAAATGCCACCCCAAGCACCCAGGCTAATGCCTTGTTTGCCTTGTGCCCTGGTGGCACCAAGAGCCCGCTGGCTGGCTACCTTATTCCCCCACCCCTGTGGTGTTAGACTACTAATATGCTATCCGGGTGGTGAGGGAGTGCTGTCCTCCGCTTTTCTTGCTCCCTTGCACTCTATTCTGTGATGCCAGGAGACAGAATATGATGTCACTCTGGCCCCGCCATCACGAAGCAGTGCAGAGGGAGCTGAGCAATAAGAGCTCAGTTCCCTCGCCGCCTCCATTGAGTGCCAGCAGCCCCATTAGAGCCAGCAACCCCAGCAGAGCCAGTCCAACCAGCAGTCCCATTAGAGCCAGCAGACCCAACACAGCCAGCCTAGTCAGCAGGAGCCAACAAGGAGCCTGCCGAGCCAGTCCAGCAGCTGTCAGTGACAGCATCCACTCCAGCTCTCCCAAAGGTAGGGAGGCTAAGAGGCTAGGTGGATTTAAATTTACAAAATAATAATAATTTGTGAGTGTAATGACTGTATGAGAAAATGTGTGTCTGTCAGAGAGTGTGTTTGTGTGTGTCTGTCAGTGAATGTGTGTGTGTGCCTGTCAGTGAATATGTGCATGTGTCTGTCATAGAAACATAGAATGTGACGGAAGATAAGAACCATTCGGCCCATCTAGTCTGCCCAATTTTCTAAATACCTTATCTTATAGTTAGGATATCTTTATGCCTATCCCATGCATGCTTAAACTCCTTTAATGTGTATGTCTGTGAGTGCATGTAGCTGTCAGTGTGTGCCTGAGTGAGTTAATGTGTGTGTGTCTGTCAGAGTGCGTCAAATCAGTGAGGATGTGTGTGTCTGTGTGTGTCAGTGTGTGTCTGTCAGTGTATGTGTATCTAAGAGTATGCGTCTGTTAGTGAGTGGGTGTGTCCGTATGTGTCTCAGTGAAAGTGTGTGTTGGTTAAACAGTGTGTGTGCCAATGACTGTGTATCTGTCAGTGAGTGTATGTCAGTGCATGTACCAATGAGGGCGTGTGTCTGTCAGTCAAAAAAGTGACCCTGACATAAATTGGTGAGGCAAATTTAGACTAGGGGGTGCCCGAATTTAGTCGTGCCTAGGGCAGCACAATTCCAAAATACACCACTGGACAGAAGGGGTGGGCCAGCCATACAAAGTCTGAGAGCAGTGGCGTAGCGTGGGTTGTCAGCACCCAGTGCAAGGCAAGTAATTTGCGCCCCCTAACCCGTGGATTTTAGCACTCGAGTCTCTTCCACTAGATTAGTTAAAGAAACCCTTACCCCCCAAGCACATGTATTGTTTGTTATGAAAATACTTATGTAATTAAAGTAAAATGCATCTAAATACAAGTTTATGTTCCAACACTTTATTGAGTGCGAACATGCATTACACACATTCTCCATATTTTCAGCAGGTCTATGAATACAAATATACAAATGTAGTAACCTAGCATGGGCCATGCTATTATATGTCACAACCATCGTAAACGACAAAAAATATCAAGAACAAAAACTAAACATCAAAATGGAACCATACCCTGGAGATGATCCAAGACTGGGCTAGATGGAGCCAACTTCCTCAATCCTGTACCTCTAATTGTAATTCTTTAATAGAAGTGCAAGATATCAATCTGTATATAATATACAGATTAATTTAAATTCGCCTGCTTTTAATTAGCGCAAATTTTTCAACAACGGAATTGAAATCTACATTAAAGTCTCTCTCAATGGACAGTATTGCTAGATTACTCAGTCTTTCTTGGCTCATTGTAGATCTCTGATATGTTTTAATTAGTTTAAGTTTTGAGAAACTTCTTTCACAACTCGCTGTAGAAACAGTGATAGTAAGAAATATTCTTAATGTGACAACAAAGTTAGTTAAACTTTCTTGCAGCTTCCATTTATACACCCAGCGAAGCAAATCTAAAGCTGACCAGTTTGCAACCTGCTCATCAGGATTGACCTCCTTATACAAGATAATGTGGTGCCGAAGTCGAGTTATTTCGGTGAGCATAGATGCAGCATTCAATTCCGTGTACTGAGCACACGTGTGCTGAATTTGTTTCTTAATAAAATCATCTTTTTTAGTATCCAACAATGTTTGAATTTGCAAAAAAGCAAATAGCTGGTGCGGCGTATTCATCTGCGTAGTACGTTTTTTAATTTCTGCCTGAAGCTGATCAATTGTTTCCAGTTGTTCTCTGCTTGTTTCCTGTATTAAGGTCAAGCCAGCATCGCAACTGTTCTCTCCATCCATCTTCTTGCGTCTTCCAACTCTTCTCTCTGTAGGTATGCAATAGGTTTTGCATACCTGCAAAGCTTTCTCAGTTGCCTTTGACACTAGACTATCACGTTTTTCATGACAAAATAAAGTCAATGCTTTTAACTTTTGCACGCATTGATCAAGCGCAAGCCCTTCTTGCTGCAGGTAGATCTGAGTATCATTTACTTCGGTTAGTACTGGGTTCCAAAAATGCAAGAAAGAGAAAAAAACATATGTCATTATGCAAACTAAAAGACTTCCTGCATCACCCCTGGTTTCAGAGGTTTCTTCCGGCCCAACTCTCAACGCTTCCAAAGCGTCTATTATTTTCTCAGTGTGTTCAGCAAGTACGCATACAGCTTCATGCGTTGAACTCCATCTTGTGTTACACGATCACTTTACACGAATTGGTAGATGTTTCTTAAGGATATCCCACCTGTGGGTGGAGCTTGAGAAAAATGAATACACCTTTTCCACAGTGCCAAAGAAAGTAACAGACTTTGTCCCAACACCAACTGCATGCATCCCAGCAAGATTGAGCGAGTGATTGTTACATGGCACAAACATTGCTTTGGGATTCATATCCAAAATACGTTTTTGTACACCACTAATGTGTCCAGCCATAGTCGCAGCATTGTCGTATCCCTGGCCGTAGCAATGCTCTAGTTTAAGGCCATCAGCTTGCAACTTGTCACAAATTTGTTTTGTAATGACATCAGCTGATTTCCCATATAACTGAATAAAGTCAATGAAAGACTCTGTCACTCCTGAATCTTCAATATGCACATATTGAATCACTTGGGACATTTGGTCAGTGTGTGAAATATCAGGAGTGCTATCAAACATTATAGCAAAATACTTGGCCTTTATGCTATTTTGAAAGATGACTGTTCGAATGTGATCGCCGAGCAGGCTAATAAACTCATTCTGGCTCTGTGGACAGAGATAGGACACAATGTAACCATCTGTGCGTTGTACTCTGTGAAGATGTTGTTTGGCAACTGGGTCATATTTGGCGAGTAACTTGAAAGTTTCTAAGAAATTTCCACAGTTACCATCTGTATTTAAATCTTCAGAGTGACCACGTAAGGGTAAGGTTTGCCTGGCTAGATACAGAATACAATCAAGTATTCTGACTAAGATTGCCTTCCATTTTTCAAATGACCTCTGTTGTGCAAGCTGGGCAGCAGCATCAATAGTCTCCTGTTTATGCAGCCGCATTTCTAATTCTTTCCATATTGTAAATGCACTCAAGTGATATGAACTGCGCTCATGCTCTAGTAATCTAGGGCTTAACTTTCTCCATGCATTAAATCCACTTGACTTTCCAAATGAACTTTTCCCTTTAGCCTTCTGAAAAAGCATGCAAGGAAAGCAATATGCAGCATTGTTTACAGGAGAAAACACCAACCATGTCCTTAACATAGTCTCACCATTGTCCAAATGTATGTAGAACCAATCCTTGGAAAATTACCTGCCATTACTGTCTCTTGGAAACCATGCATCCTTATTCTGCAGTTCCTCTGTCCCTCGCCTGACAAGTTCAGTTTTCAAGGTTTCATCCATGGTTTCAGGCCAATAGCCAATATCAGTATAAACTTTTTGGTCAATATTTTCTGGCAGATTTGGCTGAGTATAAACATCCTTAGATGAAACTGTCTCTGCTTCTAATGCAGGAACAGGAATGTCTACCGACACAGGATCAGGATTACGAGTCTCCTGTGGTGCTGCTGATGATGGTCCTGCTGTAATTTCAGCAGTACTCACCAAAAACCGGTGAAGGCTTCCAGCTAACTTAGCTTGTTGCTCTGTCTCTATCTTTCTCCTTTTCCTGCCTTGTGCACCAGATTCTTTTTTGTATGGCATGACATAGTAGTATTCTGCTAAAATTCTAAAAAAAGAAAAAAAAAGAAAATCACTTTCTTGCCTTGCTGCACTTTTAGCACCCCTTCATTGTATAACCATTTCTTTACTCTTAACATAATGTTTATTCACCTTCATGCCTATTGCCTTACTCTTTCAGCAAAAAAAAATAAAAAATTAAAGGTTGCGCCTAGACCCACTGGCTTACATCAACTTATGTTGAGCTGGAGCAGCTACATATGGATCGAAATCTGTCTCGTCACTGTTGAACCAACCAAACTTCAATCCATCTGGTCAGCTCAACATGCCAGTCTTGACCTGCAGACCGGGAACATCCCAAAGAAACTTCAGTTTGGGAGATGCTCTGCCTCTGCTAGCACTACACAGCCAGCCCACTGAGCCCAGTACTACTCCAGTCAGTCCTGACTCCTACCTTTTTTTTCACCGGCTGTCCCGGACCCGATCACAGCAGTCAGCAGGCTAGGTTTTCTCCTCCAGGTCCTCCTAGGTTTTCCTCCTGCAGCGTCTGTCACCACTGGCTCCCTCTCTCCTCTCTGGCCTGGCTGTGTCACCTGCCGCCGCTGCCAGCTTCTTCTTGCTGCTGCCTGGGCTGGTCTGGTGACTGGTGTGGTTCTCTCCCGCGCTCAGCGCTGCGCTGGGCGGCCGCTGCACTGTCCCTCCCCCAGATAGTCCCTCGCTCTCTCTTCGCACCCACCGCACCGCACGCCTGGCACCAGGGCCGGTGCAAGGATTCTTGCTGCCCTAGGCAAGAATACATTTTGACGCCCCCTTATGAATGCAACTACATTCCCTCAGAAGTTTATTCACTAAACTCTGAATTACACTAAAGAGACATTTAGGGAAAGAGGCGCACTGAGTAGATATTAAAGGGAAACTATAGTGCCAGTAAAACAAACTTGTTATCCTGGCACTATAGCTTCCCCCTCCGTCAAGTGCATCCCCCCTCGTGGTGCAGCAGGGGTTAAAACACCTTCTGTCACTTACCTGGGTCCAGCACCAATGTCTTTTGTGCTGGCTTGGGTCCGCCTTAACTCCTCAATGGCCGCGCTCGCAGTGGTATTTCCGTGACTGGACGTCCCCATGCATAGCCACTAGAGGAGTTAACCCTGAATGGTAATTATTGAAGTTTCTTAAAAATTGCAATAATTACCTTTGCAGTGTCACTTACACAATCTCACTAATACACACACTCTCTCACTGGCATACACACTTACACATTCTAACTCTAACTTACACACTAACACATATACATTCTCACTGACCTACACATTGTCACTTGCACACTCTCACTAACATACACAGTGTCACTTACACACTCTCACTAACACACACAGTGTCACCTACATACTCTCACTTATACACACACACTCTAACTTACACACTGTCACTGGCATAGACATTGTCAGTTACACACTCTAACACCACACAGTGTCACACATACTCACTAACAGTGTCACTTGCACACTCTCACTAACTGTCACTTGCACTCTCTCCCTAACACATACTCACTAACAGTGTCACTTGTACACTTTCCCTAATACATACTCACTAACAGTGTCACTTGCACACTCACCCTAACACACACACCCAGAGTCACTTGCACATTCTCACTAACACACACACACACACACAGAGAGTCACTTGCACACTCTCCCTAACACACACACTGTCACTCAAACACAAACTTTACATAAGGTCACACTTTATTTACACACACAAACACACCAATTTAACACACTCCCCCATTTACAAACATGCACACAATAAGCAATCCCCCTTAACCATGCCATACCTGGGTGCTGTGCTGAGCAGAGGTCCAGGCAGCAGGATCCAGGATCTTGCTCTTTCTCCTGGGGGAGCAGGAGAGCCATGCACTATGAGCACAGCCTGCTTCCTGCTCCCTTCACAGTGCTTCCGGTGTTCACAGGCTCCCCCTGCCTGCAGGAAGCACAGTGCTCTGCTCGGGTTACAGCAAACCCCACTGCCCGAGCAGGTAATTTGCTGCAGAGGGAGCCCAGCAGGTGAGTGGCTGCGCTGGGGGGTGGCTAAAGAGCCGCTCGTCCAGCACAGCATCCCCGGACAGCTACAGCAGGGCAGCCCACCGGGAAACCTCTCGGTGGGCGCCCCCTAGAGGCCGGCGCCCTAGGCGAATGCCTTATTCGCCTTAATGGTAGCGCCGCCCCCCCCCTCCACAGTGGGCGGCGACCCGGCGGCTCGGATCGGATTCGCACAGCCAGCACTGCAGAGAGAGTGAGTGAGCCAGGCAGGGGCAGAGAGCTGCGAGTGCGAGCGTGCCCCCCCAGATGTTGCGCCCGGTGCGGCCGGCCCCCCCTGCACCCCCCACGCTACGCCTCTGTCTGAGAGTGTCTGCTTTTGTACCAGAATCAGACAATATATATGTAATTTACAGGATATAATTACATAAAACATAATTAGTAGACTGCATGGTGGACAAAGTTGGTTTAAATTAACTCTGTCTAAGTTTGGGAAGTCTGATAGTCCCGAATATACAATTTTCCTGTTGTTTGGTTTACAGATCAAATAAGAAAAAGTAACAAATAGAAAGAAAAAGAGGAGATGAAGTCAAATGCACAAGTCTTATAATTAATAAAATTATAAAACATGTTTAACTTTAATATACTTTACCCCAATCATTACAATCTTTATGAATAGAGCTTTTCCAATTTATTGCAACATAACACTTTGCTTGTGTGGCAGAACCATTGTTCATTCATGTATTTTCCCCTCTGTGTTATGTGTTTCCCCTGGCTTTTCGTATATTATGCCCTGTTCCCCGTTCGGGAGCGCCTTTACGAATGGTACTTATTAATCTCCCGAACGGGGATCACCCCAGTACCCCATTAGAATGTTCACACCAATCAATTAGAACATTCGCCTCAGTAACATAAGTGTGTAACCGCAAGGGAAGTAATTATTGAGTGTTCCCTTGGGTGGCTGCCATTTCGTATAGACGAACGCCAACCAGGGGGAGCATTTGTGTCCCGAAGGAAGATGCTGCCCTTGCATGGTTTCGCACAGGAACCTCGCGAACTGAGCCAGGCTGGGGATATGTACTGTTGTGAGGAGTCCTGAGGTTGGTGGGGACGCTTTTGGGACACTGGCTACTTTGGCGAGTTTTTCTGTGCCTAGGAGACAAAGGAACAGTCTATTTTCCCGCGTCTTGGCTCCCTAGGAACAGGGGTCCTGGGATGAAGACCCCCTGTCGTTTGTTGGGGGAGACCCCTTGCATGTGTGGCCGGCTTTCTGTACCTGGGAGACAAAGGGACAACGACCCCCCTCTTCCGTGCTTTGGCTTTCAGGTACAGAGGATCCTGGGATAAGACCCCTGTTGGTTTGGGATGGATAACTCTTGCATGGGAATATGCATTAAATCCGAATGTGGCAATAAAATAGTGTTGTACTCCAAGAGCTGTGTCTCGTCCAGTTACTGGGGGGAAATGGATGCCTGCTGGTTGTAAGGGTTCCTGAGTGGTCGAGGGAATTAATAAGCGGAGGTAACCGGACGTGTTACCCGGGGTCCGCTACAACTTGATCATCAAAGTGATTATATAACCCTACCACTATATGTTCTGTTATAATCATTTATTTTCTTTATATTTCCTTAGTAAATGATTTGATGGTAGACCATAGTCAACTTTGTCTGCATATTTATTTTAATAGTATTACATTCTGTAGTCACATGTGTTTGAAAAGTTAAATTGCAATCTCTAAAATGTCAGTTTAAAAGCAATTCTTTTCCCTTTTTGGACAATTTGCTTTTACCCGCCTGATGATCTTTTTTCCCTGACATTGTTTACTAATCCCTTGGCACAGGCTACCCAGGCCTCCTGCTACTATGTGCTGAGACATATTTCATAATGTTGAAGCTTCCGCTGCTCATTCTTAGGTAATGAAAATATTTTAGATATTGTAGCCTAATCTTAAAAACTGCATTCCCAAAATCATTTCCACTCATATGTGGATTGAATTTCTCAATGCTTAATAGTCTTATGCCTGCTGTTGTATAACTGGCTTTGCTGTGGGAAAGGGTTGTATGGGCTGTGTCACAGACACTTCTTAGATCTGACTGGTATAGACTTGATGATGTGCAATAAGCATGCATAGCATAGTTGTGCTAATAATTATACTAATTTTAAGTCTGTAATATAGTATCTTATGCTTTATGTGCACACGGCTGAACACAGAATAATCCTGATTCTCCTTTAACATTTAATATTATCTAACGCAGGTCAATCATTAAAGCTACAAATAGTCACATAATCATACATCAGGATACTATAATAATAACAAGAGATGGTTTTGAATCATATATTACGAGGTTGCAAATTAAGATGTAACGGAGGCAGCATCTCCTATCAAGAATCAAGTTTTCAAATTTCAGATTGAAACTTGACCAAAGTTGTGACAGGCCAACCCCTGATAGCATAGTAATGCCAACTTCCCGAAACAAACCCCCACCCCATACTAATTATTCTCAATATCGTATCAACTCCAAGCCCAAACACCTAGGACATTAAGAAGAGAGCATGTTAAGATTAGTTTAATGTATTATTCTTCATAGTTTTAATTACTGTATTATTTAATTTAATTTTCTTTTTTTTCTTTCAAAAACTAAATGTGATGCAAAATAACTGTGATGACAAGAGAAAGATTATTAAAACTGAAGAAACAAGTCAGTGAAACCACAAGTTCATACACCCCACTATTTTTGGCACTAGATCTTGCCCACTATGATGCTGATGTGTACTTAATACTCGCCTGAACCGGTTATCTAGAAGAACACAGCAACTCTATACTACAGCTAACAAGAACCAGTATTAGTGTAAGGTTGGGGAGAGTTTGGTGTTAGGTTTGCGGTAGGTTCAGTTGTTGATGTCTATTGCAGTAGGTGAATGATGGCTGGATGTTATAACAGTTACAATCCACAGAATTTTGAAAGCTCGTACCCTCTAACCATAAATTCTCTTAACTCCAACTGTAACTCTAAATCTCCCACTAAACATAAAAACCTCATAAGTCACACAAACCCTAATTACCCTAAATCTCGGAATACATGGGGTTCTAGCCAAGACGTAACAGGCAGCCTACTTTTTTAAACAGGCAAATCAGTGAAACAGCAACTTCATACTCCCCCACTGCTTCTGCCGTACCAGTGTTGATTGTGGCCATTATAGTGCTAACATGTACATTTTATACTGGCATTTCTGAGTGAGTAGCGTCTCTGCATTCATAAGAACACAGCATCGTTATACTATAGTTAACATGCAAAAGCAAGGGAAGTTACAGTACGGTTAGGGTATGGTTATATTTGGGGTAGGTTAGTTTAGATAGGTCTGTTGCATTAGGAGAAAGTAAGTAGCATTTCAAAAAGCTGATGCCCTGGCCCTAAAACTCCCTTAACCCCGAGTCCAGAACTATAACTCTAAACCCCCCCCTAAAAAACCCTCTAACATTCTCAAAAACTACATCATATGTAATAGTGTAGGCATAGAGATATAATGGGCCACAAATTAGATTTGCTCTGCCTTGGTAATCTGATTTTTTTTCACTTTTTGCAGCCTTATGCAACAATTGTTTATAATGGTTTTTCTCACATCATTTGACACTAAAAACTCTGTAATGACAAAACAGAAAAAAATCACATTGACATAAGTATTCGGCATTCAGACCCTTAAATGGATACTATAAGCGCCAGGAATACAAAGCTGTATTCCTGACACTATAGCTCCCTCTACCTCCCCCCTCCCTCGCGTCCCACCCAGTCAGTGAATAAGGGGTTAAAAACCCTTTATTTACTTACCTGATTGAGGAAAATCAGCACTGAGTTGTGGCTCTGCCTCCTCCTCTGTCCAGCGATCAGTGGGTGCTAATGCGCATGCACAGCAAATGCCCTGCATATTAGGCCTCCCTATAGGAAAGCATTGAATCCATTTTTTCCTGTGGAGAAATAGCTGACGCTGGATGTCCACATGCAGAGCGTGAGGACGGCCAGCATCAGTTACTGGACCAAAATTCCATTAGCATCCAGGAGGCACCTCTAGTGGCTGCCTGGTATACAGCCACTGGAGGCAGACACCCCAGTCAGTTAAAAAGGGTAAAAAACCCTCTATTTACTTACATGATACCAGCAGTTGGAACTTTCTCAAACTAGATGTTTTGGTCATTAGCTATCGGGTAGTTATTCTGCACCTCAGTTGTGAAAATCAACACAAATCCTTTCCTGTACTGGTGAACAGACTTGCAGTGAACTATACATAACTGAGGCATAAAAAACTCACACTTTTAACAAAAGGTGTAGAACTAATTATTATCAAATATCTGTTGCAAGCAGACCGGAAACTCCACAGTATTGTATATGTCAGTAGGTATAAAATGAAAAGTCACAAATGTTAATTGATAAACGTGGTCTGGCATGTGACGAGCAGTTGTGAGATATCACGCATTGAAAAATGATCGGAGGCCTTCTTGACAGGTTACAAGTTACCTCATCAGTAAAATACATCTCTCAATTTTGATAAGAAAATTGCCACATTTTCAATAATCAGGAAATGCAGTACTTAAGCCATTGTAGTGCTGCAGAAAAAGGACAGTTTCTGAGTATGTAATTTCAGTCATGACTCTGGCATGAATAGATTAGTTTTAGAAAATTCTAACTGGTGACAGAATATTTTTTCAGGCAGGAAGAGCCTAAACTTAGTGGCAACATGAGAAATTCTCAATGTATTGAATAAAAACTGAGAGTTATTTTTCACCAAATGTAAATAGTGATCAATTAAAGTGAATCTGTCATGGCAGGTTCCCAGTAACAAATGACAGCTCAAAAGACTTAAATTAATTGACAGAGAGAGGAGGGACCATATTTTATTTTTATTTGCCATCTGTACACAGTTTCTAGTTTACAGTGTATACCATGAAAGGTACATTTAGACGCATGATTTAGACTATAATACCAAAAATTTTAGAAAAATCACCCAATAATAAACTGGATTTTATTTTATTTTTTGGTATAAACTTTGCAATTCGATTGTTAAATTATCCCATGTTTAGTGAATAAAAATGAACTAACTGGAACAAATAGATACAGCAGATTTTGATGGCCTTGCCTGTAATCCTGAAAGGTATTATATTCAACCCTCTATTTAAATATACAATCATTACAATCAATTCATTCCTTCATTATGTACTTGCAATGCTGATTTCACTAGTCAAATAATGATATACATGTATCCGTACTTGCATATGCTTCACTTATTATTTCAATTTTGTTTTGATAAGGCATACCAGCTAATGTACATATGCGTACACACCTATACACACCCAAATGGTATATATTAACACATATAAAATTAAAAAAAATTAAAGAAATAATATTTTAAACAAATTTCCTTCAACACAAATAGGTAAGATACAGGTACATTCGTAACATTTATTTATTTTATTTTTTTTACATTTGCAAGCAATAGCATTCCTTTGAGAAATGGTCGCTTCACAATTTATATTGCAAGGTTTTATTTATTTATTTATTTATTTATTTAGAGTGCAACCTCTTATACATAACATTTATAATTTTCGAGCACCTGATACCTAAAGCAAAACCTGGAAAAGGAAATCCTTAAAACTATTTTGCTCCATCGCCTGATCATGCTTGACTAAACTGTGATTTGTCTACTAGATTATAGACTTCAACAAATGGGCTAAGCAGCTTGAACACTTGTAACATATTGATTAGTTTATTGACACAGAAAATGATCCAGGGTTACTTGTTCCTGAAAACAATACATGGCTTGCTGTAAATGGGTGGTGTGTTTCAGTCTAAATCGCTTATATTGTGTGTAGCTGTGGGCACCGACGGCAACTTAGCTCAGAGAACAAAATGAAAAGGAAAAGAAAAACAGTATGCGTGTTTGTATGTATATGCATATATTTTTTACTTATTTCATTCTGAATTCTTCCATCAATTAATTATATTTTTATTTAGGTATTTCTTAACAAATTAAGAAATAAAAGATTAGAGAAGTAAACAGAGAGTTTATTGCAGACAGTAAAAGAAATGTTGGCAACCAGTAAAAACTGATGAAAATACAATTTAATTCTAAATTTCCAATGTCACAAAATGATTTCTCAAATTTATAAATACTGTTGTATTGCTGCGCGGACTTTAACGATCATTGAAATACTGTCTACCTACATGCAGAATGACAGTATTGAAGAACAGTAGATAAAATGAGTACCATTAAATTGGGTAACAGAAACATCCACTGGATGTTGGGCAAAATTAACATCCCCGTGACGTAATTGGAAACCAGAGTAATCTGAATGTACTTTTCCTGGTCAAATACTTTGATATTGTTATTATTGTTTCATACGGAGTCTGGGCACTGCAGGGGCAGATTTCTCATTCAGCATCTTGTGCCTTTTCCAGTGTCATGCAGCTCTGGGAACACATGGTGGAGGCAGGTTGATGTGACTACTTGCAGCAGGACAGCTCCAGAGTACTGATGGTTTGTCATCAGTAGAGGTAAGTCCCTTGCGATAAAGCTTTGCCATGAATATATCACAGATGATCGATGATCATATGTCAGGAGTAATGGTTCCACAAGAGCAATTGGTGTACTCATGGCTGCAAGGCCTGGTGAGGCGGCCATTTTATTGAAGGCCTTGTCTCTCCCAGTCATAGGGAAGTAGCAATGCTTGGCGGGGCAGTTGTTCCAAAATGCCAGTGGGAACCGGGATAAGCCCCATTGGTCCAAGGGGAGGGACAAAGGGCACAGAGTCCGCAAGCTCCAGAGATTTCTTCTTCTTTTTGGCTGTCGTTGGCTCTTCCTTTGGGACGGATCTCTTCTTTTTCTTCTTTTTGGCCGGAGCTACTTCATCGTCTAAGCCATTCTCAGAGACTTCTGGTTCAGACTCATTTTTCTTCCCAGAGCAAGGTTGGGGATCATCTGCTTCCCCGTCTTCAAGCACAACTTCAGGCCGCAGACCAGTCGGTCATGGGCTGTGTCCACCAGCTGCAGGCAGAGGGAAGCCTAAAGATCGTGGGCTAACAGGATGGGGGCTGCAAAAAATAAAAATTATGACATGTATGTGTCTATGTATGCCAGATTGTGTGTGTATGTGTCAGTGTGTGTATCTGTTGATTTGTCAGTTTGTGTATCTCTGTATGTGTTCCAGTATTTTATATATGTGTCAATGTATGTGTATCTGTGTCAGTGTATGTATCTGAATGTGTGTGTGTGTGTGCCAGTGTGTGTAACTTTGTGTCAAGGTGTGTGTATGTACAGGGCTGGTGCAAGGATTTTTGCCACCCTAGGCATAAAAATGATATTCCACCCCCCCCCCCCCACTGGCAGTCTGGCCAGTATTAAGGCTCTTTGCTGGGTCTACCTGGGCAGCTCATTTGCCTATACTCCAGTAAAGCCTCCATGTGTTATGCATTGGCGTGCACAGCTTATTTCATTAGGGTGTGCATCATGAAATTCTTCCCCTGTGTTATGTAATGTAAATATGTATTAAAATCTTGAGTGGGTTTGTGGTGTGGGTGTATGTCTTGTGTAGGGCTGCTGTAAGTGTAGTAGCTATGTGTCAGGTGTGTGTTGTGGCTTTCTGTACATGATATATAAGGCTGACTGTGTGTAATGTGTGTATAGCTGTGAGTGGCTGCGTGTAGGTAGCTGTGAGTGGTATGTGTAGCAGTGTGAGTAGCTGTGAGTTATACGTTTGGGCTGCTGTGAGTGTTGCGTGGCAATGTGTGATGTGTGGGAAATACAGGTGGGAAGTAGTGAAAGATGGGAGTGGGGAAATTTAGGAGTTGTAATGAAGGTTTAAAGGCAGCTGTCAGGTTTAAGGGTGGAAGTGGTTGTTAGGGGCAGTAATGGATGTTTCGAACTATAGTGGAGGATAGAAGATGTAGGATGGATAGGGGCTGTAGTGGAGTAAAAAGACAGTAGTGGCAAGTTATTTGTTGTTGAGAAGAGTTAGAAGCTGCAGTGGGGGTTACAAGATGTAGTGTGGGCATAAGGTGTTGTAATAGGGGTTAAGGGCATGGGGGTTTAAAGGCTTAAGTGAGGGGTTATGAGTTGTAGTGCAGGGTTAGAGGCTAAAAGTGGAGATAGAGGCTGTAGTGGGGGACTTAGGGGCAATAGTGGGGAGGTTAAGCGATATGGTGGGGAGTTAGGGGCAGGAGCGGGGGGTTAAGAGATATGGTTGGGAGTTAGGGGCTGTAGTGGTGGGATATTGGGACAGTAGTGGGGGGTAAAGGGTGTGATGGGGAATTAAGGGCTGTAGTGGGGGACATAAAGACAGTAGTGAGGGGTTAAGGGATATGGTGGGGAGTTAGGGGCAGTAGTAGTAAAAATAGAGGCAGTAGTGGGGGGGATTAATGGATATGGTGGGCAGCAGTGGGGGAGATGGAGCAGTAGTGAGGGGTTAACGGATATGGTGGGGAGTTATGGGCAGTAGTGGGGAACATAGGGGCAATAGTGGGGGATAAGGGATATGGTGGACAGTAGTGGGGGAGAGAGTGGCAGTAGTGGGGGGTTAAGGGATAATAAGAGGAAGGTTACAAAAAATATATATATTTTTAAATTAAACTAAATGTTTCTTCCCCCCTCCCTGAGGCTTGCCCAGCTCCAGGGAGGGGGAGAATCCTGTTCCCTGGTGGTCCGGTGGGAAATGCAGCATATATGCACCTTCAGTGGGTGCAGACAGCTCCTTCCGGACGGCGCCAGGAAGTGTATGAGAGTGTTGCTGCTGTAATCCACGGCAACACTCTAATACAGTAGGAGTTCTCCCTCGGCAGCGGGGGCGGCTAAGGGGCCGCAGACAGTGACTTCTGAGGAAGGGGAGACTTTTGCTCGGTGGTTCGTTCAGCAGCGGACGCTCCTGCAGCACCACCGGTGTGCACGCCTCTACCTAAGTGGCCTAATGGAAGTGCTGGCCCTGTGTATGTATGAAGGTGTGTGCATGTCCAGATGTGTATTTATCAGTATGTTTATATGTGTGTTAATGTGTATGCATATGTATGTGCATATATCCCAGCAATCAAACACAACATTACAAATAAACATATCCCTGAATTCAAACTTTAAAATTGTATACACACACACACACACCTTCATTTGAACACCAACACTACACACAAATGTATATCCACATTTAAAAGACAACACTACATTCAAAGATACCCCTGCATGCAAATGCAAACATTACATACAAACACACCCCATGTATTAACATTTTACAATGATATAAAAACACCAACTCTACACAAAAAAGCACACCTGTATTTAAAATGCAAACTACATACATACAAACACACACCCACCCCTGCATTCAGACGTAAACACTACACACAAGTACACCACTGCATTCCATTGCTAACAGTACACACATACTCTATACAAAAACATGCTTATATTCAAACGCAAAAACACTGCTCACAAATACAACCTTGCAAGGATGGCCAAATGGTAGATCCCCAACTGGCATAGCATCTATCTTTTCCCCCAAAACATTCTTGCACCAGGGACCTCTCTATATATACTTATACATAAAAAATACAAAACAAACTAAATCAATACATGTGACTCAAATAACTTTACCGCAATTATTTTGTTGCATTCTGTTGAACAAGGCATAAAAATAAATATATTAATCAGTAATTATTTATTAGTAATAAAAACAATCCTTCAGTGTATTGCTTTTCACAGTGTTAGTTGACCTTTTCATTTGGGTATCTCGAGAGGTGATTATGTGTGGTTTAATTAAAATATGACATCATCTTTTTGGCTAAAAGGGAAAATATAACTTTTTCATATATTATTTTTCATATAGTTTTACTAGATATATCCAATAAATGTACTGCAAACCAAACAGACTGCATGGTGTTCCCCTGAGTAAACTCATACTGATTGCATTTAGCTTTTAATACAAGTTGGGCTAAAATAACTGCAATATGTTTGTGTGTATATATAAAGATATTTTATAAAAGAGACAACATAAGAGCAGTCATTAGGTTACTAGGATAGGGCCTACCAAAAATAGCGCAAGCTTATGAAATGTTAGGTCAAAACCTATAATAACTAAGCCACCATTATTTTTGCCTAGGTTGGGTATTTTTAATAAAAAACATTTTGTGAACTTTGAAATTAAGGTTTAGTGAATGAGTAAGTGCGCTAGATTGTGTGTTTTTATATATATATATATATATATATATATATATATATATATATATATATATTAATGCAACTTGGCTCTCCACTAACTAAAAAGATAAAGTAGAAAATCTGCCTGAATTAGTTTGCATATGTATAAATGCCATAGTCTGCAAGCATTATAGGATTGAAGACAAATGGGAGAAAGTAGCAGAGGAGATAAGCTAATTGCATAGTTGATACTCCTTCTACACTTTCTTAAATGATGGAAAAGTCAAAGAAAGCCTAATTAACTGGGGAAGAGAAATCCATAAAAATGATGCAGCTCTAGAGAAGCTCTCAAATCAGGAGTTGGTAATGCAGGTGTGAAGCAAGGAAAGGTATGTCGTCTGCAAAGCAGACTGGTTTGGATTGGATATATTTATTGGAGGGTAATAAACATGTGATGCCAACTGAAAGATGTAGTATAGAGAGTAGATGTAGTATAGAGAGTAATGTGCCAGAAAAGGAGACCCAAAAAGAGCTGTGAAAGGTTAGAAGAGAACAATGAAAGAGCAAAGTCGTGTAGGACAACATTATACAGGGTGAGGAAGAGAAGCTGGTAGACCACAATATCCTAAGTACCGGAGAGATAGAGAAGGGTTAGTAGTTATTTCTAGTCTTTTGCAAGGTGTAATAAATGTATTAGAACGACCGAATTTCGGCACTGTGGCATTTTGGAGAATCTATTTTTTTTCAGGTAAAACCATTTGGATTAACCAAAAGGGTACAAATCACTGTACTGTAAAATATATATATATAATATTTACATGTATCTTTATTTTGCAGTACAGTGGTAGGCTAATTTTTGTGCCCTTTTACTGAATCTAATTCCAGCTTGAATTCGGTTAGTTATTTTCCTAATAACTAATAAATTTTGAGCATTCAATTACTTTTAAGTATTTGGTTGCATATTTTAAGAGATTGGTTTGGCTGATTCCTGTTTTATTTATTATGTATTTATTTATTTGATCTGGTTTGTCCATTGCCGTTTTGGTCTTAGGTGATTTGGCATTACAGAATTAGGATGACACGCCAATTGACCAGAATTTGGACATATTGCTATTTTAGGCGCTCGCGACCAATATTACTAGGCGCACGTTCGGTTGTTTTATCACACGAACGCCAGACGTCTAAAATTTTGCCGCCCAAATTGGGGGAGGTTCTATCTCCCTCATACTGACGGCTGTTAGTCCGGCGGCCATCTTAGAGAGGATAAGCACTGTCAGCTGCCAGCTACCAACTGCAAGCAACAGGAAACCCTTATCACATCCTGCCCCTTTCACTCAGTGGGACCAAGTCAGGTTTGTACCTAACACCTGGGGTTGGTTTAAGCCAGTTGGACTGTACCTTATTCTGCCCGGGGTGAGCCCCCATTTTGTGCTGCTAAGCGGACCTGTTCATGCAGGATTCCGATTACCTGGGTGAACCCCAGTGACACAGCCCTCTCATTATCATTACTACGACCTTCCAGTCCCTACCCTCTCAGGTTAACCATTACCGATAACATACCACCCCTGGTCCTCAGGCCTCTCCACTAATAGTGCCTAAAGTGCCCTCACGCAGATCTATCGGATGAGCCCCGAATACCCTTTCGAAATCATGGAGGAATCTCAAACCTCCTCAGACCTCTAGGCCATGATCACAGCAGCTGTGGCCGCAGCTATGGAAAATGCCTCTTCTAAGTCGCTCCCTGCAGACCTAGACACCCCTAAACCCATCTCTAAACGGGTTCACTATAGAGCGGACTCCGAAGACTCCGACTCCTTCAGGGAATGCTCCCATCGGCCTAAGCGCCATTGGAAGGGCCATGCAAATCTAAGGGTAAAGCCCCTGCTAAACGCAGGAAAGCCATGGCTCGGGTCAATCGCCATTCGCAGTCTGGCAAAGGAACGATCCAACTGTTGTATCCTGCTCCGCATGGACAACATCTCAGCGGTAAGATACATCAACCGCCTTGGAGGCACTTGTTCTCAAGCACTGGTGGATCTCACGAAAGAGATCTTCGATTACTGCCTGCCACGCAACATCACCCTGCTGGCAGAGCATTTACCAGGAGACTCCAACACGACGGCGGATAGGTATTCACGCTACTGGTGGGACGCCAGCGATTGGCAACTAGACCCTCATATTTTCGCAATACTGGATGCACAGAGGGGACCTCTCTCCCTAGACCTATTTGCGTCCCGCAACAACCGACAGACGAAGGATTTCTTCAGCTGGCTCCCAGACCCGGAGAGCCTTGCAACAGACGCTTTCCTACAACAAAGGCCTCGGTTCGGTGCTTACGCATTCCCACCTTTCGCAATGATAACGAGAGCCCTTCACCGCATCCGCCTGCAGAGAGTGAGGATAATCCTCATCACGCCTCTTTGGCAGAGCCAGCCATGGTTCCTGGACCTTCTGGAACTGTCAATCAAGGATCCCCTACCGGATGCTCCAACTATCCTCATGAACCTGTTAGGTCTACCTCACCCGCTGGTCATGCAGGAACGCCTGTCCCTCGTGGCCTGGATGCTTTTCAGGGTTCCTGGCGAACCGAGGACTTATCGCAGGAAGCTAGGGATCTCCTTTGGGATTCATGGGCACCAGGAACAAGGAGGTGCTATTTATCAACATGGCACTCCTGGACCAGTTGGTGTATGGGACGGGACCTCAATCCTTTTACTGCACCTACTCACTCCATCATGAATTTCCCGACCTCTCTGTTCACTGCCGGGAAGTCATTCCGGTCCATCAACGTGGTACGATCAGCCATCTCAGCGGCCCATACTCCGTCCCAGGGGTCTCCGGTTGGTCAGGATCCACTCATCTGCAGACTCCTCCGCGGCATGCGCCTTCGGCGCCCCCGGAGCCCAAATACTCTAGACTTTGGGACGTTGGCGTGGTCCTACAATTCTTACGAAATTGGCCTCCTAACAAGGACCTGTCACTCCGCCAACTTACCGCAAAATTCACCTTCCTGCTCTGTCTAGTCTCCTTCCAACGGGTATCCGACGTACGCGCTTTCGACGCTGATGCTTTTATCTTCTGCCCGGCGGGGGTTACCTTTCAGATCTCACGACTCACCAAGTCCAACTCTCACTCAGTCTTCTACCCTTTCTTCCCTTCGGACCCTCAGCTCTGTGTGGTCTCTACTCTCCGTCAATATGTGGAAGCCACTGCGACGTTGTGGCAACCTTCCACCCATCAACTTCTCATCTCTTACATCTGCCCCTACGGTCCAGTATCGGTTACTACGCTAGCCAGATGGGTTAGATGGCTAATATCCCTTGCCGGTATTGACCAAACATTTGGAGCACATTCCGTACGCGGGGCAGCGGCCTCTTCCGCGTATGCGGCGGGCGATTCCCTTTCGGACATCTTACGAGCGGCGGACTGGACCAGAGAATCCACCTTTAGGACGTTCTACTTCTGTCCTCTTGATAATCCAGCTTTTTCTCTGCTCTCCCAGCGTTAAAATTGCAAAATACGAAGCCTCCTGTCATGTGATAAAATTGAAGATTATGATAGCTTTAGTGTACAGATAATCTTAATTTTAATAATGACAGGAGGTGAGTATTTTCCCTCCCTGTTCTCTTTCGCTACTTCCCTCCCTCTGTTTTCACGCATATTTCCTACTCTTTGCTTCTGCAATTATTGTACTGATGCCTAAATTGTGGTTTTCTCATACATTTGATACAGATATGCCAGATGGGTGGGATGTTTTTTAGTTAACACCGACAGACGGGAGGAATGTATTCATTCTGTTTTTATAAGGGTAATTTTAAATTTATCGTAAGGGATAGACATATCATTGCTTTTACACAACCATTTTTTGGAATCAAATCCCTCTCATATTCTTGTTTCAGTTTGACCAGATACCTCAAGGAACTAAAGACTCCATTCAATGTGTCATCATCATCCTGTCATGGGAGATCACCAATTGACATCAAGAAGTTTCTACTGGAGTCTACTTGTTTACGTTCAAGTTACACGTTCTGCCATTATTTTACCATGGACCTTTCGAGTTACCTTTGTTATTTTTTCTGCTTTATGTTCTTGTGATGTTGCATGCTTTTAGAGGAAATTATGTCATCTGTTACACCTCTTATACTCTATACTGCATTGTGATTGGTTCTCAGTTTTGTCACTCTTTTCTTTGCTGCTATGGAGTTAGTAAAGAAAGATTATACAAAATACTCGCCTCCTGTCATTATTAAAATTAAGATTATCTGTACACTAAAGCTATCATAATCTTCAATTAACGTGAAGGTA
The DNA here is from genome assembly GCA_933207985.1 of Pelobates cultripes. Lineage (NCBI taxonomy): Eukaryota > Metazoa > Chordata > Amphibia > Anura > Pelobatidae > Pelobates > Pelobates cultripes. Next base: position 276,491,220 of record OW240915.1, on the reverse strand, counting down.
TACTCAGTGGCGGACTAAGGGGGGGGCGAAGGGGGCGGTCCGTCTCGGGTGCATCCTGGTAGGGGGGTGCCATCACCCTGGTCTGAGGGCTAATGGGGGATGTGTGAGCTGCGCCCCATGGCAGCTGGGGTGGTGCACAGCTCACACGGAGAGACCAGCAAACTGAACTGGCCACACGGAAGGAAGAAGGGTGCGGGGCTACATACATTAGTGGCTGTAACTATGTATATGACTGTCTGCCTGTAACAGTGTGCGTGACTGTGTGTTACTGCTTGTAACTGACTGTGTGTGTATGTGTGTAACTCTCTACCTGTAACTGTGTGAATGACTGCCTGTGACTATATGTGTGACTGTGTGTGTGTGACTGTCTGCTTGTAACTGTGTGCGACTGTCTGCCTGTAACTGTGGGTGATGGGGTGCAGGGATTTTGAAGAAGGGGGCAGGGGTTTTAAAAAGTTTACAAACGTGTTCAATACATTTAAAAAAAAAAGAACACATTTTTAAAATGTAGTAGGTTTTTTTGTTTGTTTTTTTGTCGAGGGGGCGGGGGGTGCCAAACTCAGGATATACTTGTATAGGTAATGGACATTTAATGCTAATAGAAAGGTGAAGTGTAGAGGGTAATGTGACAGAGAAGGATACACTGGGAAACTGGGGAAGATAATTCCATAAATGTAGTGCAACCATAAAGAAGTCCTGAAAACAGTAGCTATTACTGCAGGTGCAGAGAAAGGTGTAAAGCACACTGGTTATGATTGGACATAGTTATTTATAGGTGGGTAAGGAACATGTGATGCCAGCAGAAAGATGTTGTGTGGAGTACAACGTGCCAGAGAAAGAGACACAAGAAAGCTGTAAAAAGTTAGAAGAAAGCAAAGAAAGAGTCACATAGGTCAATGTTGCAGAGAGTGAGGAGAAGAAGCTGGTAGACCACAACATCTCAAATAGCAGAGAATGAGTAGTGGAGAACAGTGACCTTTAGATTTGGTGGCAATCGGATCATTTGTCATCTTGTCTAGAATAGTTTCAGTGAACTGTTGCAGCCAGAAAACAGATTAGGAAGGGTCAACTAGGAAGTTTGCTTTAAGGAAATTCATCAGTCTGGTATGTACTAGCCATTCAAGAAGCTTAGGCAAAAGGTGTAGGGAGGTAGAACTATACCTGGAAGGAGAAGCGGGTAACTATAGCATACGTCAATTAAATACCATAAACAACAGAGATAAAAGCTTTTGGTGTGAAGCAGAGGACAATGAAAAAGCAAGGTGTAGAGAGATAGGGTCAAAGGGACATATATATTCGGTTCTGCCTAGAATAGGTGGGAATTACACTCCCAATCATTAGCTGTAGCCATTTTAATGACAGCTGCTCAAAAAAGCTGCCTACCAGGACTGTAACTCCCATGTATGTGCCAGTGCTATCCTTATAGTAACGTCCTCCCATGAATCCCTACATTTTTCTAACATACCACCCTACACTAAATATTAACCCTATGTGATGCACAATCACTACAAAAATCACTCCCACAGTAACACTAAACATTAACCACTACACTACAGTGACACTAAACATTAAAGTCTTTACTCTTATGTTACCTTAACACATAAACTAACATCATCTGTAACCTATTAATAGCATGTAAAATGAAAGATATATAACAGCGAAATGTATATCTGATGGTTCTGAAGACATTTATAATTCTGTTGACCATTAGCCTATTGGTTTATTATGATTTCTCCAGAACTCCTCTTATTTTTTATTAATACATTGTTCACCATATCCTCTTGTCCTGTCTTTATATGTATCTATTTTCCCCAGCACCAGAAAGGTTAATGTACCTTGAAAACTAGGATATAGCACAAGATTTGGATTTCTGCATATCACACAAAGTTAATAAGCGCTCAACTTACAAACTAAAAGGGGCAAAGTTTAGCTCCACTCGACCAGGGAAGAAATACAGTATGAGAGTAATAGCACATAATAAGCTGCTAAGTGCATTAGGCTGTGTATGTGCTAACACGCATGGATTTCAGAGCGTAATGTAGCCTAAATACAAGGACATTTTAGGTTATAATTGGGTTACAAGGTGTGATTCTCATTACTTTACTACAGAGAAAAACATGATGACATTAAATTCATCTAATGGTAACAAAATATATGAAATTGAAGGAGGTTCTCTCCAGCCAGCCAGGTTATTGAAGGTGGCCTTACAGTACTTACTCTATACAAAGAAAAGAAAAAAGTCTTGAGTAACTCATAGCACGGTATAAATGCATGCTGCATACTAAACCCCTATTATTTTGCCTTGGTTTGGTGTTTTATAAAAAAAAAAAACAATTACATTCTGTGAGCCTTGAAATGGCTGTTTAGTGAATGAGTGAGTAAGCTAGATCTTGTATCTTGTATGAATTGGTCCCAGCAGCAACCTTTTAAGTATGCATATTCAGGCGAGTGCAGCCCTCTTGGTTTTATATATTTAGTTGTCATCAAAATTATTCATCCCCAATTAAATTCAGGTTTATTGTCAAAATGTACAGACTTTCAGCTGTTTGCAATGAACTTTAAAAAAAAAAAAAAAACTATTGAAATAACTCAATAGAGAAATGCTTTGAGTGGTTTTCCCAAATTCAACTGAAAATACATCTTATAATGACTTCTCCAGTCTCAAACTTATTCCCTCACAACAGGACAGATATGCAAAACAATTGTTGTCTCAAGCACACCTGATGCAACTAATCAAGGGCTTCATTAGTTGCACCAAGTGTGCTTGAGCTGGAACAATTAAAATACCTTAACTGGCTATGGGTTTGTTGAGTGCCATGTTTGACTGCATGTTAGAATTATGGCTAAGTCAAAAGAATGGTCCACAAAGTTAAGAGAAGAGATCATCGCCCTTCACAAACAAGGAATAGGATACAAAAAGATAGCGAAGGCGCCGAATGTTCCTAGAGACACCGTTGGAATCATAGTTCACAAATTCAAAGTTGAAGGTTACATTATCCTGGAAGGGGCAGAAAAAAAGAAACTTATCAATGGCTGCAACCAGATTTCTGAGAAGGAAGGTTGTGAAAAAACCCTTGAGTGACTGCAAAAGACCTACAGCAAGACTAAGTGACAACAAGCACTGAGGTTTCATTGAGCACAGTAAGGCACATACTAAACGCAGGAGATTTCAAACTCCAAGACGTACACCACTACTGACCCAAAAAGCACAATAAAAAGTCGGCTCCAATATGCTCAAAATCATATAAATAAGTCACAGAAGTTTTTGGATTCTTTTCTGTGGAGCAATGAAACAAAGTGGAACTTTGCAGCCCAATGAATCAGCGGTATGTCTGGAAGAAGATGAATGAAGCATGTATAAAAGAAACCAAGAGGGCTGCACTCACCTGAACATGCATACATTATAGAGTGCAGCTGGGGCCAAAATATACAAAATACAGAATCCAGCGCACTCGATTCTGTATTATATATATATATATGTATATAATATATATGTATGTATGTAACTTTTTTTTAAATCTGTAATTTTACACTAGCAATACAAAAATACTGTTCTTATTCATCAGCTTTTTCTGCTAATCAATATTGAAGGTTTAACTAGCATTCAGAACAATGGTTCCCAACTGAATCTCAGATCACACCAATGGTCCAGGATTTTGGCATTTGACAACTCTGTTCCTATGAAGGTACTAACGGAACCTGGACCGTTGATTTGCCTTAAGGACTGGGTTGGGAACCATTTACTTCGATACATAACAAAGTGTAGACTTAAAAGGCATAATTCTGCCAAGACAAATGCTGATTTAGTGAATTTTTTATTCATTTATTTTTTTAACATCTTATTTGGCCATATTGCTGTGTAATATAAGTTTATTGTTTTTACTCTAAACTGGGACATACATCTTATAAGATTAACATTTAAAAGCAGATAACTTTTAAAATGACCTCTTGACTTCTAAAAGTTAAATATTTGTAGGGTTTATACATTTTGATAAAGAAATTTTAGAGTTGTGTTATTTAATATATTAAAGTTAATCTGACTGCATTATTCCATAGTATTTGAAACTTTCCCTTGGCAATTCTGAATTTTGTTTTGAGATAATCCTTCATCGAAAATCTAGTTGTCAAGCTATTCTGTCAAGCGTGACCTGGTTTACCATTCCAAATCCAAGGGCTGGTTCTGAGATCTTGGATCTAGCTGAATAATAGAAAAAAATATATGATTTTGTCTGAGATCTGATACTTTAAAAAAAATATCTGCATTTTTATTCAAGGTATTTATAATATACACACAGGATTATTTACCCTGAATATCTGAATATGGACTCTGCATTTTGCATTCAGATCTTAAATTGGTACATAACATTAAATGTGCATATTCAGTTCAGAACAGTCCAATGCTAGCTAGAACATCAGAAGATGAGAGGTGCTAATTTCATATAAAATAGAGGATTTGGGTATTTATAAAACACTGAAATTACCAAATTTGTTCCAGTTTGTTTTTGCAGAAGGTGCAGTCGCAAACCAAATGTACTTGTTTTTTGCAGCAAAATTGTAGAAGTGCAGCACATAAGCAGATAGCAAACAAAATGTTTTAAAGGGTTACTCAGATCACCATGACCACTTCATTAATTTGAAGGTCATGTTGTCAGGAGTCTGTATGAGCAGTATTTCACTTTGGAAAGCTACACATACAGAGATTAACCCCTCTGCTGCTCGGGCTGTAACCCCACCTCCGGAGAATCATTAACCAGACCGGAAGTAGAGTTCCAGGTGGCTAATGTTAATTCTGTGTAAAACAAGTGTCTGATACCAGGACACACAGCATGCTGGTGCCAGACAGCCTTTGGTGTGTGTGCCCCCTTCGTGCCATCCCTCCCCTCAGTGCATCCTCCCTGACCTCGCAAGAAGGACTGACGTCAACAGAGGAAGATAACGCTAAAGAAGAAAATGGCCTCGGTGTTGAAGAGTAAAGTAAGTTTTAGCTGTTTGTTAATTAACCATGCATGTCCCTAATCTGCCCTCACTTACATAGGCAGTGGTGTGAAGGTTAATTAAAAAAAAAATAACTTATAATAACAAAGAAAGTAATTTTTGTAAAGTGGCCAGACATTGATTTGGGGTAACTTGATGATTCATTCCTGAATGATTCTTGAGGTATTGCAGGAACTTTTAAGGCTCATCCAGGACATTTTGGAGGAAGCTTGATATATTATAGAGAAATTTTCATAACTTTTCATTCATCGAAAATAGTGGCTGGTCGATAAACAATAGAGACAACACTTAAAATGAATCCTGCGGCTATAGCATATTCATAACATCAAGTTAACAGAATGTAGTTATGTTTTGTTTAAAATATTGGGGACAGAAAATGGTGTCAGCCCTGGTTATATAATGTGATTTGACGGAAGTGATGGTATACCTCTGTCCCAATGTATAGATTAGTGATGGCTAACCTTGACACCATAAATTGTTTCTGGACTACATGTCCCATGATGCTCAGCTGGCTTTTAAAGTCTAAAAGCAGGCTGAGCATCATGGGAAATGTAGTCCAGAAACATTTTATGGTGTCAAGGTTAGCCATCACTGTGATAGATACATGTGATACAGGAAAGGCTAATGTAGATGTTCATTAAAGCTTTTTTCTGTAACTGCTGAAGTAATGAATCCTAGTTGCGCAAGTCTTAAATGAAAAACGTTGTTATTTAAAAAGGTAAAAACACAAAGCAGATTCTTCTTGTATATAGCAGGAAAGTTTACAGAATACTTCCATAGTATTTAGTTACATGTTCACTCTTAATGCAATAATTAAAAAAAAAAACTCTCACCAAGATAGTCTAGACAGGTTGACCTCAAAAGACATTTAAAAATATATATATCACTCTATATTGTATTAACTTAGAAACTTTCTTTACTGTTTAAGAAGGATGATTGTGATGTACAATTCATTTATTAATGCAGTAATAACAGGGTTATTCACTAAAATGTGAATTCCCAGGAAAGTGAATTTCACATTTTAGCTATAATAGTTTACTGGAAAACATAGCCGATTTTTATTTTTTTTCCTAATGTGTTGGTTTGGGCTTTAAATATAGGCCTCCATTTAATATTTTAGGATATTCATTTCAAATACTTTAAGATTTGTGAATAAACTTTTAAAACGATTCTTTCAAAATATTAAAATATATTTAAAAATATATCTTCATATATAAGAAATGCCATAATAATAAAATATTTTTTAAAATATTAAAATCATTTTAAAAGTGTATCCAAATAAAATGAATCATTTGAAAAGCTTATATAAAAATATTAAATTGAGGCCTTAGTTGGAATTCACTTCTAATTCCTGACTATTCTCATATGGTAAATAACCATTAGTGGTTTGTGTTTATAATGTGGGGCATTTTTCAAAAGAGGGCAAATTTGCCACACTTGGGATATTAAGTAGGCTTGGAGTTTAAGAAATCAATGTTTTCCTATGAGCTTTGTTACCAGGGATATGTTACTTTCCCCTTAACACATTTAAAGCACACAATTTTGTTTGTAGGCTTTCTCTGAGCAATGCTGTCGAATACATATAATGTGATCTAGTGAGAATATGTTGGAATTCTAGACAATCCATAAAATGTTGAATTCTAGCTCACATTAGAAAAAAATGTGTTTACTGATCCTAATACAACTAAATACATTGTATAATTTATCATTTAAATTTGGTGGTGCAAATAGCATTAATGACCCTATAAAAGTATGCCAGTAAATTGATGTCAAATGTTAGTGGAGAAAAAAAATGCTTCACTTCTTCCATATACCGTATATACTCGTGTATAAGTCGATCTCATGTATAAGTCAAGTGCAGTTTTGTGACCAACAATTGTGAAATATGCTATGCCTCGTGGATAAGTCAAGGGTAAAACTTGGGGCTATGAAATTCTGTGATTTTTATAATTATATACACACACACTCATACAAACACACACTCTGCATTATATATACACACACTCATACAAACACACACTCATACAAACACACATTCTGCATTATATACACACACACACTCATACAAACACACACTCTGCATTATATACACACACACACTCATACAAACACACACTCTGCATTATATACACAGACTGTGTATATAATGAAGAGTGTGTGTGAACTGGGTGGGGGGAGGGCATTTTTATTATTTAAAATTTTTTTTCATTTTAATATTATTATTTTTTAATTATTTAAAAAAAAAATTCTCCCCCCTCCCTGCTTGTTAACCGGTCAGGGAGGGGGGCTATCTTAATCCCTGGTGGTCCAGTGGCATGGGCTGTGAAGTGGGGGGGGCGGCAGGAAGCATTTATTTACCTTTCCTGCAGCTCCTGTCAGCTCCCTTCTCCTCCGTTCCGGTCAGTTCCACTGTAAGTCTCGCGGTCTGGTTGCCGCGCGGATCGTTGCCACGGCTCAGACGGCCGCGGCTCTCTAAGTTGCCATAATACAGACAGTGACTCGAGTATAAGTCGAGTGGGTGTTTTTAAGCACAAAAAATGTGCTGAAAAACTAGACTTATACTCGAGTATATAAGGTATTAAGAAATAATTGATAAAAATAAATGTGCTTGATCTTTAAGGCAGTTGTAAAATAAAAAAGTATAATAAAATAGCTTTTTATTCTCAGAGGGGTTTATATACCCAACACTGAAGAAAATGAAACTCCAAATTCAAAAATGCAGGGCAAAAGAGTTAAACTGTGACTAAATTTGATTACATATAATTTTTTCCAAATCACTTGTTGTTTTATACTATACTTTTGCTTTTATTACCGTATATTGGTTATAAATAAAACTAGTTTGTTTGTTTTTTAAATCAAATTTGGACCTTCCTGTTTTTATCTCTGAAAATTTTTACCTGGAGGATTCATACTTCAAATTACTAGGTGGGGAAGATACCACCTAAGCTATATACAGTGAGGGGAAAAAGTATTTGATCCTTATAGTTATAAATTGATTTGCGTGTCAATGAGTGAAATAAGTATTTGATCAATCAGCAAGCTTTCTGGCTCCCAGGTGTCTTTGATACAGGTAACGAGTTCAGATTAGTCACACTCTCTTAAAGGGAGTGCTCCTAATCTCAGCGTGTTACCTGTATAAAAGACACCTGTCCACAGAAGCAATCAATCAGATTCTAAACTCTCCACCATGGCCAAGACCAAAGAGTTGTCCAAGGATGTCAGGGCCAAGATTTTAGACCTACACAAGGCTGGAATAGGCTGCAAGACCATCGCCAAGCAGCTTGGTGAGAATGTGACAACAGTTGGTGCGATTATTCGCAAATGGAAGAAACACAAAATAACTGTCAGTCTCCCTCGGTCTGGTGCTCCATGCAAGATCTCACCTCGTGAAGTTTCAATGATCATGAGAACAGTGAGGAATCAGCCCAGAACTACATGGGAGAATCTAGTTAATGATCTCAAGGCAGCTGGGACCATAGTCACCAAGAAAACAATTGGTAACACACTACGCCATGAAGGACTGAAATCCTGCAACGCCCGCATGGTCCCCCAGCTCAAGAAAGCACATGTACAGGCCTGTCTGAAGTTTGCTAGTGAACATCTGAATGATTCAAAGGAGAACTGGGTGAAAGTGTTGTGGTCAGATGAGACCAAAATCAAGCTCTTTGGCATCAAGTCAACTCGCCGTGTTTGGAGGAGGAGGATTGCTGCCTATAACCCCAAGAACACCATCCCCACAGTCAAATATAGAGGTGGAAACATAATGCTTTGTGGGTGTTTTTCTGCTAAGGGGAAAGGACAACTGCACCGCATCAAAGGGAGGATGGACAGGCCATGTACCATCAAATCATGGGTGAGAACCTCCTTCCCTCAGGCAAGGCATTGTAAATGGGTCGTGGATGGGTATTCCAGCATTAAAATTACCCAAAGCACACAGCCAAGGCAATAAAGGAGTGGCTCAAGAAGAAGCAAATTAAGGTCCTGGAGTGGCCTAGCCAGTCTTCAGACCATAATCCCATAGAAAATCTGTGGAGGGAGCTGAAGGTTCGAGTTGCCAAACGTCAGCCTCGAAACCTTAATGGCTTGGAGAAGATCTGCAAAGGAGTGGGACAAAATCCCTCCTAAGATGTGTGCAAATCTGGTGGCCAACTACAAGAAATGTCTGACCTCTGTGATTGCCAACAAGGGTTTTGCAACCAAGTACACTCATTGACATGCACATCAATTTATAACTTTTTTGACATGCGTTTTTCTGGATTTTTTTGTTTGTTATTTTGTCTCTCACTGTTAAAATACACCTACCATTAAAATGATAGACTGATCATTTCTTTGTCAGTGGGAAAATGTTCAAAATCAGTAGGCGGTCAAATACTTTTCCCCCTCACTGTAGGATTGAGCATAACTTTACTGTGCTCTCCATTTGTGAGTATAACTCACTTTTATTATTTTATTATTATTTAGCTATACAGAGAGCACTATCTTCCCTTTTTATTTTTATAAAACGGCACATTAAAAGAGACCACTTCTACGAATGCTGACCATCAATACACTGCTGACTGGCTTAAGGATACCTTTCCACATAAGATTAAGACCAAGAACAAGATCAGCATATCCACAGACGGGGATTGTACTGTCCAAGCGCATATATCTGTGTAGCGGAATGAACTTGTTATTTCCTTTGTTTCGTGCTCATAGTCCCTGGATCATCTTGTTCTTACTCCTGTTCATCTGGCCGTTCGGTAAAATAGCAGCCACCTCGCATATTAACAGCATCTTGTTCGACAACCGAACAAATTACCGAACACCAGACCAGCCATATGTGGAGTATGCCACTCGTTAACCCCAGTAATCTCAGTCCACCAACCACAATAACCTGAACATTCCAAGCGGTCAGCTGGGTGGCCTCCGTTCGTATGTGCGAACACGTGGCGGCGGCCATCTTTAACCACAAACAGAGACAGCTGTTGTTGAGTGCATGGAACTAAAATCGGACACCCGACGGCGCAAACACCGCTGGGATTCAGACGAACAGAGTGGCATTCAGGGGGAGCAAACTCCCGAACAAGATACACAGAAAGAATGTCTGCACGAACAGTTCATGCCTTGTCTTTCGTGTATTTGATGCTCCCGAAAAAGAGACCGACCGCATAGCCTAATTTCATGGAACCTTTTTGGTCAGGCACCTTGTGTGCAGTCGGTCTAAACTATACCCCGCTGGCGTTTCGGCTGTGTTCTTGGGATCTGAGTGCTTTTCAGATATAGTGGGCGCTCAGACCCAAGCTACCCGGGGATATAGGACTTAACAGGGTATCTTATGGGGAACTGTATATTTTGGGGTGATTATTATTACACATGTCCTGGACCTGAGACTTAATGTAATTATGTTGTGTATTTTGTCTCACTCTACTCTACGGTCCAGTGGGGAATGCCCCTGGAATGTGTGTTTGGAAACCCCTTGCATGGGGATTCTCATAAAAGGCTGTGTGTGGCTCCATTAAAATCAGTAATACCCCCAGAGCTGAGTGTCAAGCTCCAAAAGATTGTAAGTGCATTTCCTTTCTTTTATGTTATCATCAGCATCAAAAATACTACACCATATTCCGTTTTATTTGTTCTTCTGTTTTGTATATCGTGCCATCTATATTTGAGTTGAGGACACTTGTGAAGGTACTGCTTCCCTGCATTCCCTTTCATTGTATATTGATGCTTATTGAATAAACTCTGACTTTGTGCTCTCTTTTTGAAATGTCTAATAAGGTCTTTACAGGTATGTTGACCGAAAAAAAGAAGTCTTAAAAAAAAAAAAAAACTTGTGAAGTTACATGAGCAATAGTGATAGTAATGATTCAATGATAAACAATGCAATTAATATTAAAATAACATGGAAATATCAAGGTAGAAATACAATTTTTACAGAACAGAATATGTATGCTTATCCATACATATATACTGCTGAGATTGAAATTCAAATACCAGATATATACTGCAGTAGTGATATATGTCGTAACGAATGTTGTGCAATTTATAGTCAACCTACACCCAGTCTAGGAACAGGAACCTTGGCCAGATCAAAGAGGGGGAAGTTGGGGTTCTTGTGAGTTGTTTCAGCAAATACAGAGCATGGGACAGGTCGTTTCCACCTGAAAGGTCACCAAGAGTGAATAACCACCCACTACAAACAAAAGATGAATTTTATAAGAAAATATCATTGAATTAATGTTATGTTTTGCAAATTATATGTGAAAAATATCAAGCTAAAAGTGGAAAACTGTATTTATTCATGTAAATTCATGTAAAATAGCATGTTGCTAACAAACCTACACTTCCTGTAATTTTCAGTTTGTATCTTGGTATACTGCATCACCAGACAATTCAAACACTTTCTTTCTATCCCAACCAAGGTGGAATGGTGTAAGGCAGCTAATCAATTCAAGAATATCTCAAGCTGTGGTTGGCTAAAAGCATTTTTTAACAGTAACTGTGTTCGGCTCATAAAAAACATGTGTAAAAAAAGGTTTGCAAAACACAGTGTGCATTAGGATAGCCAGATCCATGCTGACAAAGGATTCATTCTTCAAAACGTCAATTCAGAGTTAAAATTATAATGATATAGATGACAATGATATGAATCTACAGTGAATATTGCTTTAAAATGATTTTAACGAATGTTAAATGGAAACAAAATACAAATCAGTTTAGTAGATATATCCTCAATAAAAACATGCATGCATTTAATTATTCACTTTTTTTATTGGGGGTATATCTAAAACAGTTCACAAAAGTTGCAGATCTCTTGTCTGAAGCATTTGCAAGCCCTCCCTTTATTACCCAACCAAGACATTCGGTGGTTGTCCAATCACAGGCTTCCCAATACAGTTCAATGAGAAGTCTTTGCAAGGCAGGTGCTCTGAGCAGTTGCTGCCTCTTAAGTATAGTTCCACTGAGCTAAACAAACCAGGGGTTAATTCATAAAAGTGTCACTTTATATTGAAATTTACACTTCAGAAAGCTGAAGTACTTTAGGACTATCGAGTGTCCCTTTAAAGTAATACAACTACTTTAACACTATGCAGACCGTGCTTGGACAAATACCTTGTTATTATGATCATATTCTATAATACAGATTAAGGAACAGTGCACACACATAAATATACAGTTTAGAATTCTACAAGGCTACTTAAAATCTGATATCTCAGCAAACAAAAATGGGGATTTAGTTCCACCATAAGGCCGTATAGTGTTAAGCCCACCACTACAACACAGTACCCCAATATCGGTGGGTCCTACACTTATTTTAACATGGGAGACAAACCACTATTTAAATAGTGGCAGTTCTAAATTAATAAAGATTAAATAAAAGTGCATTAAAGGAATCTATTGTAAGTGCATTGTTAATATATATCATTCAAAATGTGAAACAATTCAGAGCACATGCTCTTCCTTAATCTGTATTGTGTATACATTTTGGTCTTTACGGCCGCACCACTGCTGAGAAATGCATGTTACAGGTATGCCCCCAATCTCCATTGTTTCTAGTCATGATACTCCATTGATTTAGAAGGTAAAGGCATTAAGGTAACAACTATATATAACATCTATCATTATTTTACTACAAAAGCTCCTTAATTTCGTCTGTTCTATAACATTGTGTTGAAAGAATAAGAATATCCAACACCTTTAAGTCTACAGATCCTCTTTTAAGGTGCCAAACAGGCCATAAAATAGTGTCCTCTATTTTTTGGAACATTAAAAAAATATAACAAACTGTATTAAAAAATTGATTGGGTCTACATCTGCACCACCCACAACCCCCTTTTGTTATTCACAAAAACATTGATATTCACATGTACCTATAATAATGTACACTATTACAGTGCATTCAAAAACACACGTATGGACACAAATACAAAGACACACACATTGACATGCATACACACAAACTCATAGACACACAGACCAATACACACAAAGACATTACTATACACACTTACAATTGTATCCTTACACATACTTTAATTTTTATTTTAATAAATAATGGGGAAAAAAATTCTCAAAACTTGTTCTTTATGACATTTTCACATACAAAGTTGGATATCAAAGTCATCCAACCAAACAACACAAATACATAATTCATCAGTAAGGGCCATAAACTGTTTTTTTCATCTGTAATTTATCAAGATAAAATTTTATATTATGTCTTACATATGAAGCATTATTCTTACAAAAGAGAAAAACAAAGACAAAGACAAAACCTGCGTGACCAAGTATGGGTCCCCTCGCATTATGTTAAAAAACCTTAAAAGATAAAGAATTAAACATTAATCCTATCAGGGTAGGAACTAAGCCAAGGAACCCATATTTTTTTATATGAACCAAATCTTTGAAAAGCTGAGAAAAAAACCTTTTTCCATCAGACACTGAAAATTCATTTGATTCACTACCGCTATCAGAGGGATTTCTTGTTTTTTCTTCCACATTCTTGAAATAACCAGTTTCATAGCCATGAAAAACTGAATAATACAAAATTTGCCATTTTTATTAATGTTATCTAAATTTAAATGTAAAATAGTTTTTTCTGGCGATACCTATATTTTCAGCTTTAAATTATCTGAGAAGATTTGAAAGAGCTTAGTATTAATATAGAACTAGTATTTTTTAATAATAGTGAGGTCCACCCAGTCTACCTGTTCTTATCTCCTCATCCGTGGAGTCCAGTGGGGAGCTGCTGGATTAGTCATGTGCATGGCCAGCCTTAGGGATGTGTGAGCTGTGCAGCCGCACAGGTCGCCATGGCAGCTCACACACACATGGCCGAATGACAGCTGTGTGGGTGGAGCTAAAGCAGGTACCCTGGTGGAGGATTTCATTATTCCCCACCTTGGACCATGAAAGAAAAGGCGGTGGGGCTTATCGAGTGACATGGGCCTGGCTTGATGAGATGCAGTGGCGAGGCTACACTTGCAGCGGGGCAGAGCTAAAACCACCATTTGATGGCTGGTAACTGCTGAACATCAAGGGGGAAGCAGGAAGGAGTCCTTGCTTCCGCAACAACTTATCTCCAGGAACTGCACTTCCTCCAATCCCCCCTTCCAGCCCACAATGGAAATAGGTAACTGTTTGTCTGTATGTGTGACTGTCTGCCTATTTGTCATTGTCTGTGTGACTGTAACTGCGTGTGTGTGTGTATGTGTGACTGTCTGTGTCACTGTCTTTGTGTCACTGTCTGCCTGTGTGTGTGTGACTGTATGCCTGTGTGACACTGTCAGCCTGTGTGTGACTGCCTGTGTGATTTTAACTGTGTTTGTGTGTGTGTGTGTGTGTGTGTGTGTCTGAGTGACTGTATGCCTGTAACTGAGTGTCTGTGTGTGTGACTGTCTGCCTGTAACTGTGTGTCTGTGTGACTGTCTGCCTGTACCTGTGTGTATGACTGTCTCCTGTAACTGAGCGTGCGTAACTGTCTGCTTGTACCTGTGTGTGTGTGATTGTATGCCTGCAACTGAGTGTGTGTGTGTATGTGTGTGTGTGTGACTGTCTGCCTATAATGCCGAGGAGGCAGCTTGGCATCTCTGGCTTGCACTTCTGTTGGCTGCTCACCATAAGTAGCTGTCTTCCGCACTCAGGCCAATCAGTGCATTGCCACAGATTACCAGCGGAAATCTCTAACACTAAAAATGCCTGAGCTCCTGAGACAGTTACTTATAGTTTGCACCTGGTGAAGGGGCAGACCAGATTCCCAGCACACTGGATCACAAGAGGTATCAGCACTGGCCTCTCACTGCAAGGTAACCAGTAAGGGGGAATAAATATTTATTTTTAAATCATTATTAATATAGTAAATCCCCTATACAAACACTACACTCCTATACACACACACACATACATGGATGTGGTGTATGACCTTGGGGAGGGGGCGCTGTGAAGATTTTTCGCACAGGGCACCTAATGGCAAAGGCCGGCCTTGGTCATGTGCACTGCTATCCCAGCAAGGTATTTAGGATTTGTGCTGCCCTAGGCAGGACAGTGCTCGGGCACCCCCCCAATTTGAATTTCCCCCACCCCTTCCTGTCAAGGCCACACTTTGACTGACAGACACACACACAGACACATACACACACTTACAGACACACACACACACTTACAGACACACACTTACAGACACACACACATTCACTCACAGACACACACACACAGAGACATTTGTACCAACACTCACAAACTAATATTTTTTTTATTTTATTTTCATCCACCCAGCCTCCATGGGAGAGCTGGAGTGTATTGCTTACCTGCAGTCAAGTAGTGCTGCTGATCGGGTAGGCAGGGGGCGGACAGGCTGAGTAGGCGGCACTTAGTGATGCCGGGAGCCGGTCTGACGTCATATTCCGGCTCCCAGCTTCATTAAGTGGCGCGGAGGGAACTGAGCAGGAAGAGCTCAGGTGAGTATGCTCCCTCGCTGCCCACTGCCTGCCGCCAGCCTTGGGGGGGCTCAAAAGTGGCCAGCCAGCCAGCTCTTGAGCCCCCAGGACAAGAGGCAAACAAGGGATCTGCCTGGGAGTTTGGGCGTGGCTTTTTTTGCCACCCCCTGCAAAGTGCCGCCCAAGGAAGATGCCTTGTTTGCCTCGCGATAGACACGTCCCTGATCCCAGCTCCTATTGCTCTGTACTGTTGCTGTGTCTAGGATGATGTAATATGCTGGCTCCAGCATCCGTATGGGGCATGCAAGGGAGCTGGTAAACCAGTGCAGTGTGATCCGAGCAGCTACTTCGGCACCAGCATCCAAAGCACCCACAGTACCGCTGCACCGTAGGCACCTGCCATGTAACACCCCCACGAGCAACGTTCTGGCCTGCTCAGACGGCCTGCTTTAGAACCTAAAAAGAGTTATTTATTACTTAACTCCAAATTATACTAGATTAAAATCCATACAGCAAACCGGAGGCTAAAATAGCTGATCTGCCAACATTCTCCAAATCACCTTAAGGACACAACTTCTGGAATAAAAGGGAATCATGACAAAATATTTCCATCATGTGTCCTTAAGGAGTTAAAGGTTGAATACTTTACCTTCAATTTTGCAATTCAGATTTTAATTTGCTACAATTCATGGTTTAGTGAATAGCCCTTTATGTTACAGTATATGAAGTATATTTTGTATGAAGCAACAATACCTAAATGCAGCGTATATAAAAGTGGAAGGACGGAAGGCCAATGGGTAATTTGTGAAAGAAATATTTAATGGAAATGTTGCTAGATGCCTGGCTTAATCTTTCTGCATAAGTGGTTGGAACAGATGCAGAAAACACCTGCTACGTGTATTATACCATTCATACAGCCCAATGAAATCTTAACTGGCCCCACGATAAGGAGGATTGATATCTGTATTAGGAATTTCATGTTTATCAAAAGACCTATAAGGTTTTTAACTGTGTTTATGAAGGAAGCATTTTAACAAATATAGCACTGGTACAAGAGGGAATGACTGGAAATTTGAGACTGGAATACAATATATTTTTACATAGTCTTGAAGGATTCCAAACTAAGTTTTAGATACTGGGTTGGAAGCTATTCTTAAATTCTACGTCTCAGCATATATTACATTTATATTTACTCAGTGCTTCAGATATTGTGATAATATTTGGCTTTTTTGATATGATGGTGATGATGATATGTTGGCAATTCCCAAATCTCTTTCTACTTCGATCTCTTGTTTTCATCCACATCTAATGTCTTCAACTTGATCTTATTCATTGCATGATCATTTAATAATCTAACGAATAAAGAGTAACAAGTAAGGTTCTCCCGAAGGTGTGGAGGTCTCAGCGGTGTTCACCTATTTGAGTGTCCGATTTTAGTTCCAGACACTCGACGGCAAACACCGCAGTTCGGGAGTTAAAATGGCCGCGAACACGTGGAAGTCTTGAAATGGCGGCTGTGCTTACAGTTCTCATAGCGTTCGTGCGGTTTTTCGACGAAAATGCCCATCAAGCAGGGAGGTAAATTATTCTCAATTTAGAGTCAGGGTGGCCTGTTAGTGGTTAGCAAGCATTCGCATGGAGAATGCTTGTAAAGTCCCGAACTGCATTTTAATCCATAAGTCTTTTCCAGGCAAACTGTTCTTTTTGTTACATGGCTCCCCTTTTGTGGGACACCCCGGCAGACCCGGATTGATCCTTTTCGAGTCACCGTGGGGCTGTCCGGACTTTGGTTAGGGCATCAGTTTGTCTGGACAGGCCATCCGTGTTCCCGTTGAATTTACCAGGCCGATATTGTATGGAAAAGTTATATGGTTGTAACGCCAGGCTCCATCGTAATAAACGGCCATTATCTCCGGCCACGCGGTTCAACCACATGAGGGGGTTATGGTCAGTGATGAGGGTGAACTCCTGACCATACAAATATGGAGTCAATTTCTTTAGGGCCCAGACCAGGGCTAAACATTCTTTCTCCACTGCCCCGTAATTCACTTCTCTGGGTAACAATTTTCTGCTTAGGTACGCGACAGGGTGTTCTCCACCATCTTCCCCGATCTGGCTTAAAACTGCCCCCAGTCCATACATGGAGGCATCTCTGTGGATGACAAATCTTTTGTTAGGGACTGGGGCAGACAGCACGGGAGCGTTGATCAATGCGTTCTTTAATGTCTGAAATGCTGTTTCACAGGCGGGAGACCACAGGACTATCCTAGGTAAATTATTTTTGGTCAGATCTGTCAAGGGCTTGGCGATACTACTATAGTCTGGGACAAATTTTCTGTAGTACCCTGCCGTACCTAGGAAGGCCAGTACCTGGGTCTTGGTGTGGGGTGTGGGCCAATTAGCCACGGCCTCAACCTTGGCTGGCTCCGGCCGTTGTTTCCCACATCCCACCTGGTGTCCCAGATACTGTACTTCGGCCATGCCAAAGTGACATTTTTCTGGCTTCAGAGTGAGGCCTGCAGCCTTAATCTGGTCCAGTACGGCCCCTACATGTTGGAGGTGCTCTCCCCAAGTTTCGCTGTAGATCGCTATGTCATCCAGGTACGCACAAGTGAAATCCTGGAAGCCATCAAGGAGTCTGTCCACCAAGCGTTGGAAGGTAGCTGGGGCGTTCTTCATCCCGAATGGCATGACCTTAAATTGGTACAAACCAAACGGGGTGACGAAGGCCGACTTGGGGACAGCCTCCTTGGCTAGGGGGATCTGCCAATACCCTTTGCACAGATCAATGGTAGTCAGATATCTCCCCCTAGCAATGCGATCTAGGAGCTCGTCTACTCGGGGCATGGGATATGCATCGGTCACTGTACGATCATTAAGGCGTCTATAGTCGACGCAGAACCTGGTAGTCCCGTCCTTTTTGGGTACCAGTACTACGGGTGAGGCTCATGGGCTGTCTGAGGGTTCTATGACCCCTAACTTAAGCATTTCTTGGATCTCTTTCCTCATCTCTTCTTTAACTGCCTCCGGGATCCTGTAGGGAGTCTGTCTAAGTGGAGTCTGCCCTGGGGATAGCTTGTTTCTGGGGGACTAACTTATTTAAAAATCAGCCCATTCGGTTCAGCCGTTCGGGAGATATGGGACTTAGAAGTTTTGACCGACCGCACGGGCAAAGTAGCCGAAAACAGTTCCATGAATTCTGGACCTGCAGTCGGTCTTAGAACATGTGTAAAAACTCCCGAACGGCCGGCCATCCGCATGCCATCTTGGGTTTGCTGAAATCCCCATCCGTTGCTGAGTCTTTCTACCGAATGCCTGGTCGTTCGGTAGTTTTGGCGAGGTTCTCCCGAAGGTGTGGAGGTCTCAGCGGTGTTCACCTATTTGAGTGTCCGATTTTAGTTCCAGACACTCAACGGCAAACACCGCTGTACGGGAGTTAAAATGGCCGCGAACACGTGGAAGTCCCGAAATGGCGGCTGTGCTTACAGTTCTCATAGCGTTCGTGTGGTTTTTGACGAAAATGCCCATCAAGCAGGGAGGTAAATTATTCTCAATTTAGAGTCAGGGTGGCCTGTTAGTGGTTAGCAAGCATTCGCATGGAGAATGCTTGTAATGTCCTGAACTGCATTTTAATCCATAAGTCTTTTCCAGGCAAACTGTTCTTTTTGTTACAGCTGTAAAATTTAAAGAAAAACTACCCCTACTTGATAGGTCATTTGCTATTTCCCTTTCCAATCATTTTACAACACACTTTTAATACTGTATCAACATCTCCATTTAACAGTTTTTGTTATATAAATTAAAATGTTTAATAATCATATCTGCATACTTAGTATATATATATATATATATATATAAACTTATTTATATATGTTTGTTGTATATTTCCAAAGATAACCGGAAAAAAAATAACATGAAAGCACAAAAGCATGGCACTCTGTTGTGGCTCCAAAGATTTTTATAACCACAATAATTTGTATTACCAACTTGCTTTTCTGTTGTTCACTTCTATACGGATAAGTAAGACTAAAAATAAAGCAAAATTAAATACATTACAAAATATGCATTTAATATTTCAGTAGCCATAATCTTAAAATAAAATTAGTTAAAGGAACACTGATTCCTGAAGTGCCCTGGTGCTCCCCCATTGCGAGTAATCAAACAGTTTTTGAAAGACTTTTTACCTGGTTTCCGCTGGGTGCAGCTCCATGCCTCCACTACCAATGCCTGAGTTCCCAACTAATGGAACTATTGGAACTTTCCAAGAAGTACTTAGCTCACTGGCTGCAAGCATCAGCTGATCAATCACAGCCAATGAGCTAAGCCCAGAGGTGCAGGAGAGCTAACAGAACTTCCCGCTTAGGCGCTCTTGGATTAGTAGTGGAGGTGGGGTGGGGTGGGGTGGGGTTGGAGTGGTGTCTGGCAAACCAGGAAAAAGTCAAAGCCTTCAAAAATGGTTTTGATAGCCCTGTTGATAATAATAGATTGCTGTAACTTGCAAAGCTTTTTAATGAAGACAAAAAACACATTTGGCAACTTATTTTTTTTTTTTGGGGGTGGGGTGTCAAAAACGTCCAACGACTCTATGTTTGTAAAGAATAAAAATTATTTTTACTTTTGTCAATAAGTTTATGAATTTAAAAAAGGGGTTTTCATTCTATAAGTGTAGCAAACATCATGGAAATTGCTGGCTGACTGAGACACTTTGGGGATTTGTCCCACAATTTACCAGTACCAGTAGACACCAACGATACACCTTATTCATGTAGGATTTCAAAAAAAGGAGAAATAACACAGCATAAATTGTATGTGAAATAGTCATTGCAAAAATAAGCATTTTCTACTCACAGCAATAATGAAGCAGCCCTTTACCAGACGGCATAGAATCTGAATATAAGAATGACCACAGACCACACTCACTTTTTTAGCTTTATAAACTACACTTTTGTCAGCTTTCATATGGTATTGATGTGAAGTTTAGAATGTTTAGTTTAGAATATTTACACCAGATCTCAGTTTAGGATTTGAATGAACTAATGCCAAACAGTGGACTGAGCAAGGCAGTCCTTTTGAGCTTGGTACCAGTTTTTGTTCATGGTTTGAAATCGTCCTGAGACTTTCACGCTAAACATTAAATTGCGGAGTGAATTATACATGTGAAAACTTTCCATTGATTTAAGTAAATTCTCAAATATATTGCTGTATTACATCTATATTTATATATATATCCTACAGCAGATTTTACAATTAACTTGCCCAGGACACCAGCTCTAAAATTGTATTTCCACAACTGCATTCATTAATTCATAAAAAAAAATAATCATATCTTCTAAACTGTCTGGCAAGACATTCAATGTGTTTGAGAAAGCGAATGAGGCAAAGTAAAATGGATGCCAGGGGCTTAGAATTATCAAAGGGATTCAAGGTCAAAGGGTCAATGCACAGAGGCAACACAGAGCTGGAATTAATTATTTACTTGCATTTTTTGTTACCAATTTCCACTTTTATATCTGTGTAAGTGCCAGAGGGGTGCACTGCCCATCACAAAGCAATGTGTTAAACTCTTCTGTGGAACTGAAAGGGTAGGATGGAATGGAGGTCTGATATAAATATAAATCATGCATGATGCATTAGTAAATAATGTATACTGCACCATTTAGTAGCATTTTGTAAGTAAATGCTAATATGACTGAGGTCCACCTTTATTGTCTTTAGCATCATTAACATCTTCATGCTTTCATTGAGCACTTACATGATGCAATATATTTGCTGTGTGCTTCATGCATATACTTACATTACCATTATTATTTTATGTGGTCACTTATAATTTATCCAATTAACAGGATTCACAAATACAAGGCAGAGCAAAGCGTCTTTCATCTCTCACAGATCACACGCAAGGACGCAGTGATGATTGTAAGCCAAGCTTTGTGATCACAGAGATCACGTTAATCGCTTTTTATGCAATAACTTACAAACAATATCATAACGTGAATGATTAATGAGAAATTAGCTGCAGAAATTTTGTCCGCCTGCATGTGTGTAAATGAGGAAGAAATAATAGAAATAACAAATGTTGCTGGATCGAAATCTTTTTTATTTTTTACTGGTAACACGGTTATTTTCCAAATTGTTTATCGTTGGGAATTTAGTGATGAATTGACATTTTTTGGGACAAAATGGAAAAATTCTCCATATTAGTGTATAATGTTTGTTTGAGCTTTAAAAAACCCTCTTCATGTTTCTTATTTTTGTCGCATGCACAAAATCTGTCTGAACTGGAACTCAACTTGGACGAAATGTGGTTAGTGAGAACCAAAATGTTTTTTTGTTGTGCAGAGTTTAGAACATACCAAGTCTAGAACATACCAAGGTGGGATTGAGTTATGTTACAAACAGTTACAGTACAAACAAACAAATAGGGCTATTAATTAAACTTCATATGTCTAGCACATTGAACTTGAATGGCAAAATTGAGACTTGCATAGCTGAGTTGGAGAATTTTTTAAGATCAAGTTAGCCTCAGTTGGGCCATTTGGATTTAATTCTCTAAAATTCTATGTTATTAACCATGAAAGTTGAAGAGTGATTTTTATACTACCATTTCCTAATTGGAGAGCAAAATTTCTTTACGATTTACCCATGTGGTGGCCCATACACTTAGGGCCACACAATCAGTATTACTGGACAGGGGTCCGTTCTGATGCCATGGACATTTAACAGCAAGACCCTGTGGTATCGGATGCAGAAAAACTCCTGCAGAAAAAAGTTAACCTAACATGAGGATGACCGCAAATATAAACATTATTACCTGTGTATGTGTATGTATCTGTGTGTCAAGTGCATTTGTCACTGTGTGTATCTGAGTGTGTGTATATGTGTGTCAGTGTGTATGTAAGTGTGTGTATCTGAGTGTGTGTATTTGCCAGTGTGTGTGTGTATCTATCTGTATGTCCATGTGTGCATGTATCACTGTGTGTATCTGTGTCAGTGTCTGGATCTGAGTGTGTGTATGTGCCAGTGTGTGTATCTGTGTCAGTGTGTTTGTGCCAGTATATGTATCTATATGTCAAGCTGTGTTTTGTCTCAGTGTATGTACCTGTGTGTCATTATATTTGTCAGTGTGTGCATCTAAGTGTGTATGTATGTGCCATGGTGTGTATTTGTTTGTATCTGGCAGTGTGTGTATTTGCCAGTGTGTGCATCTGTGTCAGTGTGCCAGTGCCAGTGTGTATCTAAGTGTATATGTGTCAGTATGCCTATCTTTGTGTCAGTGTATGTATCTGTGTGTGTATGTGTCTGTGTGTGTATCTGTGTGCCAGTGTATGTGTGTCTAAGTGTGTGTGTATATTTGTGCCAGTGTGTGTGTACCTGTGTATGTATGTTCAGTGTGTCACTGTATCTGTCAGTGTGTGTACCTGAGTGTGTGTATCTTTGTGCCAGTGTGTGTATCTGTCTGTGTGTGAATCTGTGTGTGTGTGTGTGTGCCAGTGTGTGTATTTGAATGTGTGTGTATCTGTGTGAATCTGTGTGTACATGCCAGTGTGTGTATTTGTCGGTGTGTGTGTATCTGTGTGTCAGTGTGTATATCTGAGGGGGTGTGTATGTCCAAATGTGTGTTTCAGAGTGTGTATGTGTGTTTATCTGTGTGTCAGTGTGTATATGACTGTGTGTGTGTGTGTGCTGCAGTGTGTTACTGTTTGTTAATGTGTATGTATATTATTATTATTATTATTATTATTATTATGATATTTATAGAGCGCCGTCAAATTCCGCAGTGCTTTACAATGGGTGGACAGACATGTAGTTGTAACCAGACAAGTTGGACACACAAGAACAAAGGGGTTGAGGGCCCTGCTCAATGAGCTTACATGCTAGAGGGAGTGGGGTAAAATGACACAAAAAGGTAAGGATAGTATTAGACTAGTGACAGTTTCAGAAGAGGAATCAGTCAGGAGCTATTAACAGTTTAATTGATACGCTTTTATGAAGAAGTGGGTTTTTAACGATTTTTTGAAGGAGTGGAGACTGGGTGAGCATCTAACGGAGGAGGGAAGCGAGTTCCACAGGAATGGTGCAGCCCTCGAGAAATCTTGAAGGCGAGCATCAGAGGTGGGAGTACGGACAGAAGATAGACGTAAGTCTTCAGCAGATCGTAAGGGCCTAGACGGGACATACTTGTGTATAAGGGAGGATAGATAGGTGGGAGCAGCATTATGTAGAGATTTGAAAGCAAAAACCAGAATTTTAAATTGAGCTCTATATTTTATAGGAAGCCAATGTAGGGCCTGACAGAAGGGTGAGGCATGGGAGGTGCGGGCGGACAGGAAGATGAGCCTCGCCGCCGGATTCATTATGGACTGTAACGGCGCAAGTTGGGAGCACGTAAGACCACTGAGAAGCGGATTACAGTAGTCAAGGCGAGAAAGGACAGTGGAATGGACAAACACCTTAGTCGCATCTGGCTTTAAGTAGGGGCGGATGCGCACAATGTTTTTTAGATGAAAATGACAGGATTTGGCGATAAATTGAACATGAGGCTTGAAGGAGAGAAGAGAACACCTAGGCAGCGAGCCTGCGTGGTGGAGCTGATGGTAGCACCGTTGACTTGGAGGGAGACAGACACAGGAATAACCACACTTGAGGGAGGAAAGACCAGAATTTCAGTTTTGGTCAAGTTTAGTTTAAGGAAGTGGGCAGCCATCCAGTAAGAAACAGCAGAGAGGCAGTCAGAGACACTAGTCAAGAGGGACGGGGAGAGATCAGGAGAGGACAGGTAGATTTGCCTGTCATCTGCATAGAAATGATATTGGAAGCCAAAGGAGCTAATGAGTTAACTAAGGGAGGCAGTATAGATGGAGAACATTAGGGGACCAAGGACTGAACCTTGGGGTACACCAACAGAGAGGAGTTGGGGAGAAGAAGCAGAGCCAGAGAAAGAAACACTAAAAGAGCACTGGGAGAGACAGGAGGAGCACCAGGAGAGACTAATATCTTGTAGACCGATATTGCGGAGGATGAGAAGAAGCTGTTGATGATCAACAGTGTCAAAAGCCGCAGGCAGGTCAAGGAGAAATAGGATAGAGTAGTGACCACGAGATTTTGAAGCGAGTAAATCATTGGATACTTTGGTCAATGCCGTTTCCACAGAGTGCTTAGCGCGGAAACCAGACTGAAGCGGGTCTAGCAGAGAGTTGGACTCGAGGAAGTCTGTCAATCTCGCATACACAATTTTTTCAAGGATCTTGGATGCAAAAGGCAGTAGCGAGATAGGACAATAGTTGGATGGGGAGTTAGGGTCAAGATTGGGCTTCTTTAGAATTGGGGTTACAGTTGCATGTTTGAAGGGCAATGGAAATATACCAGAGGAGAGAGAGAGATTGAGAATTTTAGTGAGAGATGGAGAAAGAGAAGAAGACAGAGTACGGATGAGATGCTAGGGAATTAGATCTAGGGAGTAGGTGGTGGGGCGGGAGGACTGGAGCATAGCAGAAACCTCTTCCAATGTAGCGGGTGCGAATGAACATAGAACAGCAGAGGGAGTGAAGTTAGGGGAAGTATTGTAAGGGGAAGAAGAAAGATGAGAGATCTCTTCTCTCATTGTAGAGATCTTGTCAGTGAAGTGAGTTGCAAAGTCTGAGGCGGTCAAGTTAGTAGGTGGAGGAGGAACAGCAGGGCGAAGAAGAGAGTTAAATGTGTGAAATAGTCGTATATATATATATATGTGTGTATGTGCAGACATCCCAGCAACCAAACACACCCTGCAAACAAAACATGACATACAAAGACACTCCTATACTCCTATACACGCCCTTCACTCAAACATCAGTACTACACACAAATGTACATCCATATTTAAAATCCAACACTACACGTAAATGCAAACATAACATACAAACATACCAATGTATTAAAATTCTAAAATAATATACAAACACCAACTCTACTCACAGAAGCACATCTGCCCGTAAGTACTACAGTCTGTTTACTATCTGTAGAGAAAAAGAAGACATTACGCTCTGTTAATTAAAAGGTTTGTGCTACAGTGCAAATTATTTTCGGAGGGTTCCACAATGTTGGTAAACTATGTCAAACGGTTCCACGGCAAAAAGAATTTGGGTACCTCTGCCATATATGTTTAATTAGCTATACTATTGTAATTGTATATATATTACATTCTATATAAAGATGTCCTGGAATAGATGTTATTATTGATTTGAAAGATCAAATTTATTTAACAAGAAACATATGCAAACTTTATTCTTACACAGCATGGAGATACATTAGTTTAATATGTTTAAATTGCCACTATTTGCATTAAAATATGTTCACTGCTACATGACCGTCTTGGTTTGAGCCATATTTTGTTTATATTGTTTCTAGTGTTCCATAATAAATATATTCATGCTGCAAATGTCTTCCAGAGATGCAAGTTCGCGATCTCTGCCTACGTTCACTGGGTCAATTATGGACACAGTTGCTGGGCACCGTTTTGAAGGAGTTAATTTTATATTCTTCATTTTACACCTTGATTGTATCCCAACAACCTGCAGATGATGTGGAACTAATCTTACAGCTGTGTTCTGTGGAATTAATTATCATGATGATGATGGTTTGTACCACAAACATACAACTAGATAATGTGTCATATTAGAGATAGATACTTATGGTAAGATATGACTTTAAATACTATCTGAGAGATAGTGTTACGAGATACCTGAGAGAAAGTTAAAGGAACACTATAGGGTCAGGAACACAAACATGTATTTCTGACCCTATAGTGTTAAAACCACCATCTAGCCCCCCTGGGCTCCTCATGCCTCCCTAAATATCTCAAAATTTTACTTGTATTCAAGCCTGAAGCTGTAGCTCTGCATGCTGTTTGCCTCAGAAAAACAAGCTGTCTGCTGATATCATCAGAAGTGGTGGCCTAATCCAATCACAATGCTTCTCCATTGGATTGGCTGAGACTGAAAAGGAGGCATATCAGGGGCAGAGCCAGCACAATTCAAACACAGCCCTGGCCAATCAGCATCTCCTCATAGAGATTAATTGAATCAATGAATCTCTATGAGGAAAGTTCAGTGTCTGCATGCAGAGGGAGGAGATACTGAATGTATTTTAGGCAGCCATTAACCAGGAAGGTTCTCCAACAGCTATCTGAGGAGTGGCCACTGAAGTTATCAGTAGGCTGTAATGTAAATACTGCATTTTCTCTGAAAAGACAGTGTTTACAGCAAAAAGCCTAAAGGTAATGATTCTACTCACCAGAACAAATTCAATAAGCTGTAGTTGTTCTGGTGACTATAGTGTCCCTTTAATGTATTAACTCATCTTCTTTGTGAGGAACGTTATTAATCAGCTGGCAAGACTCAACAAGATAACTTTGATTTTTAAGGACATCAACGTATTTTCATTCAACCAAAATTATCCTTAACCACTGATAATATTGTTCTGAATACAGGGAGTGCAGAATTATTAGGCAAGTTGTATTTTTGAGGATTAATTTTATTATTGAACAACAACCATGTTCTCAATGAACCCAAAAAACTCATTAATATCAAAGCTGAATATTTTTGGAAGTAGTTTTTAGTTTGTTTTTAGTTTTAGCTATGTTAGGGGGATATCTGTGTGTGCAGGTGACTATTACTGTGCATAATTATTAGGCAACTTAACAAAAAACAAATATATACCCATTTCAATTATTTATTATTACCAGTGAAACCAATATAACATCTCAACATTCACAAATATACATTTCTGACATTCAAAAACAAAACAAAAACAAATCAGTGACCAATATAGCCACCTTTCTTTGCAAGGACACTCAAAAGCCTGCCATCCATGGATTCTGTCAGTGTTTTGATCTGTTCACCATCAACATTGCGTGCAGCAGCAACCACAGCCTCCCAGACACTGTTCAGAGAGGTGTACTGTTTTCCCTCCTTGTAAATCTCACATTTGATGATGGACCACAGTACTGGAGACCGTATCTTCAGAAGGATATTGATACCTTAGAGAGGGTTCAGAGAAGGGCTACTAAACTGGTTCATGGATTGCGGGATAAAACTTACCAGGAAAGGTT
Organism: Pelobates cultripes; assembly: GCA_933207985.1. Taxonomy (NCBI): domain Eukaryota; kingdom Metazoa; phylum Chordata; class Amphibia; order Anura; family Pelobatidae; genus Pelobates; species Pelobates cultripes. The sequence continues at coordinate 276,463,728 of OW240915.1, read as the reverse complement.
AAAGGATCTTAACATGTATAGCTTGGAGGAAAGACGAGACACGGGGGATATGATAGAAACATTTAAATATATAAAGGGAATCAACACAGTAAAGGAGGAGACTATATTTAAAAGAAGAAAAACTACCACAACAAGAGGACATAGTCTTAAATTAGAGGGACAAAGGTTTAAAAATAATATCAGGAAGTATTACTTTACTGAGAGGGTAGTGGATGCATAGAATAGCCTTCCAGCTGAAGTGGTAGAGGTTAACACAGTAAAGGAGTTTAAGCATGCATGGGATAGGCATAAGGCTATCCTAACTATAAGATAAGGCTAGGGACTAATGAAAGTTTTTAGAAAATTGGGCAGACTAGATGGGCCGAATGGTTCTTATCTGCCGTCACATTCTATGTTTCTATGTTTCTATGACCACAGGTTCTCAATGGGGTTCAGATCAGGTGAACAAGGAGGCCATGTCATTAGATTTCCTTCTTTTATACCCTTTCTTGCCAGCCATGCGGTGGAGTACTTGGACGCGTGTGATGGAGCATTGTCCTGCATAAAAATCATGTTTTTCTTGAAGGATGCAGACTTCTTCCTGTACCACTGCTTGAAGAAGGTGTCTTCCAGGAACTGGCAGTAGGACTGGGAGTTGAGCTTGACTCCATCCTCAACCCGAAAAGGCCCCACAAGCTCATCTTTGATGATACCAGCCCAAACCAGTACTCCACCTCCACCTTGCTGGCGTCTGAGTCGGACTGGAGCTCTCTGCCCTTTACCAATCCAGCCACGGGCCCATCCATCTGGCCCATCAAGACTCACTCTCATTTCATCAGTCCATAAAACCTTAGAAAAATCAGTCTTGAGATATTTCTTGGCCCAGTCTTGACATTTCAGTTTGTGTGTCTTGTTCAGTGGTGGTCGTCTTTCAGCCTTTCTTACCTTGGCCATGTCTCTGAGTATTGCACACCTTGTGCTTTTGGGCACTCCAGTGATGTTGCAGCTCTGAAATATGGCCAAACTGGTGGCAAGTGGCATCGTGGCAGCTGCACGCTTGACTTTTCTCAGTTCATGGGCAGTTATTTTGCGCCTTGGTTTTTCCACACGCTTCTTGCGACCCTGTTGACTATTTTGAATGAAACGCTTGATTGTTCGATGATCACGCTTCAGAAGCTTTGCAATTTTAAGAGTGCTGCATCCCTCTGCAAGATATCTCACTATTTTTGACTTTTCTGAGCCTGTCAAGTCCTTCTTTGACCCATTTTGCCAAAGGAAAGGAAGTTGCCTAATAATTATGCACACCTGATATAGGGTGTTGATGTCATTAGACCACACCCCTTCTCATTACAGAGATGCACATCACCTAATATGCTTAATTGGTAGTAGGCTTTCGAGCCTATACAGCTTGGAGTAAGACAATATGCATAAAAAGGATGATGTGGTCAAAATACTAATTTGCCTAATAATTCTGCACTCCCTGTACTGCCAAGGAAAGATTTATTTATTATTTATTTATATTTTATTTATAATTTATTTATTTTATTTATAAAATATTTTACCAGGAAAGATACATTGAGATTTCTCTTGTTTTCAAGTATGTCCTGGGTCCACAAATCATTGCATTGTTATATTGCAATGATCATTAAATTCAGAATGTAATGCCTACATGAAAGACTAAAGAAACCAGACAAAATAGGTGGATTCCGTGTCTGAAGATTCCCTTCAACCCCCAACATCGAAGAGAGATCACGAATGTGCCTTTCTTTAACAAAAATTTATGTTATTTTTAAGCAAGATTGAAAATACTCTTTGTTATATTAAAGATCTAAGGAAGCGCTACTATCATAAATTCCTGGCGTTCTCGTCCAGATAGCCGTACAGTTTCTATCATTTCATGCATAGAATGAATAACGTAAGATTCCTATTACTATTTCTCTAGGAGGAAAATTACTTTGTGATTTGAAAAAGTTCATCATATCCCCAAGAAGCCAAGTGATGTTCCTGAACTTCATTAAGCAGATCCTGATAAGCAATATGTTTTTTTATTTGGATACAAATTTGGAAGGACTGGAAAATGATCCTCCACCAGGCACACTCCAAAAGTTTATAGTTGGTGAACTACATTATCTAAAGTCTTGCGGAGGGTGAGAAAAATAACAGCATGCACAAACTGCTGTTTATAAACATAATAATAATAATAATAATAATAATTACCAAAATAAAAGCCTACAGACAAAAAAAACACTGATATTCTATCTAGAGACTGGAGTTATCTATTGATATAGATGATGAATAGGAAGAGACTCCTGGCCCTGAAGTGATTGCAATGTGCCAGACATCAGTTGCAGTTAAGAGTATGGTTGACATATCTGAATTGTGACTGGCACACACATTGTTTTATGACTTTGCCCAGTAGCTATATCAGAGTTTGTTTTGCTTACAACAAATTTGTTAAAGGTCTTTTTTTTAAATAACAAAGGTTTTAAAAATGTTTAGGGTGGTGGCTAAAGGACAGGACGGTGGTGGCTAAAGGACAATCTTGCAATCTGGAAAAAAAAAACAACAACATGATATCACCTTAAAGTTGACCTATTAGTCATTTTTAAAATGGAAAGAAAATTATTTCAAATAAGAAAGGCCTCTGGTAAAAAAAAAAATTAAAAAAAAAAATAGTTACATGGTTATTTATATTTACAATGATGTGCTGCATACTATCTTGAGTGCTTGAAAGGTAGATCCCCAGATGTTGTAGAACTACAACTCCTGTGATGCTTTGCATGTCTTTGAAAAGCATTTAGCATGACAAAGCATCATGGAAGCTGTAGTTTTAAAACCTCTGGGGATGTACCTTTTGGGCACAGCTGCTGTAGATTTTTGCTTTATACTAATGAATATACGCAGGTAGAGACTGTGATTAGCTATTATTTCATACTCTGTGGCCCGGTTACTAGTTACATATTCTGCAGAATATACTATTTTGTTTGTTGTTGTTGTTTTTTGGGGGTACGGGTATTCCCTGTGGGATGAGGTGCCCTTGCTTCTGCTTAAATCTTCCATCATTGGATGAAGGAACTGAATTCAAAGAATAGATTAATCAATTATTCAAGTTTGAGCAGAGGTTCGGTGCTTCCCACAGTATCACTGTGACTATCCTGTCAAAAGTCCATGCGTTTTGCATTAGATTTGAAAGAAATGGGTTTATAAAAACAACTTCTCCCATCTTGAGCCAGAAATTATTGTGTACTGCACTATTATTGTGTATTACACTATTATTGTGTATTGTTATGCACATTCTGTACTCTATGTTGGTGTTAATTGGTGCACGCACTACCAAAATGGCTGCCACAACCCTTTCATCAAAGCAAAATTATTTCTGTTTTTCCTTAGTATAGTGTCCATGGTTTAGTGTGTGATTAATAGTTGTCAGATTGTTTTTATACTGGTAAGACTAAAGTATTATATTTTCTCATTGTATATTATGACTTTAAGTTGTTTTACTAAGCAGAAACCTCCACTGCCTTGATCTCCAGCATTTCTCCACCAAACTCCTAACTCTCCTTTTACCCATCTCAAATCTCACTTGCCCTAACCCTGCAACCTCACTCTACAACTCCACTCTCTCCTATCAACTAGACATCATGGCACCTCCTACATTTAAACTCAGCAACCGCTCCCAATTACAACCCTGGCACACCAAGCTGACCTGATATTTCCAAAAATATTCAAGAACTGCTAAACGCTGTTGGAGGAAGTCTCACTCTGCTCCTGACTTCCTCTACTATACATTTATGCTGCATTCCTACACTCTGGCTATTTCCTCTGCAAAAGTAAATTACTTCAATACCCACATATCCACACTCTCCCACGAACCCAAATGACTATTTCACACTTTTAATGTTCTCCTTTGCCGTGTTGCTCCCCCTCCTCCTACCACCCTGTCCGCCTCAAACTTTGCAACTCACTTCACTGAGATGATTTCTACAATCAGGGAAGAGATCTCTAACCTCTCTCCCTACCCTTCCAATACATCACCCAACCCCACTCCCTCCGCTGTTTTATGCTCATTTGCACCTACTACAACAGAAGACGTTTTCCCCCCACCATCTGTTCCCTTGATCCTATTTCCTCATATCTCATCCGCACTCTGTCTCCCTCTCTTGCTCTTCCTCTCACTAATTTTTTTTCCTTTCCTCCAGCACATTTCCCTCACCCTTCAAACATGCAACCATAACACTGATTCTCAAAAAGCCAAACCTTGACCCCCAACTCCCCATCCAAGATCCTTGACAGAGTTGTGTATGCGAGATTGACAGACTTCCTCGAATCCAACTCTCTGCTTGACCTGCTTCAGTCTGGATTCCGCACTCGTGGCTCTGTTGAAACAGCTGTGACCAAAGTATCCAACAATTTAATCACTGCTAAATCTCGTGGCCATTACTTTATCCTAATTCTCCTTGATCTTTCTGCTGCATTTGAAACTGTTGATCATCAACAGCTTCTTTTCATTCTCCGTAATCTTGGTCTACGGGATACTGCTCTTTCCTTGTGCTCCTCCTACCTCTCCAACACTTTTTCAGTGTTTCTTTCTCTGGCTCTGCCTCTTCTCCCCAACCCCTCTCTGTTGGTGTTCCCCAATGTTCTTTCCTTGGTCCCCTACTGTTCTCTATCTATACTGCTTCCCTTGGCTTCCATTATCATTTATATGCAGATGACACACACCTTTTCTGTGGAACTCCCTTCCCTTCTTCATTAGACTTTCACCTAGTCTCCACACTTCTTCAGGAAAGCATATCATCTAAATTGTTAGCAGGTTTTTATCCCGCCATGACTCCTCTCCTGCAACTATAAAAATAACCTACTAAGTTCTCAGTGATTACTTTTCTAGCAACCTATTTCATTACCCCTACTTCTCAGTGATCACTTTTCTAGAAGCCTATTTCATGACCCCTACTTTGTATACCCTTTGTGTCACTGTACCCCACTCCCTCTAGCATGTAAGCTTATTGAGCAGGGCCCTCAATGCCTCTGTTCCTGTGCGTCCATTTGTCTGGTTACAATTACGTGTCTGTTAGTCCACCCATTGTACAGCGCTACGGAATTTGCTGGCGCTATATAAATAATACAGTAATAATGACATTTAATAATGGATCATGGCTTCACTCTTGTTTATAAAGAGCTGCTAACTTAAAGCTCATTGACAGATACCTTTCTAAGTTCAAAAGGTACTCAATAACCACATTTTGCATATATAACATTAGCAAAACATCAACATATTTTTAATTTCAAGCAATTAGAAAATTAAGTGTTGTAGTGATGATAGTGCCAGGAATTAAACCTGCAATGGTTTGTGGATTGTGGAATAGTTAGACTTCTTACTTTGGGTCAGCCTAGGCACCACTTCCCATCTCCACTACCTCAACCAGAGAGCTGGATCGAGTGAAGCCTTGCAGTGCAGGGCTAGCGCATTGGCTCAGAATGTCAGCTGATTACTCTCAGCCAATGAATTAAGCCCTGCACTGCCGGGCTTAGTTCCACCAGAGAGCTAACTCAGCTCTGTGGCTGAGTTAGTGGAGACAGAGAGCAGTTGCCAGCAGACACTAAGTAAGAAGTCAAACCATTCTAAAATGACATTACTCCTTACAATGGGGGTGCCAGGACATCCCTGGCACCATAACCACTACAGTGAACTTTATTGGTTATGGTGCTTGGACTGTTCCTTTAAT